>JAVIAB010000145.1:28048533-28648533 GCA_032433765.1 Megaustenia siamemsis
TAGCAACAGTAACAGTAGTAGTAACAGCAACAGTAGTAGTAGTAGTAGTAATAGCAACAGTAGTAGTAGTAATAGCAACAGTAGTAGTAGTATTTATAGCAACAGTAGCAGTAGTAGTAATAGCAACAGTAACAGTAACAGTAGTAGTAGTATTTATAGCAACAGTAACAGTAGTAGTAATAGCAACAGTAACAGTAACAGTAGTAGTAGTATTTATAGCAACAGTAACAGTAGTAGTAATAGCAACAGTATAGTAGTAGTATTAATAGCAACATTAACAGTAGTAGTAATAGCAACAGTAGTAGTAGTAGTAATAGCAACAGTAACCGTAGTGGTAATAGCTACAGTAGTAGTAGTAGTATTTATAGCAACAGTTGTAACCGTGAATGATGAAACATACATATTTAAATCATAATTAAGTGTGGACAAAAGAGGATTAGACAAAATTAGCATAGGGATCACTAAGAGACCATGATAAACCGCAGTGACTGACCACTGGTTGTAAACTTATCGTAGCCTTCTGTAAGGAATGTAGAACTCATAAACTAAAGGTGCCAGATGACTGGGGAATGACCTTAGCTGTTGGTGAGGAACGTAGAACTCATAAACAAAAAAAGGGTTAGTCACGCGGTGTCAGATGATTGGAGAGGGTCACTTGAGTGCAGAGAGGAGTGGAACAGTGTCAATGACATAGTTGGCAGGGGAAAAGGTAGACTGTCAGTAAAAGGACAGGAGTATAAAAGTTAGAGGGCAGACTTGAGAAAGGGGCTTCCACTTTTACATTTCGACTTAGGAACACACAGAGAGATAGCCACGCACTAGGGACCGATAGGAACTGAGATAGTCATAGAAGAACTTCAACTTAGAGAAGAGACTAGAAAACTAGAAATAGAGAAGCAGAACTACAGGAGAGCAGAATTATAATTACAGATCAGAATTAGAAGTCACGCACCAGAACTATAGGACGAGAACTAGAACGAGAGACGGAGAACTAGAGATTGGCACCGAGATAGCCATTGGAGAACGTTAGAAACAGAAGACACAGACGAAAGAGAGCTAGACAGAGAGACAGCTAGAATATCCACTATAGGAGCAGCTGAGGTACAACACTGACAGTATTCGAAGTGCTTCAGCGACCAAGACTGAATAGATCGAACAAGTATCTACAGAAACGCTTGGAAGGATAGCCTGATGGTATATATATATATATATATATATATATATATATAGATATATGTATATAGATAATAAATGATGACTTGTTTATAACACACCAAGTTTGTTCATTCTTGAATGTGTGGTGTCGTGTCTTATACGAAGAACAAATAGAACACGGCTATACAGTAACAGTAGTAGTAGTAGTATTTATAGCAACAGTAGCAGTAGTAGTAGATATAGCAACAAGAGCAGTATTAGTATCTATAAGGAGAATGACAATCTTGGTACAGTAGTAACAGCAATTAATTACTGTCCGAATCTGGAGCCAGTCAGCCCAAGACTGTGGCACCATCGTTACTTGCCTACGTCTAAAAACACCACGTCAACATTGTTCCCAGTTTTGGCTGATGTCTCGTAATACAACATGCCGTTCTGATCGGCAAACTTCCTGGCTACCTGCAAAGATGAAGTCAGGAATATTTAAATGGAGAAATTTAAAAATAAAATACGTATAGAAAAAACGGTATGGTTAAAGTTTCATGTAACAAGTGGGAAACACAAACCAGAACGACGTTTCGGCGCAATAGGCTTTCAACAGGAATAAACATACAACACACGTACAAAAATGTATTTAAAATTAAAAAAATAAATAATAAAAAAACAAAAAGAAAAATATTTTAAATATTTAAGCGTAGCAAGATACGGTTTGTGTCTTGTTATCATCAAATTCACAACAATCGTCAACATGTTCACCATCATTTAACCAGCAGCAGAGCAAGTGTCAGTAAAATGCCCCAAGTCTATGAAAACTCTAATTCTAGAGATGATTGACAATAAGTACAACCAAACACGATGGACCCTCAAGTAGGCCGGTCCACTGAAGAAACTAACTTTCTATCTTTACGGCGTTTTCCCATTACTGGGGTCTGCCGGAGAAGAGGTGGAGCGGGGAGGGGGGGAACTTAAAGGACCGGAGAACAAAGGCCACCTGTCAGTGCAGTCGTCACGGAGTGCTCGAGTCTGAGTTTTTATTTCATCCCTGATAGAAGAAAACTTTTGACCCTACCTGGATTCAACCCACGGTCTCAAAATGGGGGTAGAATAGATGAATGAAGGATAATGATGGAAGATAAATGAAAAGACCTTCCAAACAGGGGACCATCTTCCAACTACAGAGCTCAATCAGTAAAATAACCAAGAGCAACAAACACTTACAAATAAAAAATAAAGAACCAATACCAAAAACAGACCACAAGGCACTTCCGGAGTCCCAAAATGTTCCCAAACCATCAGGAAAGACATCATCTCAGAATGAGCTGCAAGAGTTCACACAATGGCTTTGCAATGAATCCCCCCCCTCCCCCCCTTTCCCGCGCGGAATCTCTTGTAATGAGGTAGACTATACACTCTTCTAAAATGGCGCAGCCCAGTACACAAATGTGATGGCAAGATCATCAAACGAAACAAATACAGAACAATCTGGAAGCGAAAGCTGCAAATAATTGACAAGCAGGATCCAGTACTCAATTTACCACGGTACGCACAGACGATCATTTTTTCTGCTTCATTCAGAACAGCCACTACAGAGTTGGGAGCCACCTCTACTGCCCCAGAACAGCCTCTACAGAGTTGGGAGCCACCTCTACTGCCCCAGAACAGCCTCTACAGAGTTGGGAGCCACCTCTACTGCCCCAGAACAGCCTCTACAGAGTTGGGAGCCACCTCTACTGCCCCAGAACTGCCTCTACAGAGTTGGGAGCCACCTCTACTGCCCCAGAACAGCCTCTACAGAGTTGGGAGCCACCTCTACTGCCCCAGAACAGCCTCTACAGAGTTGGGAGCCACCTCTACTGCCCCAGAACAGCCTCTACAGAGTTGGGAGCCACCTCTACTGCCTCAGAACAGCCTCTACAGAGTTGGGAGCCACCTCTACTGCCCCAGAACAGCCACTACAGAGTTGTGAGCCACCTCTACTGCCCCAGAACAGCCACTAAAGAGTTGGGAGCCACCTCTACTGCCCCAGAACAGCCTCTACAGAGTTGTGAGCCACCTCTACTGCCCCAGAACAGCCACTACAGAGTTGTGAGCCACCTCTACTGCCCCAGAACAGCCACTAAAGAGTTGGGAGCCACCTCTACTGCCCCAGAACAGCCTCTACAGAGTTGTGAGCCACCTCTACTGCCCCAGAACAGCCACTACAGAGTTGTGAGCCACCTCTACTGCCCCAGAACAGCCACTAAAGAGTTGGGAGCCACCTCTACTGCCCCAGAACAGCCTCTACAGAGTTGGGAGCCACCTCTACTGCCCCAGAACAGCCACTACAGAGTTGGGAGCCACCTCTACTGCCCCAGAACAGCCACTACAGAGTTGTGAGCCACCTCTACTGCCCCAGAACAGCCCCTACAGAGTTGTGAGCCACCTCTACTGCCCCAGAACAGCCACTACAGAGTTGTGAGCCACCTCTACTGCCCCAGAATAGCCACTACAGCGTTGTGATCCACCTCTACTGCCTCAGAACAGCCACTACAGAGTTGGGAGCCACCTCTACTGCCCCAGAACAGCCACTACAGAGTTGGGAGCCACCTCTACTGCCCCAGAACAGCCACTACAGAGTTGGGAGCCACCTCTACTGCCCCAGAACAGCCACTACAGAGTTGGGAGCCACCTCTACTGCCCCAGAACAGCCACTACAGAGTTGTGAGCCACCTCTACTGCCCCAGAACAGCCTCTACAGAGTTGTGAGCCACCTCTATTGCCCCAGAACAGCCACTACAGATTTGGGAGCCACCTCTACTGCCCCAGAACAGCCACTACAGAGTTGGGAGCCACCTCTACTGCCCCAGAACAGCCACTACATAGTTGTGATCCACCTCTACTGCCCCAGAACAGCCACTACAGAGTTGGGAGCCACCTCTACTGCCCCAGACAAGCCACTACAGAATTGGGAGCCACCTCTACTGCCCCAGAACAGCCACTACAGAGTTGTGAGCCACCTCTACTGCCTCAGAACAGCCACTACAGAGTTGTGAGCCACCTCTACTGCCTCAGAACAGCCACTACAGAGTTGTGAGCCACCTCTACTGCCTCAGAACAGCTACTACAGAGTTGGGAGCCACCTCTACTGCCTCAGAACAGCCACTACAGAGTTGGGAGCCACCTCTACTGCCTAGACTTCAGCAGCACGGCCTGAAATCCAAGTTGTGGGTAGATTTCTGCTGACAACTTTGTCCGGGAAGCGGCCATGTTTATGGTCTACTCATTGATTTTAACTGCCAAGGGTTCTCTAACGTGCACACTGGACCACCCGTTTATTGCCGTTATCTGAGAGGGCTTGACATCGGATCTCAAGAGATAAGGGAGGTTAACGTCATAAAGAAAAGCACGGATCAAATTTTTCCTATTTTTGAAAACATCACCACTGCTTCCGGTGGCCTTTGAGCCAGGGTTCTTTCTGTACTGAGGCTGACGTCCTACCTCTAGACTACCCCCCCCCCCACACACACACCCCGCACCACCCGCTTAACCCCCATTTCCAGAGGCATTCTGAGTTAGCCATATCACAGCGATTTATTGACAAGGCGGAGCTTTGACAGCCAACATTAGATTTGATTCATGTCAGTTATGCCCATTATGTTACATCCTTCATAATTGATGAGTGTTTATTCTAGTGTTAGTTCAACAAACGTGTCCAACTATTGTCTAAGTGTAACTCACCTAGGACTCCATGTCCATCTATTCTCCAAGTGTAACTCACCTAGGACTCCATGTCCATCTATTCTCCAAGTGTAACTCACCTAGGACTCCATGTCCATCTATTCTCCAAGTGTAACTCACCTAGGACTCCATGTTCATCTATTCTCCAAGTGTAACTCACCTAAGACTCCATGTTCATCTAATCTCCAAGTGTAACTCACCTAGGACTCCATGTTCATCTATTCTCCAAGTGTAACTCACCTAGGACTCCATGTTCATCTATTCTCCAAGTGTAACTCACCTAGGACTCCATGTTCATCTATTCTCCAAGTGTAACTCACCTAGGACTCCATGTTCATCTATTCTCCAAGTGTAACTCACCTAGGACTCTCAACATGACTCATGTTCTCATCACAAAAACAGCACAAATCAGCATCTATTGGACAGAGCTAAGGGCAACAATCAGCAGAACACAATACTAGAAACATCATACCTTGTTCTCTACCTGTCTGTGTGAGAGCTTATCCACTTTATTTCCAACAAGTACCAGTCTAAAGTCCTCGCCAACAACCTTCTTGATCCACTTCATCCAGTACTTATCTAGACTGGCAAAGGTTGCCTAGACATTTTGAAACAAAAACGCTTTGTAACAAACATTTTCGTCTAACTTTACAAGCAAAATCATCAGGAATCATGTTTACCCATCTCTCTCTCTCTCTCTCTCTCTCTCTCTCTCTCTCTCTCTCTCTCTCTCTGTCTGCCTGCATGTCTGTCTGCCTGCCTCTGTCTGTCTTCCTGCCTGCATGTCTGTCTGTCTGCCTCTCTGTCTGTCTTCCTGCCTGCATGTATGTCTGCCTGCCTGCTTGCCTCTCTATCGGTTTGCCTCTCTGTCTGTCTGCCTGCCTCTCTGTCTGTCTGCCTGCATGTCTGTCTGCCTGCCTGCTTGCCTCTCTGTCTGTTTGCCTCTCTGTCTGTATGTCTATATAATCTGTCTAACTAAATAAGAGACTTACTGTAATCATCATTATAATCATTGCTGGATGGGCGTCATCATCATCATCATCACCATCATCAAATGCCCTGCTTGCTATTGTCACTATAAACAGTTGTCAATTATGTGTTATACCAGGCAGTTGTTAATTTGTATCACAAGGACCTTAATGTAGATATAAAGACGGATAGACACGTAGGATAGATACTAACAAGACTGGTGACGTCATAAACAAGCAGAGCTCCGTTAGAATCCCTGAGAATGTGTGGACTGAGAGAGTGGAACCGCTCGGCGCCGGACGTGTCCCAGATCTGCATGTACACACTACTATCAGGAGTCTGCAGGTATTTGTGAAAGTGGCACGCTAGGGGAAAAAGCATGATTGTTAAGTTCATTTATCTGTGCATTGATTTGTTGCGATATTGTTAGGTCTTCTCATTCATCTATAAGTCTGTCTATCTTTCTTTCTGAGTGTCTAGCTGCATATATCTAATCAAATCTAAACTAATTGCTTTAGTTCATGTTATATCTCTTTGTTTGTCTTCTGCCTTCCGGTGTCTCAATTTTTTACTACTGGTTGCGTCTATGAATGGATATGCCTTTGTGTGTCTGCCTGATTAATTCGTTGCTTATATATCTCTGCTTATCTGTCTTTTGTCTCGCCGACCTATTCTCTGTATTATAATTGTATGTCTGACCAAATATCAGACTGCAGAACTGACTGGGTGGTTGCATGTTTGGCTGTCTATCCTTAAACATCAGACTAGATTGCTTACTGTTCACACAAATAGATGCAAGTACTTAGTGCATACAAAACATCGAAGGTGAGAGCAAGTACGTAAACTGAGACTTGGCGGTAAATGCCTGAAAAATATGGTCACTAAATGTTGAGGTAGAAATTGTTAAAAGTAATTAGAAAGAAGTCTTACGGTAAGACCTTCAATAGCTCAAGCAGATCTCAGGGCACGAGACAATTATAGTCCGTTCAAAAATTCATAATCACACCTGAATTAGTTTTGCGTGATAACCGTTTGTTATTTTGCTTTCAAATTTTGCATGCAATCTTAGAATATTGATGACGTTATATGAATATTTTTTGCTCTGAGAAATTTGGTCTAGTTTAAAAGTTTTCTTTTTTAGGCTATATTAAATTCACCCTGTTCAAATTTGACACCATTTTAGGATATATACATTAATTTGGTGCGGTTGTTCACGTAAAATAGTTTGGCTATTGCAGAAACACTAACTTCAGGAAAATCCCGTGCACAAAACTGAATTGTTATTGAATGACATGACGCACCACGGCCTTGACATTAATTAGCGAAGGGAAGGCGTATCTCTATTAATTTTGTGAAGACTCAGTAGACAATTTTTTGACTTTAAATACCAACATTTATATCTAAATTACAATGAGTTTGAAATGCAAATTTATAACTATGCAAAAGGTTACTGTTTTACTATATCAGTACTTCCTTAGGGAATCCAAGATGGGGCATTTATATTGTGATATTAATGACCCAGAGAGACGAACACAACTCGCGCTTGGTCTTAATAGATCGTCATTTTCTCGTTGGATTAAACAAGACTCAGAATGCACTCATGTCAATCAAGGAAGGAAAAGTAAAGTCGACAGCTTTGACATGGATGTCATAAAACGTGAGATATTGAAAATGTTTGCTAATAATGTACTTGTTACTCTCAGGAATTTGAAATTAAATTTGCATGCAGACTGCAATATTGATAATTCTAAAAGTACTCTATGGAGGATTGTGCGAGGAGCCGTCTTCACTTTCAAAAAAAACTGTTGGGGGCAGGAATATTATTTGTGAAAAACCACACTTGGTCATTGCTCGAAGCAAATACCTGAGGTCCGTGACCGACGGAGTGAACGGTATGATATTGTATATTTGAACGAATCATGGGTCAACGCACACCCCATCTATGCTAAATAATGGCAGTCAGTAGATGGCAAACTCAAAAGAACAATTCCGAGCAGCAAAGGCCAGCGCATTATATTAAAGCATGCTAGAAGCACTGAAAACGGCCTTGTCCATGATGCGGGACATATTTTCCAATAAAAAGGTACCGACGGTAGGGACTACCATACTGAAATGAATGGAAACATTTTCAGGCACTGGTTGGAGAACGATCTTTTACCAATCCTGGAGAGACCTTCATGCATAGTCATGGATAATGCATCATACCACAATGTCGTATCAGAGGAAGACAAAGTGCCTACTGCATCAAATACAAAAGAGCAAATTAGGACATGGCATGCGAATCAAAATGTCAAATTTGACGACACATATTTAAAACCCGAATTGTTACAACTTGTGAAGAATACGAATAAGAAAAGGGTGTACCATGTTGACAAAATCATTGAGAAATACGGCCACACCTCTCTTCGACTCCCTGCATAACATGCGCACCTTTATCCAATCGAACTTGTCTGGGCTCACGTCAAAGGACAAGTTGCAGAACAGAACAGGACGTTTAAAATGTGTGATGTTGAAGTTCTGACACGCGAGTCTCTCTCAAAAATACACATTCCGTTCTGGAAGAAGTGTGTTGAACATGTGCTGCGGGTGGAAGATGAGTACTGGAAACGAGATGGATTACTATTTGTCCAGCCAGTAATGATTATCAACCTCTTGGAATCGTCAGATTCGGAATGATTAAAATTAAGATGAATTCAATTCCAACTGCAGTTAGGACGTCCTGGGTTCTAATGGTGACCGAAAGACATGATTAATTGTAACCAATTGAATTCATATTTGCAAATACACATAACGAACAACACCCACAATTAAGCACTATGTAGATACGCCTCTGACAAGAATTGCAGTAAACTGGAACATTTAACACGATTACTGTAAACTCTAAAATTTGAATCAACTTGTGTGATATCGTCATAATAGATCAATGGAATTCACTGATGTGCAAAATCTGTTGTGTTTGTGGAATATAAAATACCAAAATCTTTGGGTCATCAATATTCTAAGATTGCATGCAAAATTTGAAACCAAAATAACAAGCGGTTATCACGCAAAACTAATTCAGGTGTGATTATGAATTTCTGAACTGACTATAGTAGCAATGTTAAGGTTAATAAAACAATCCAAAACGAAACACTGATCAAATCTGTAAGGGGAGGGAATTTGGGCTGGTACCGGAACAAGATTAAACGGTTGGTAAGGCGTCATACCGGGAGCAGTGAACGAGGGGAGAAGATGAAGAATGTCAAAGCAAGAAATTGATTGATAAAATTTGATAGTGACAGACACAACACTCAAACATCAAATACTGGCACATAAAGAGAGATTAAATGGAGAAAGATAGTTAACAACTCATGGTGGTGACAGCCAAGAGACTCATAATGGATACAAGTCTGGACAAAGAAAACAACGACTTGATTGTTTTTTTAATTGATATCTTGCACACTGGGCGTGAAAGGGAACGAATGAGATGATAGCCTGGCTGGAACGGCTGCTGTAGATGGTGGACTTGCAATGGGCCAGTCTGACATTCTGAAAGTACTGAGGGAGGTAGGGCCAGCTAATGATTCAGTCAATAATCATGAATCTACAACCATGTCTAGACTTCATGAACATCATGTCAAGAATGGGGAGCCGCGATAGCTCAGTGGTTAGTGAACTGGACTACAAAGGACAAGAGGTAGGGTTCGATCCTAGCTGACGGCTTCCGGTTCACCCAGCCTTTAATGGGTACCGGATTTTTTTTCTGGGAAAGTAAAGCGGCACGGGCGTAATATCGACCACATTAACCCAAAAATCATGTGCCGAAGGTCTGTAAAATTTATGGTCACTAACACCATATTCCCTATACGCCACTTGGCGTGACGGGGGTACTTTACTTTTTTTTAATGTCAAGAATGGCGACGCTACAAAGGAGCACTATGCCGGAAAACATAGAAGTATAACAGATCAGCGCAGAACTGGAGAAATCACTCAACACACATTGAGGGACAGGAGATCTAAGAACATATGGACCTGTCCTACTTGCAGTGACAACGATCCGTCGACTAAACTTAAACTATTCTGATATCCAAGATTTATCATCTTAATTTTGTCACTGTATGTGATTGGGTATCGATCTCCAAACTGGAACCAGCGAGCATCATCCAAACTACAACTTATGTCTATCATCTGCTCCAAACTACAACTTATGTCTATCATCTGCTCCAAACTACAACTAATGTCTATCATCTGCTCCAAACTACAACTTATGTCTATCATCTGCTCCGAACTACAACTTATGTCTATCACCTCCTCCAAACTACAACTTATGTCTATCACCTCCTCCAAACAACAACTTATGTCTATCACCTCCTCCAAACTACAACTTATGTCTATCACCTCCTACAAACTTCAACTCATGTCTATCATCTGCTCCAAACTACAACCTACATCTATCACCTCCTCCAAACTACAACCTATATCTATCACCTCCTCCAAACTACAACTTATGTCTATCACCTCCTCCAAACTACAACTTATGTCTATCAACTCCTCCAAACTACAACTTATGTCTATCACCTCCTCCAAACTACAACTTATATCTATCATCTCCTCCAAAATACAACTTGTGTCTATCATCTCCTCCAAACTACAACTTATGTCTATCAACTCCTCAAAACTACAACTTATGTCTATCACCTCCTCCAAACAACAACTTATGTCTATCATCTCCTCCGAACTACAACTTATGTCTATCATCTCGCACGTACTACAACTTATGTATATCATCTCGCCCTAACTACAACTTATGTCTATCACCTCCTCCAAACTACAACTTATGTCTATCATCTCCTCCAAACTACAACTTATGTCTATCAACTCCTCCAAACTACAACTTATGTCTATCACCTCCTACAAACTACAACTTATATCTATCATCTCCTCCAAACTACAACTTATGTCTATCATCTCATCCAAACTACAACTTATGTCTATCATCTCCTCCGAACTACAACTTATGTCTATCAACTCCTCCAAACTACAACTTATGTCTATCACCTCCTCCAAACAACAACTTATGTCTATCATCTCCAAACTACAACTTATGTCTATCAACTCCTCCAAACTACAACTTATGTCTATCACCTCCTACAAACTACAACTTATATCTATCATCTCCTCCAAACTACAACATTTGTCTATCATCTCCTCCAAACTACAACATTTGTCTATCATCTCCTCCAAACAACAACTTATGTCTATCATCTCCAAACTACAACTTATGTCTATCAACTCCTCCAAACTACAACTTATGTCTATCACCTCCTCCAAACTACAACATTTATCTATCATCTCCTCCAAACTACAACATTTGTCTATCATCTCCTCCAAACTACAACATTTGTCTATCATCTCCTCCAAACTACAACTTATGTCTATCACCTCCTACAAACTACAACTTATATCTATCATCTCCTCCAAACTACAACATTTGTCTATCATCTCCTCCAAACTACAACTTATGTCTATCAACTCCTCCAAACTACAACTTATGTCTATCACCTCCTCCAAACAACAACTTATGTCTATCATCTCCTCCGAACTACAACTTATGTCTATCATCTCGCCCTAACTACAACTTATGTCTATCACCTCCTTCAAACTACAACTTATGTATATCATCTAGCCCTAACTACAACTTATGTCTATCACCTCCAAACAACAACTTATGTCTATCATCTCCTCCGAACTACAACTTATGTCTATCATCTCCAAACTACAACTTATGTCTATCATCTCGCCCTAACTACAACTTATGCCTATTTCCTCCTTCAAACTACAACTTATGTCTATCACTTCCTTCAAACTACAACTTATGTATATCATCTCGCCCTAACAACAAGTTATATCTATCATCTCGTCCAAAAGTACATGTGTGCCATCCCCCCAAAGATCTATTTTCTGTCACCCATCCATTCAGCAACTGACGCCTGTCGTCCATCCATTAACCTAAGTACGTCACTCATGCACCAAACTAATTCAGTCGTCCATCCATTAACCTAAGTACGTCACTCATGCACCAAACTAATTCAGTCGTCCATCCATTAACCTAAGTACGTCACTCATGCACCAAACTAATTCAGTCGTATTTCCATTAACCTATTTACGTCACTCATGCACCAAACTAATTCAGTCGTCCATCCATTAACCTAAGTAAGTCACTCCTGCACCAAACTAATTCAGTCGTCCATCCATTAACCTAAGTACGTCACTCATGCACCAAACTAATTCAGTCGTCCATCCATTAACCTAAGTAAGTCACCCATGCACCAAACTAATTCAGTCGTCCATCCATTAACCTAAGTAAGTCACTCCTGCACCAAACTAATTCAGTCGTCCATCCATTAACCTAAGTACGTCACTCATGCACCAAACTAATTCAGTCGTATTTCCATTAACCTATTTACGTCACTCATGCACCAAACTAATTCAGTCGTCCATCCATTAACCTAAGTACGTCAACCATGCACCAAACTAATTCAGTTGTCCATCCATTAACCCAGGTATATCGCCCATCCATCAAACTAAGTCAGTTATCCACCCACTAACCCACGTCTATCGCCCACCCATCAACACAAGTCTGGCGTTCCTCCACCAAACCAAGTCTATCGCCCACCCATCAACACAAGTCTAGCGTTCCTCCACCAAACCAAGTCTATCGCACACCCATCAACACAAGTCTGGCGTTCCTCCACCAAACCAAGTATGTCGTCCACCCATCAACACAAGTCTGGCGTTCCTCCACCAAACCAAGTCTATCGCACACCTATCAACACAAGTCTGGCGTTCCTCCACCAAACCAAGTCAATCGCCCACCCATCAACACAAGTCTGGCGTTCCTTCACCAAACCAAGTCTATCGCCCACCCATCAACACAAGTCTGGCGATCCTCCACCAAACCAAGCCTATCGCCCACCCATCAACACAAGTCTGGCATTCCTCCACCAAACCAAGTATGTCGTCCACCCATCAACACAAGTCTGGCGTTCCTCCACCAAACCAAGTCTATCGCACACCCATCAACACAAGTCTGGCGAACCTCCACCAAACCAAGTATGTCGTCCACCTATCAACACAAGTCTGGCGTTCCTCCACCAAACCAAGTCTATCGCACACCCATCAACACAAGTCTGACGTTCCTCCACCAAACCAAGCCTATCGCACACCTATCAACACAAGTCTGGCGTTCCTCCACCAAACCAAGTATGTCGTCCGCCTATCAACACAAGTCTGGCGATCCTCCACCAAACCAAGTCTATCGCACACCCATCAACACAAGTCTGACGTTCCTCCACCAAACCAACTCTATCGCACACCCATCAACACAAGTCTGGCGTTCCTCCACCAAACCAAGTCTATCGCACACCCATCAACACAAGTCTCTCGTTCCTCCACCAAACCAAGTCTATCGCACACCCATCAACACAAGTCTGGCGATCCTCCACCAAACCAAGTCTATCGCACACCCATCAACACAAGTCTGGCGTTCCTCCACCAAACCAAGTCAATCGCACACCCATCAACACAAGTCTGGCGTTCCTCCACCAAACCAAGTCTATCGCACACCCATCAACACAAGTCTGGCGTTCCTCTACCAAACCAAGTCTATCGCACACCCATCAACACAAGTCTGGCGTTCCTCCACCAAACCAAGTCTATCGCACATCCATCAACACAAGTCTGGCGTTCCTCTACCAAACCAAGTCTACCGCACACCCATCAACACAAGTGTGGCGTTCCTATACCAAACCAAATCTACCGCACACCCATCAACACAAGTCTGGCGTTCCTCCACCAAACCAAGTCTATCGCACACCCATCAACACAAGTCTGGCGTTCCTCCACCAAACCAAGTCTATCGCACACCCATCAACACAAGTCTGGCGTTCCTCCACCAAACCAAGTCTATCGCCCATCCATCAACACAAGTCTGGCGTTCCTCCACCAAACCAAGTCTATCGCACACCCATCAACACAAGTCTGACGTTCCTCCACCAAACCAAGTCTATCGCCCACCCATCAACACAAGTCTGGCGTTCCTCCACCAAACCAAGTCTATCGCACACCCATCAACACAAGTCTGGCGTTCCTCTACCAAACCAAGTCTATCGCCCATCCATCAACACAAGTCTGGCGTTCCTATACCAAACCAAGTCTATCGCCCATCTATCAACACAAGTCTGGCGTTCCTCCACCAAACCAAGTCTATCGCCCATCCATCAACACAAGTCTGGCGTTCCTCCACCAAACCAAGTATGTCGTCCACCCATCAACACAAGTCTGGCGTTCCTCCACCAAACCAAGTCTATCGCCCATCCATCAACACAAGTCTGGCGTTTCTTCTACCAAACCAAGTCTATCGCCCATCCATCAACACAAGTCTGGCGTTCCTCCACAAAACCAAGTCTATCGCCCATCCATCAACACAAGTCTGGCGTTCCTCCACCAAACCAAGTCTATCGCCCATCCATCAACACAAGTCTGGCGTTCCTCCACCAAACCAAGTCTATCGCCCATCCATCAACACAAGTCTGGCGTTCCTCCACCAAACCAAGTCTATCGCCCATCCATCAACACAAGTCTGGCGTTCCTCCACCAAACCAAGTCTATCGCCCATCCATCAACACAAGTCTGGCGTTCCTCCACCAAACCAAGTCTATCGCCCATCCATCAACCAACATCCACAACCCACGTTTGACACCCGACCCTGTCACAATAAACGCTTGTCACCCTGTCACAATAAACGCTTGTCACCCTGTCACAATAAACGCTTGTCACCCTGTCACAATAAACGTCTGCCACCCTGTCACAATAAACGCTTGTCACCCTGTCACAATAAACGTCTGCCACCCTGTCACAATAAACGCTTGTCACCCTGTCACAATAAACGTCTGCCACCCTGTCACAATAAACGTCTGCCACCCTGTCACAATAAACGCTTGTCACCCTGTCACAATAAACGCTTGTCACCCTGTCACAATAAACGTCTGCCACCCTGTCACAATAAACGCTTGTCACCCTGTCACAATAAACGTCTGCCACCCTGTCACAATAAACGCTTGTCACCCTGTCACAATAAACGTCTGCCACCCTGTCACAATAAACGTCTGCCACCCTGTCACAATAAACGCTTGTCACCCTGTCACAATAAACGTCTGCCACCCTGTCACAATAAACGTCTGCCACCCTGTCACAATAAACGCTTGTCACCCTGTCACAATAAACGCTTGTCACCCTGTCACAATAAACGTCTGCTACCCTGTCACAATAAACGCTTGTCACCCTGTCACAATAAACGTCTGCCACCCTGTCACAATAAACGCTTGTCACCCTGTCACAATAAACGTCTGCCACCCTGTCACAATAAACGCTTGTCACCCTGTCACAATAAACGCTTGTCACCCTGTCACAATAAACGCTTGTCACCCTGTCACAATAAACGTCTGCCACCCTGTCACAATAAACGTCTGCCACCCTGTCACAATAAACGTCTGTCACCCTGTCACAATAAACGCTTGTCACCCTGTCACAATAAACGTCTGCCACCCTGTCACAATAAACGTCTGCCACCCTGTCACAATAAACGTCTGTCACCCTGTCACAATAAACGCTTGTCACCCTGTCACAATAAACGCTTGTCACCCTGTCACAATAAACGTCTGCCACCCTGTCACAATAAACGTCTGCCACCCTGTCACAATAAACGCTTGTCACCCTGTCACAATAAACGTCTGCTACCCTGTCACAATAAACGCTTGTCACCCTGTCACAATAAACGCTTGTCACCCTGTCACAATAAACGCTTGTCACCCTGTCACAATAAACGTCTGCTACCCTGTCACAATAAACGTCTGCCACCCTGTCACAATAAACGTCTGCCACCCTGTCACAATAAACGCTTGTCACCCTGTCACAATAAACGTCTGCCACCCTGTCACAATAAACGCTTGTCACCCTGTCACAATAAACGTCTGCTACCCTGTCACAATAAACGCTTGTCACCCTGTCACAATAAACGCTTGTCACCCTGTCACAATAAACGCTTGTCACCCTGTCACAATAAACGCTTGTCACCCTGTCACAATAAACGCTTGTCACCCTGTCACAATAAACGTCTGCTACCCTGTCACAATAAACGTCTGCCACCCTGTCACAATAAACGTCTGCCACCCTGTCACAATAAACGCTTGTCACCCTGTCACAATAAACGTCTGCCACCCTGTCACAATAAACGCTTGTCACCCTGTCACAATAAACGTCTGTCACCCTGTCACAATAAACGCTTGTCACCCTGTCACAATAAACGTCTGTCACCGATATTTAAGCCAGTGTTTCTCAACCGGATATGCCCCCCCCGAGGGGGGGGGGGGCGGAGACAACTTTTAGGGGCCCAGAGGAAGAAAACAAGGTCCGGAAGGGGGGGGGGGGGGATGTAAATCATGTTTGAGAAACACTGGTCTCTAAACTCCACTTACCGCTCATTTGATAAAACCATGACCATAGCCTCACCTTGGTAGGTCGGCTTGTACTTGTCCACAAAGTGTTCGGTCACAAACCGAGTGGTGAGCGAGGTCTTGCCTACACCCAGATCTCCCAAGACGCAAACCTTAACGATCTTGTACTGGGCATTCTGCATCATGACCTCTGGGGAGATCGGCAATCTTTGAACGAACTCAGACCCTGGGCTCAAACATCTGTCGCTGCTACTGTCATGTGATCATGATCTGGTCAAAGAAGGCGTAACAGACACCTCTGGAGAGAGAGAGAGATAGAGAGAGATACAGAAGAAGAAATAAATGTATGATCAAAAACAGAAGCGGACAACCTTTCATACATGATGCATCAGACGTGCAGTGACAACGATCCGTCAACTAAACTTAAACTATTCTGATATCCAAGATTTATCATCTTAATTTTGTCACTGTATGTGATAGGGTATCGATCTCCAAACTGGAACCAGCGAGCATCATCCAAACTACAACTTATGTCTATCACCTTCTCCAAACTACAACTTATGTCTATCACCTCGCCCAAACAACAACTTATGTCTATCATCATCATCATCATCATCATCATCATCATCGTGTACCATACCGGTTGGCGTAGGCGATCATGTCCTTCCACAATCTTCTATCTACAATACATCGTATCAGTTCTGTTGTTGACTGCTTTCAATGCCATGACACCAAGCTATCCAGTATTTTCTCTCTTTGTCGTCTGCGATCTCTCTTTCCTTTTATTTTGCCAGTTGTATCCAAGTATTCCAATTGTCCTCTTCTCATGATGTGCCCGAAAAATGTTGATTGTTTCTTTCTGATGTTTTTTAGCAGCTGCTTTTTTGTTTTGGCATCTTTGAGAACTTTTTCATTGGTCTTTTTAGCTGTCCAGGGAACTTTCAACATTCTTCTGAGAAATCCCATCTCTGTGGCCTCTAATCATCTTTTCATGTGTTTGTCTACTGCCCATGATTCGCTTCCATAGGTTAGAATTGGTTCTATATAGCACCGATGAACTCTCTTTATAATTTCTATTGACATAGATTTGTTGCATAAGATATTTTTCATTTTCTGAAAAGCTTGTTTTGGCCTGAGCTATTCTACTTTTTATTTCCGCGGTGCATCTTCCATCCGATGTTATTATTATGCCCAAGTATTTGACGCGTTGCACTTGTTTCAAATTTGTCCTGTTTATTTTAATGCTGCATGCTGGTGATGATTGTTTCTTCGATATGACAATTACTTCTCTTTTCTTACTATTCAGACTGAGACCTTTCTTGATGCTTTCTTTTACTATTATGGCTATCATTTCTTGTAGTTCATTCTCTGTCTCTGCTATTAAGACTGTGTCATCCGCATATCGCAAATTGTGTCAATCATCTTGCCCAAACAACAACATATGTCTATCACCTCCTTCAAACAACAACTTATGTCTATCACCTCCTTCAAACTACAACTTATGTCTATCACCTCCTTCAAACAACAACTTATGTCTATCACCTCCTTCAAACAACAACTTATGTCTATCACCTCCTTCAAACAACAACTTATGTCTATCACCTCCTTCAAACAACAACTTATGTCTATCACCTCCTTCAAACAACAACTTATGTCTATCACCTCCTTCAAACAACAACTTATGTCTATCACCTCCTTCAAACAACAAATTATGTCTATCACCTCCTTCAAACAACAACTTATGTCTATCACCTCCTTCAAACAACAACTTATGTCTATCACCTCCTTCAAACAACAAATTATGTCTATCACCTCCTTCAAACAACAACTTATGTCTATCACCTCCTTCAAACAACAACTTATGTCTATCACCTCCTCCAAACAACAACTTATGTCTATCACCTCCTTCAAACAAAAAAACTTATGTCTATCACCTCCTTCAAACAACAACTTATGTCTATCACCTCCTTCAAACAACAACTTATGTCTTTCACCTCCTTCAAACAACAACTTATGTCTATCACCTCCTTCAAACAACAATTTATGTCAATCACCTCCTTCAAACTACAACTTATGTCTATCACCTCCTTCAAACAACAACTTATGTCTATCACCTCCTTCAAACTACAACTTATGTCTATCACCTCCTTCAAACAACAACTTATGTCTATCACCTCCTTCAAACAACAACTTATGTCTATCACCTCCTTCAAACAACAACTTATGTCTATCACCTCCTTCAAACAACAACTTATGTCTATCACCTCCTTCAAACTACAACTTATGTCTATCACCTCCTTCAAACTACAACTTATGTCTATCACCTCCTTCAAACAACAACATATGTCAATCACCTTCTTCAAACTACAACTTATGTCTATCACCTCCTTCAAACAACAACTTATGTCTATCACCTCCTTCAAACTACAACTTATGTCTATCACCTCTTTCAAACAAAAAAACTTATGTCTATCACCTCCTTCAAACAAAAACTTATGTCTATCACCTCCTTCAAACAACAACTTATATCTATCACCTCCTTCAAACAACAACTTATGTCTATCACCTCCTTCAAACAACAACTTATGTCTATCACCTCCTTCAAACAAAAACTTATGTCTATCACCTCCTTCAAACAAAAAACGTATGTCTATCACCTCCTTCAAACAAAAACTTATGTCTATCACCTCCTATAAACAACAAATGATGTCTATCACCTTCTCCAAACTACAACTTATGTCTATCACCTTCTCCAAATTACAACTTATGTCTATCACCTTCTCCAAACTACAACTTATGTCTATCACCTCCTATAAATAACAAATGATGTCTATCACCTTCCCCAAACTACAACTTATGTCTATCACCTTCTCCAAACTACAACTTATGTCTATCACCTTCTTCAAACTACAACTTATGTTTATCCCCTTCCCCAAATTAAAACGTATGTCTACCACCTTCTCCAAACTACAACTTATGTTTATCACCTTCTCCAAACTACAACGTATGTTTATCACCTTCTCCAAACTACAATATATGTTTATCACCTTCCCCAAACTACAACTTATGTCTATCACCTTCTCCAAACTACAATATATGTTTATCACCTTCCCCAAACTACAACTTATGTCTATCACCTTCTCCAAACAACAACTTATGTCTATCACCTTACCAAACTACAACTTATGTCTATCACATTCTCCAAACTACAACTTATGACTATCACCTTCTCCAAACAACAACTTATGTCTATCACCTTACCAAACTACAACTTATGTCTATCACCTTCTCCAAACTACAACTTATGTCTATCACCTCCTATAAATAACAAATGATGTCTATCACCTTCTCCAAACTACAACTTATGTCTATCACCTTCTCCAAACTACAACTTATGTTTATCACCTTCTCCAAACTACAACTTATGTTTATCACCTTCTCCAAACTACAATATATGTTTATCACCTTCCCCAAACTACAACTTATGTCTATCACCTTCTCCAAACTACAATATATGTTTATCACCTTCCCCAAACTACAACTTATGTCTATTACCTTCTCCAAACAACAACTTATGTCTATCACCTTACCAAACTACAACTTATGTCTATCACCTTCTCCAAACTACAACTTATGTCTATCACCTTCTCCAAACAACAACTTATGTCTATCACCTTACCAAACTACAACTTATGTCTATCACCTTCTCCAAACTACAACTTATGTCTATCACCTTCTCCAAACAACAACTTATGTCTATCACCTTCTCCAAACAACAACTTATGTCTATCACCTTCTCCAAACAACAACTTATGTCTATCACCTTACCAAACTACAACTTATGTCTATCACCTCCTCCAAACTACAATTTATGTTTATCACCTTCTCCAAACTACAACTTATGTCTATCACCTTCTCCAAACTACAACTTATGTCTATCACCTTCTCCAAACAACAACTTATGTAATGTAATCATGATCTGGTCAAAGAAGGCGTAACGGACACCTCTAGAGAGAGCTACAGAACAAGAAATAAATGTATTATCAAAAACAGAAGCGGACAACCTCTCATACATTATGCATCAGATCTGAAAGAAGCAAATTAAGATGTAAAGGACAGGTTGTCATTACTTGTTGCGGTATATGTGTGTGTGTGTGCATGCGTGCGTTTGTATACAATATATATGTACAGTGGTGCTTCATACTTTGAACTCATTTCCCAAACACTTAAAATGAATAGCCCGATGCTCTAATTAGTTTCTCCCATTAGATAACATGGACAATGAAAAATCCATTTGCAGACCCTAAACAGTACCAATTTTGATAAACTTAATATGCACATAACTTAAGGTAAAACAACACAAATGAGTAATTGAGTTATTAGCGGGTCATTTTCATTGGACTCCTTGTCCATGTCTGTAGCATGTAACATGTCTGTAGGTGCTCAGATCCCCTCCTCAGCAAGTCCCGCAGTGTCCAGCGAATGACGACTCCAGTTCTATGTTGGTTGATTAATCTTCTTAAACGCCCACTAAGTTTCTCGTTTCTGGCGCTTTTTGATGCGTCTCAAGATGCCAGTATATTTTCGTTGATTTTTGTCAAGGACGCGTAATTTCATTTATGTGTAAAGAGCTCACGGTGTATCCACGTGCCGAAGAGCTGATTGACGAGTTGGCCAGTCTATAACGTGGAAACGGGTTCTGGACCGCGCGACTGAGTGAGTGAGTGCACGTGAGTCTAAACCATTTGCAGCGACTTTCAGAGACAAAATCAACTATGACAACAGTAAGTATTCAGATGAAGCCCAAACACAATTTTATGCCCTAAATAATAAAATAAAACACGAAAACAATACATAAATTACACGGATACTACATAATAAAATGGAAACCCCATCTACTATAATTTAGTGAGGAGTCATGATATCACGGGTGCTGATGTTACACATCCTCTCGCTTTCACACCCAAATCTGAATACCATGCTCACCTTTTTCTATTGATAAAGAACAACTGACTACACAGGAAATTGTAGATAATAGGAAATTGAAGTTTGTCTTTAATTCCGTAATGGATTAGGTGGAAGGGTGATAAATGATATTTACTTTAGAAAATTATCTCAGGCTTCATGGTGTATCCACCCTGAACACAATAACTTACTTTATGACAAATGTGGCTCCAATATCACTTCCAAGTTATAAATAACGTAGTTCCTTGGATCGCGATAACAGCAACCCTGGCTTTCAATTACTTGCTCGACTGACAGAAACTATACAACACATAAAGACTGACAGAAACTATACAACACACCTCGACTGACGGAAACTATACAACACATAAAGACTGACAGAAACTATACAACACACGTCGACTGACGGAAACTATACAACACATGTCGACTGACAGAAACTATACAACACATAAAGACTGATAGAAACTATACAACACATGTCGACTGACAGAAACTATACAACACATAAAGATTGACGGAAACTATACAACACATGTCGACTGACAGAAACTATACAACACATAAAGATTGATAGAAACTATACAACACATGTCGACTGACTGAAACTATACAGAATACATTTGTCTTCGGTGTGCATTGTGGTTACTAACTTTCTTATATATGTGTACTTTTCATTTCTGTTTCCGATCTACTGTGTACGATTTTTTATTTTTTATTTTAAATTAAATGACTGAAAGGCATCATTTCTCGAGACAAAATTTTAAACACGTTGTATATTCTCCTCCCTCATCTTTCTCTCTCTCTCTCTCTCTCTCTATATATATATATATATATATATATATATATATATAAAGCTTAAATTAAAATATATTATAGTTAGTCATTCGATTATCCACTTCGCTCATCGAACAACTGTCCGTGAACGCTCAGATTTCTTCCCCAGCAAATCCCGAAGTAGGAAATGACAAACTGGTTAACAAGACCTCCCATGTTCATCTTGTAGCTCTCCTGACTTAAGGCAACATCCCTCTTGACTAACATGAAGATATGTGAGTCGCACCAGAGCTGCAGGACGAACAGCGTCGAAATCTCTATCATCTCGCGCTTCTTTTCAAGCCTAAGGGATATACGATCGGCCATCATTATGACGTAGCTCGCGTAACATTGTCAATGAACATAGTCAGAACGCTTCACACTATTCACAGATACATATGACATATATTATATATTTATGTATAGACACACACACACATACATACACATCGCGTATACATGCACATAAAAATACATAAAACAAGAGTAACAGTTTATTAACTGTTTGTCGCCGTTAACGATAGTATTTGAAGTAATTTAATCTCAATATTCTCAATTACAAAAATAGTGTACATACCTGTGACTTTGTGCTGCTCCAATACTCAGACTGATAACTTGTATGCAAAAATAACTGGCTGGATCTGCTGATATAATTTCTCCTGCCAGAATGCAGGAAATGCTATCCCTGCACGGTGTTGTCAACTGACTAGCTGGCGTGTTCGCTTATATGCAGTAGTGGGCGTGTTTGGGTTTCTCTTATCAACAATATAACATCATATCTAAGACTATCGCATCTACTATCGTTGTGTCAGATAAAAGACCATTTGTCGCTATCAACGAGTCTCAGATGGCGAAGACTAATGGTAATTTACTTGAATTTTGACCCACTAGTAAATGTTACATCTTCTCAATATTCCTATATGGTGCAGAATCATAGGCATTAGACAAGAAAACAGAACAGAGAATTAAAGCCTTTGAAATGTGGATATATAGAAGAATAGGTAGAATTAGATGGAAGGAAAAGAAAACAAATGATGAAGTCTTAAAACAACTAAAAATGAAAACAGAACTACTAAACATAATTCAAACAAGACAAATGAAATTTTTGAGCCATGTTAAAAGACACAACAGCCTAATAAAAGTAATCCTGGAGGGGAAAGTACACGGTAAAAGAGGCAGAGGCAAACCAAGACTAACATGGACGAGTAACATCAAAAGATGGACAAATCAGCCTGTGACAACCTGCACCATCAAAGCAAGAAACAGAGCAGAATGGCGCTCCATGGTAGCCAACCTTCGTTGCAGAGACGGTACTCGATGATGATGATGAGTAAATCTGTGCAAAAAACTAGCACACATACACTTACACATATGTATACAAAAGAGAGAGAGAGAGAGAGAGAGAGAAAGAGAGAGAGAGAGAGAGAGAGAAACTAATGACAAACTCTCTTCTTCTCCTCTTACACGCCGAGTTAGCTGATTTCGTTGCTCTGTATTTTGCACCTTCCTGTCTGGTACATCCGACATCAATTCACATTGTTTCCAGACAACTTTTTTTAGCCGTAAATTTTCCCTGACCCACCTGCCAGGGAGCACAAATGTGTGGCCGAAGTGATCTCTCCTAACAAAACAATCAGACAACATTAGCCAGTGTTCCTTACCCGGGCTTGCTTTACACTTTCCTTCTCTTGGCTGGATTAGAACCTAGGCTAACATGCCCCGCTTGTGTGGATTTTTTTTTGGCTGATTGGGTTTAAGGTTCATTTGTTCAAATGATGTACTTTTAAAATATGCAAGTGCTGTTGACATGTTCCAGTCATCATGCATCAGATACAGACATAGAGAAGATCTCTTTGCTAGCTCTATACAACGAGTATCTGCCAACGGCCCATGGGATGAGGTAGAAGAATAGGAAGACAAGGCTATATTTTTCAACAGAAGTGCAATTAAAGATGGTAAGCTAAAGTGCAGTATAAGGGAGCCACGATAGCTCAGTGGTTAGTGAACTGGACTACAAAGGATAAGGGGTAGGGTTCGATCCCAACCGACGGCTTCCGGGTTCACCCAGCCTTAAATGGGTACCGGATTTTTTCTGGGAAAGTAAAGCGGCACGGGCGTAATACCGACCACATTACCCCAAAAATCATGTGCCGAAGGTCTGTAAAATTTATGGTCACTAACACCATATTCCCTGTACGCCACTTGGCGTGACGGGGGCTCTTTACTTTTTTTTTTTTTTTACTAAAGTGCAGTATTACTGAGATGCCTGTGGATGCTTTAGTCTAGAGCTGGCAGGATTGGATAGAAGTAGCAGCGGGGAAAATATAGGCTAACCAAAGTAATCACTCAGGTCGACAAGGTGTGTCACAACTTGCTCTATGGAGCTACCGAGGTCGTAATACGGGACTCAATCAAAAATGTCTTGTCACCTCAGGACACCATCATCTACACGAATGGTTTTGTATCCACCGGACAGCGCAGTGGTTGGGGTTTTGTGGTATACAAAAATGGTAGAGAAGTGGCTAGGGAATTGGACAAGTGTAGCATGGCGGTGTTCAGCATGAGAATGGAGATAGAAGCAGTGACGGCGGCGATAACATGGCTGGTTACACAGAACGTGATTCACGCAGTCTTGGTAACTGACTCCAAGTATGCTACATAAGACTGATAGACGGTGTCTGCGGCATGATTGTATGCAGCTCTTAGATGGCTCTACAGGAATTGTGTTAACCTGGGTGTACTGTCCAGGGCATGCCGGTGTACACGGCAATGAGCCAGCCGATAAGCTCGCTGACAACTCTGGCACTGAGTGTGGTCTGACTCTGGACATAAAGGACATCATGAAGTTTGTTCTTCATTCCTTAAGAGAAGAGGAGGATAATGGGCGGTACAAGGATGTATACATTGAGAGACTGAGGAATTTAAAGCTGGAAAGGGGGTCAGATCATTTATATTTACTTACATATCTGTGTGTGTTGTTGTTTGTCTGTTCCTGCTGAAGGCCTATTGAACCGAAACGTCGTTCAAATCTGTGTCGTCTACTAACCACGTAAAGCTTTTACCATACCTTTTTTTCTATTTTTTTCAATTTTCCCTTAAAATAATTAAACCGGTTTAAAGCAGTTAGAACTAGTTTAAACCAGCCAGAACCGGGTAGAATCAATTAAACCAGTTAGAACCAATTTGGATGGCAGTCTCAAAAATATCTAAGACCAAGCTCTTAGCCTAATTTGTCTGTATATCTTTGTCGCTGTGTCTGCTTTACAAGGGACAGCTAGTCAGGTTTCATGCACATTTTAAATAGCATGCGTTCTTTTGTGATCCACATATTTCATGCATTTGTTAACCGCGACCTGTAGGCCCATGTTTCATAGATTATGCTAAGGCATTTGACAAAGTAAAGTTAAAGAAATAATCACAATTGTAGAACGCATAAACGTAGACAGCAAAGATCTAAGAACAATAAAGAACATGTACTGGCAACAAACAGCGGCCATACGAACTGGAAATCAACTGGGAATGTTTCAACAAATAAAACAGGATGTTAGACAAGGTTGTGTGCTGTCACCAGATTTATTTAATATAAATATATATATATATATATATATATATATATATATATATATATATATATAGTGAGATCTTAAATGTTATGTATCACAAATGTTATGGGCCAATCTTAACATATGGATGTGAATCATAAACAATAGGACAACAGACAAGAAAATCACTGGAGACTGTAGAAATATGGTTTTACAGAAGAATGTTTAGAGTCCATGGACAGCTAATAAGAGTAATGAAAACGTTATGAAAAAGGTCAAAGCAAATAAGAGAGCTAATATCCAATATTAGGAAGAGACAATCATCATTTTTTGGACATGTAATGAGAAGAGAACAGCTGGAATATATTGTAACAACTGGGAAAACTGAGGGACGAAGAGATAGAGGGAAGCAAAGAGAAAAAAATAACAGACAGCTTAAGAGAATGGCTTGGCAGAAGGTCAACAACAGAAATGATAAATAACTGTCGAGATCGAAAGTTGTTGAGAGACATGATCACCTACGCCAGCAGGCACGGCACTAGATTATTATTTGTCTCATTTGAAGGCATGAACTGCTTCTCATGTTTGTACATTTAATTGTATTTTGTCAACAAGATTTAGGGTTAGAGAGTAACTGTAACACAGGGGGTCTTCTAATGACAGATTCGAGAACCACCAAATAAAGTGCAAGGGGACGTTACTTCGAGCAGAAAGAGGCTAAACTATGACTTTACCAGGTAGAGTCTATTAAAGTAACGTAAATTATTTTAATGAAAGAATGATTTCCCTTTACGTGACGTCACAACAAACTACAGTGGTTCTAAAAAAACTGTGGAAGGTCACAAATTAGATCTCGGTAAAGTTTAGTCCAGTAACATAAAGTTCACACGAGTAACATCCCCTTGTGTAACATTGCATTTATTAAGACTCCTAATTGGTTTTAGTTTTAATTCCATGATAAAACTGACTGTAAACCTACCATTATTTGTAGTATTTGGAAACTACTGTAGTTTTGTTGTGACACCAACTAAGGAGGGATCTTTCATTTTGCTTAAATAATTTATCGGTGCGGTTTGTTCAATCTATAGGGGAAATTGAAAAAAAAATAGAAAAAAATGGTATGTTAGAAGCTTTACGGTGATTAGTAGACGACACAGATTTGAACGACGTTTCGGCTCAATAGGCCTTCAGCAGGAACAAACAAAAAACACGCACACACAGATATGTAAGTAAATAAAACTGATCCTACATAGCTGACTAGTAACGAAACATCCAAAACAAAAATAATCGAAATTGGTTAAAGAAAATAAAAATGACTTCCCTGTGTCGTGGACCGTGGTCAGAATGAAATAGGAATGGTCCCACGAGTGTAGCTGTAATTATACCCCCCTCATGTCAGGTGAAGGGTTCTAAAAATACACGAGTGAGGGGAATGCTGACTAGGTTACCTCGACTGTAAAGACACTGACAATGCCTGAAAGTATCTAAGGGCCCATAAATACATGTATACACACACACACAGATGTGTGTATACATATATATACGTACAAACAGACATGCACATACCTATATATATCAACACACACATCTACACACATACACATACATATATATGCATACCAACAAGCACACACATACATGCATATATATATAAATACACCAATGTCCATACATATGAACCCATACATGCATGTGCACATCCATACGGGGACAATCCTATATGTGCAGAAATGTGCGCATAACGCACACATAACCAGAGGAGTTCACACCGGGGTCAGTGTGCAAACACAAAGGAGAAAGAATAGAACAGTAGACTAACAGGTACTCAAAAGGCGGAAAGAGTGAGATGTCTGAGAGTGGGGTACAATAAAAACATGAGGGGTAAGTCTCTGTGTGTGCGTGTTTTTTTGTTTGTTCCTGCTGAATGCCTATTGAGCCGAAACGTCGTTCAAATCTGTGTCGTCTACTGATCACGTAAAGTTTTCCTCACATTCAGCTTTACTGCAGCTTCACATTTTTATGCATTCATTTGCATTTCTTTGCCTTAATCCCTTGTTCACTCTATACACTGAGCAAATCTTTAAAAACATCATAGAGATGCCAGGCCTACAAATTAATGGAAAGATAATCAATAACCTAAGATATGCTGATGATACTGTACTACTAGCAGACAATCCTAAAGATCTACAACAATTACTTAATGAAATAAACATGATAAGCAAAAAATATGGACTAGATATGAATATCAAAAAGACTTAAACGATGATCATAAACAAAGGAAATACTCAAAACCCACAAACGGATAGTAAAATTGAAGGAATATACCTGGAGACAGTTCAGAACTACAACTACCTTGGACATACCAAAACCAGTGATGTAAAATGTACAACTGAAATAAACAAAAGAATAGGAATGGCAAAAAGTAATTTTAATGTCATGAAGAACATACTAACATCAAAACAAATAACACCAGGGCTAAAACTAAGAATAGCAAAGTGTTACATCTTCTCAATAGTCCTATATGGTGCAGAAACATGGACATTAGACAAGAAAACAGAACAGAGAATTGAAGCCTTTGAAATGTGGATATATAGAAGAATAGGTAGAATTGGATGGAAGGAAAAGAAAACAAACCAAAAAGTCTTAAAACAAGTAATAAATGAAAATAAAACTACTAAACACAATTCAAACAAGACAAATGCGATTTATTTTTGGGCCATGTTAAAAGACACAACAGCCTACTAAAAGTAATCCTGGATGGGAAAATGTAAGGTAAAAGAGGCAGAAGCAGACCAAGAATAACATGGACGAGTAACATCAAAAGATGGACAAATCAGCCTATGACAACCTGCACCATCAAAGCAAGAGACAGAGCAGAATGGCGCTCCATGGTAGCCAACCTTCGTTGCGGAGACGGCACTCGATGATGATGATGTTGAATTTACCGGACTAAAATGGGACTTTACCCGCTTTTCAATTCAGTTGCTATTTTTTTCTTATGAATTAAGCGTGGACATAAATTAAGCATGGACATTAATTAAGTGTGGATGTATCTTTGTATGTTCCAGTGTGCTTCCCTGATGAAATATGACCTAACTTTAGATGACTTATCTGACATATCCACTCAAAAGTTCTCGTCGTACCTTTTATTTCGATTTTTTTTTTCGACCTCTACCCTCACGTTGTTTCTCTTTTTTTCTCTACATTTAGGGGTCTTCTAATGACAGATTGAGAACCTCCGAAGAAGGTGCGATGTTTACTCATGGGGAAACTACTCTTTCGGACTGAAACAATTTATGGGACTAAACTGGACCTTTACCCCTTACCGACCAATATTTAATTATACGAAGATATTGATATAGACGTTGATGAAGATATATTATATATCATAACCGTTGATAAATTGATTTAACACAAGGTCTGAGCTGTCTTCAGCTTCTCAATGTTGATGTTGGAGATTTGATATAGAGCAGGCACATACTACTACAAATAATGAAATAATCCCTTAGATCATTTATAGATAACATTGTTTACTATTATGATTTTGTCTCATTTGAAACACAGACGTTTGGACCTAATTGAAATTGGACGGTTTATGATTTATATTATCATCATCATGCATGAGTAATTGATTATAACTTATAGGTTTCAACAGCAACACCAACTGTTGCTACTAACGGTAAAGTGGTAAAGAAAATCGTGCTGTGTCATAGTTCTGCTGCAGTAACAACAAACTACTTGACCATAACAGCATAACTGTACCGAGGTGAACACTTCCTCAGCTTTAGATTTCAAAGTGTTAACGTTGAGAGAAGTGAGAAGATACAGTTTTGCGTATGTTTTGATTAGAGAAGTCATCGCCTATAGATAATAATAATGCTGACTTGTAGCAAATAAATTAAATTATATTAAATTAATCGTGGTTGTTAGGTAGCAGTATCAGTAAGTTTTTAATATGCAGCTTCTCTAGTAGTCTTTGTCTAAATTCTAATGGAGTTGCACTAAGTATCACTATTGTAGGAGTAATTAAACAATATATTTATATTTTCATGGATTTTGCTGGCACTGAAACAGGCCACGGTCACTTTCCTTCTATTTATTTAATTTTAGATATATTTATATGTGCCTGGTTCAGTGTATGAGTGTTCTGCCATGTTACAAGTTGCATCATTATCATATAACAGATCAGACTGCACAAGTCAATGTTGATACTTGATATAAAATAGACAAATGAATTTAATGATGGCCACAGACAAGTTGTCTTTGAGTGTTGGTAACTCCATAGACAACTAGAAGAGACTGATGAAGATTCAGATTCAAATCAGTGCTCAAAGGGCAGCTTAATAACATCATATAAGGTCAGACCTAGTCCCTGTTGGCAAGATAATGTTGAGATATACATCAAGATTATTAGGAAGGTAAAGGTTGGAGCTTTGGACAAAGGAGAAATGGTGAAACTTTGGAGGACAATATTATACAGGCAGATTCCTTATCTCCTTGATTACTTGCAATCACAAACTTGAAAAAGGTAGTTAGCTCAAATATTATAATAATTATATGCCCTTTTTTCTTTCTATCCATTCCACTTCCAACAAGTTAAACAAATAGACAAGAAGCCCCCAACATATGATTGATACATTGGATTTTACAGACTAAATAACCGCCGGTCTGGTCACTCGCTGAAAATGAAATATATTCATCAAGATTAGGAATGAAAAATGGAAACAATAAATAGAACAAAGCAAGCAAAAAACAAAGATGTTTTGAAAGAAACTTTTGTCAAAGAGGTAGTACTCTTAACAAGCATATTAGTTTTCTTCTTTCCTTCCTCATTAGCCTTTCAGCTTTGAGGGAAGATATAGTTTGTGGTGTTTTGCTCTTCCATTGGTCTGTCTTACTGTAATGTTTTCTAGTATTTCTAATATTCTGTCAGTCCTTCTTTTTTGTGGTCAACCTTTGGGTCTAGTGTTCTCATAGCATATGTTGCAGGCTCATTGTGTTGTATCTTGATCTTTCTGTCAAATCATATGGTCAAACCATTTTATTTGTTGCTTCTTTATGTATTCAAAGGCAGGACTTATTCCAAGCTTTTTTCCCCCTAGATCTTTACCACTGATCTAATCTCTCAGCATGTTTCCTGTCATGCATCTAACACATTTCATTTTGGTAATAGTTTTCATTGTTCTTGAGTCTCCCATCAAGATCTGGCATTAGTAGCATAACAGTGAAATGAAGATTGTGTTGATATTAGCAGAAAACATAGGGAAAAAAAAGTAATATGGGCTGTGAAAAACTCATGTTCTCATGTTCAATGTGTACTTGTGATGAATACATCATTATAAGACTTCTCACATTAGCAAACCTTTTTATAACCATTATGGGAGGTTGTTTTCATCATTACATATTTTATTTTGTAGTAATTGTCAGGCACTGTTTTTTCAAACATGACCTCCCATAGCTGATTGACAGATTCAGTGTAAGAAGTAGAACAAGCTAGACAGATTGAGGTCATAACATCAGATCTATATTCACTTATGTTTTGTTTTCTTCTAAATTGTATTCTCAAATGACATCATATCAAAAATAAATGTTTTCATTAATTTTTTTTAATGTTGTGCCATTTCTAAGGTTTTCTTTCCTTTCCTTGGGACTTGGTGTTCCAGAGGTAAGACATTGGCCTCTGAACAGACAGGTCCTGAGTTTTTTTAATCCCAACATAAGCAGTGGGATTTTTTACTTCGAATTTGTAGTTTCTTTGTTGGTTTTAAGTCTCTTGGTAATGATATCCAATGTCTAGCCCTCTTGGATAATGGAGAAAAAGAAGGTATCATGTGTACTATCTATCTATCTATTGTCCTTTTGAGCCGAAGACGGCACATAGGGCAGAACCACAATCTCAAAAACAGAAACCTTGCGTGCCAAAATGGCACATATTGCAGAGATCACTGCTTTCTGTTTCCATAACAATACTTTTTACAATGACAGCTTGTCAAGCCATCGATCAACCTCCCTAATCGCCTCTTACGACATGCCTGAAAGGTCACAGTGTCACTATTCTTTACTTTCCTCATAATGAGGCCCCGGTATCACACGGGCGTGTGTACACACGCACATTAAAGAACCCTTAAATAACCTGTAGACATCTTTTTTTGTATCTCAGTATATAGGTTTTCCATAGAATATTTGTTTGGGCTGTCCATTTTTCTAGCAAGTTCTTGTCACCTTAATCTTTAGCTCCTGAGTGTTGTCAGAATGGATTGAAGCCCAGACAGTTGCAGGACATCTGAGTTAACTACTTTCTTCTGCTATTTGATGTTCAGTTTTTTCAAAGGCAGCACACATGAAATTTGTTTATCCTTGTCTTATGTCTTGTTATATAGATTGTATACATTTTAATCCATAGAAACATGTGCTAAGTAGTTTGATAAGTTAGAACATTTGATGTTAGTGTTAATCTTGTTTTATTCCATATCCTTTGTGTTAATTTATCAAAAGTTGTAGCTGCCTTGCTGGTTCATATATTTAATTGTTGAAGAGAAAATGTGGTTGTGACAACAGAGGCAAAGTAGGTGAACCTTTGTGCTGATTTAAATAGAGAACACAGTGTATTTAAGATTGTTTTGTTGTTAAACTGTCACAACACAGTGTATTTAGGATTGTTTTGTTGTTAAACTGTCACAACACAGTGTATTTAGGATTGTTTTGTTGTTAAACTGTCACAACACAGTGTGTTTAGGAATGTTTTGTTGTTAAACTGTCACAACACAGTGTGTTTAGGATTGTTTTGTTGTTAAACTGTCACAACACAGTGTGTTTATGATTGTTTTGTTGTAAAACTGTCACAACACAGTGTATTTAGGATTGTTTTGTTGTTAAACTGTCACAACACAGTGTGTTTAGGATTGTTTTGTTGTTAAACTGTCACAACACAGTGTATTTAGGAATGTTTTGTTGTTAAACTGTCACAACACAGTGTGTTTAGGATTGTTTTGTTGTTAAACTGTCACAACACAGTGTATTTAGGATTGTTTTTGTTGTTAAACTGTCACAACACAGTGTGTTTAGGAATGTTTTGTTATAAAACTGTCACAACACAGTGGGTTTAGGATTGTTTTGTTGTTAAACTGTCACAACACAGTGTATTTAGGATTGTTTTGTTGTTAAACTGTCACAACACAGTGTGTTCAGGATAGTTTTGTTGTAAAACTGTCATGATACAGTGTATTTAGGATTGTTTTGTTGTAAAACTGTCATGATACAGTGTATTTAGGATTGTTTTGTTGTAAAACTGTCATGATACAGTGTGCTTAGGATTGTTTTGCTGTAAACCTGTCACAACACAGTGTGCTCATCTTGTTTCTACTGATCAGTTTAACTGCAGAACCACAATTCTTTGCCTATTCCACTGATTCAATTAGGCTTCCATTCATGGTCATTGTATCTTCTTGTGCCTGATATACAATTTCATCACCACCCATTAAAAAATAAAACCTTGTGCCTGATCTGATGATCTGGGCAAAGTAACTTCACTGAACAGAACTAGGGCTGCATCATGAGCAAAGAGATGGTATCTTATTAGGACTTCCATTGTTTTTTTTTTCTTCTCACTTCTGCAAAGTTGAACATGGAGCCATCAGACTTTGAGTGAATGTATATGTCATCAGACTTTGAGTGAATGTACATGTCATCAGACTTTGTGTGAATGTAAATATCACAGACTTTGAGTGAATGTACATGTCATCAGACTTTGAGTGAATGTACATGTTATCAGACTTTGAGTGAATGTAAATATCACAGACTTTGAGAGAATGTAGATGTCATCAGACTGAATGAATGTAGATGCCATCAGATTTTGAGAGAATATAGATGTCAGAAGAATTTGAGAGAATATTGATGTCATCAGACTTTGAGAGAATGTAGATTCATCAGACTTTGAGAGAATGTAGATGTCATCAGACTTTTTATTAGAATGTAGATGTCATCAGACTGTGTGATTGTAGATGTTATAAACAATTGTTGAGGTAACATGGTATAAGAGCAAAAAAAAACTTTCAGAAGAGATTAGGAAACAAGGACACAACCTGGGTCAAGTTCACTCCAATGTACTGGCATTGAATTATGAAATAACATATTCAGTTTTAACAGTGAAGGGTAATTGAAGATCTCTAGCACTTTATGAGGCCCAGTTGTTTAGTAGTATCAAAAGTGTTTTGTGAAGTAAAGAAAAAAATAGACAATAAAGTGTGGTGTGCCCTATTATGTTAGTTCCTTTTGAACTGAGAAGTGAGGCAGAAGTTAACAACTTTTTATTTCATTGATTCATTGCTTCCTCTAGTATCAGACTTTTCACAGGATCCACAGTATGTCTTGCCAAATGCCCCTTTTCTGGATGAGTCCCTCACTCTCAACAAGAGAGCTGATGCCTGCTGTCAATGCCCCTTTTATCAGTTATCAGTGTTCTTATTTTTCTTTAGGTCAGCTTTTTTTTTTTTCGCGTGCTATTTCCAATTTGAGAGGCCTGCTTTATTACCTGAAAATTAACAGATATTTTCAAGTATTAAAATTTTAAAAATCATACACGTAGTTAATCTCCCTGTCCTCTAAAATATAATTCTGCATCTCAGGAAGGATAAATTCTGCCAGTTTATATAAAAGTAAAGCAAAGTACCCCCGTCCTGCCAAGTGACATATAGGGAATATAGTGTTAGTGACCATAAATTTTACAGACCTTCGGCACATGATTTTTAGGGTAATGTGGTTGGTATTACACCCGTGCCGCTTCACTTTCCCATAAATAAATCATGTACTCATTAAAGGCTGGGTGAACCCGGAAGCCGTCAGTTGGGATCGAACCCTACCCCTTGTCCTTTGTAGTCCCTTTCACTATCCACTGGGCTATCGTGGCTCCCTACAGTTTATATAAGCACTTGAAATAATGTTTGCAGTTTTACCTGCTTATTCATGTCACTCTTCTTCTTGCAGTCATCCTCGTCACCTTTATTTTGGTATAATATCATAACCTTCTTGTACTAGTGTATTTCTCAATCACAGGACAAGATGTTACTGGAGGTGTCACAAAACTACATGTAGATTTTCCTTGAGTATTTCTTCAGGATATTGTCATTTCCAGAGGTCCTTTTCACTTGAGATGCCGTTGGTGGCATCTGAGTGTTGTTTCCTCTCAGCAGGTTCAACATCTATTTGGCTCATCATAAGATGTATATGCCCATCTGATGTAATAGTGTACCTGTTGACTTAACGGGTAACTTCATATTAGATTTTTGTGTAGTGCTAAACTCATCTTTCAACTGTTTTTCAAGCTACTTTGGCAATGTTTGGGCCCACAACCAACATATATACTGTCATAACATTAAAAAAGCAATAAGCCAAAACAAAATCATCAACTGTGAAGAACTTGAAATTGTAACAAATTATGAATACCTGGGATCTATAGTAACTAATGGAGACTGCCAGAAAGAAATCAAAAGACTAGCAATAGCAACATAAAAAGCAGCAAAATTAAAATTACCGAGATCATGTATCTTCCAAATAGCAGCATATAGTTGTGAATCATGGACAATCTCGCAAATAGCAAGGAAGAAAATTGATTCATTCAAAACAAATTACTACAGAAAAATCCTTAAGACACCTTGGATAATTAAAAAGAGCAATGAAGACCTGAAAAGACTTTAAAATTAAAAAGAACTTGCTAATAAACACCATTCTACAGTGAAAATTTAAATACTATGGCCATGTACAAAAAAACACAGCCATCTTGAAAGAACAATAGTGGAAGGAATGGTTCCTGTATGATGCATTAGGGGCAGACCATGAAGAAGTTGGTCTCAAGACATCAAAGAGACCATTCTCGATGATGGACATTTTGCAAAAGACTCATGACTTGATGATGATGAACATAACCTTGTTTGTCTCCAGTTAAACCTGAATTGCAGAACACAAGTTTGTTCAACACTCATTTTGCACAACATCTCAAATCTTATTGCACTAGACCTCCTGTACATTCATCTGGCATTCTGATCTATGTAAAAGGATTGGTTTACATTTTCAAAGAGTTCTTTTTTGTTCTTTCTACCAGTACATCAAGATTTAACACACCTCTTTTTGGAGAAGCAAAGATATTACAGTTTTAGATGTGTGTCATCAAACATTCCAGAATCGATCTACATTTTGGTCATCAGCCTTCTAAAGCAACTTCTGTATAGATGTTTGCTATCTAATAATTTTGCTGTATTGTGTTGATCTTTGGTGCCTGTCTTTGATATGCGCAGGCTTGTTTTTTATCAAAAATTGCTGATAATTTGTAATATTCAAAATACATGTTTGAAATAAGCTTCTTATTGATACATTAACATCACTCTTAAATGAATTAATGATATGGGTTGAGCTTAGGTGTAATAAAATATAAGCATAATGTTACTGCTATTTAGTTAAATATATTTAATTAATTCGACATTTCTATTCAGTTTAGTGTAGAACCAAAGTGATCTATACCTATTTTGACATTACTAAAATTAGTAAAATGCATAGCGATGGAGACAGTGAAGGCATCCATGGGACGGAATTGTTGTTTGAAGGATGTGTTTTAGTTTCTGGCGAAGAAAAACAGTTGAAGTTGACGCATAATGGCTTAGTTCTTGTTGATCAGGCTAACAATTCAAGCAGTAGTAAGAATAATAAAGGTAATCTTGTTTTTGCGTTTGTGCTCAGTCATTTATGTAACATTGATTATAATTGTTACAATTATCATTTATGTAACATTGATTATAATTGTTACAATTATCATTGATGTAACATTGATTATAATTGTTACAATTATCATTGATGTAACTTTGATTATAATTGTTACAATTATCATTGATGTAACATTGATTATAATTGTTACAATTATCATTGATGCAACTTTGATTATAATTGTTACAATTATCATTGATGTAACATTGATTATAATTGTTACAATTATCATTGATGCAACTTTGATTATAATTGTTACAATTATCATTGATGTAACTTTGATTATAATTGTTACAATTATCGTTGATGTAACATTGATTATAATTGTTACAATTATACTATTTATGATACCCTCTTAGATTTGACAAAGTGTAAGCAGTAGCCATCTTTTTATCTGTCTTACATGGGCCGTTGGGCATAGGACTGACCACCTTACCCTGAGACTCTTTAGGGGCAACTCTAGGCGGGAAAATCATTTGTGTTGTGGAAGCTCAAATTAACAGGTTTAGTTCTGTAGAAAAACCTGCCACCATTTATCTCGTCTACTACTAAGAAAAGAAGATGGACATATGTTGAGCATGTATTTAGAAATAAACGACTAGGAATTACGAAGCAGGCTCTCAAATGGGAAACAACAGGTCAGAAGAAAAGAGGACAACCTCGAGAAACACTGAAAAGAGAGCTAACAAGAGAGGCAAAGTTGGCTGGCGTAGACTTGCTCTCTATATTGAACAGCTTATAGAATAGAGACAACTGACTGGAGACTCTGTGAGCCCTACATGTCGTTTAATGCCACTGGAAGGATCAAGAAGCACTAGCCAGTGCTTGACAGGAGGGTGACTGCTTTCTATCCAGAAAAAAAATGAAAGTTCTGTGTTAAAAATGTATATAAGGCAGCAGATTAAAATTGTAACATTTGTTGTTTATTATCTTGTCTATAAAAGATCAAAATTACATCTGTCATCATAATCTTGCTTGTTATTGTTGGAACTTGACATTTGTAACAATTACTCTGAAGTCTTCTCTGTTCATCACTTGATGTCCTGTGTCTGCAGCAGTCAGTTCCACCTTGTCTGTGATATCCTGCACCTTCTGGGTCTTCTCCATGTCTACTTGGACCATGCCCTCTATAATTATCTTTACTAGGTCATTATATCATTTTACATGACAACAAAATATTTTATTTTCCTTGTTGTTATGGTCTTTAGCAACAAATTTTCTAGAACATTTATTTGTTTAGATATGTTGTTCCTTTTTCTGTCCATGGGATTCAAAATATTCCTCTGTAACACTTGCATTTTAAGACATTTATGGATTTTTCAGCAGATTAGTTGATAGTCCAGTTTCAAAGTCATATGTTGCTATAGGAAAAATACATGCTCTTAAAAACCATATGATGTGCAGTTGTTTTAATTATTTTTAACTATACTCATCCTTCTTTTGATCTCCTTGTTTGTCTTTCAATTGTTTGTTAGCAATGAGCCCAAGATATTCAAAAATGCCTACTGGCGAATCAGTTTTTATGTTTGTTTTAATATATTTGCCCACTTGGGGACATTGTTCAACATATTTGTCATTTTGGGGACATTGTTCAATAGATTTGCCCACTTGGGGACATTGTTCAACATATTTGTATTTTGGGGACATTGTTCAATAGATTTTTCCACTTGAAGACATTGTTCAATAGATTTGTCTACCTGGGGATTTTATTCAACAGATTTGTCCACTTGAGGACAATGTTCAACATATTTGTCTTTTTGGGGACATTGTTCAATAGATTTGCCCAATTGGGGACATTGTCAACAGATTTGTCCACTTGAGGACATTGTTCAACAGATTTGTCCACTTGGGGACATTGTTCAACATATTTGTCCACTTGGGGACATTGTTCAATAGATTTTTCCACTTGAAAACATTGTTCAATAGATTTGTCTACCTGGGGATTTTATTCAACAGATTTGCCCACTTGAGGACAATGTTCAACATATTTTCCTTTTTGGGGACATTGTTCAATAGATTTGCCCACTTGGGGACATTGTCAACAGATTTGTCCACTTGAGGACAATGTTCAACAGATTTGTCCACTTGGGGACATTGTTCGACAGATTTGTCCACTTGGGGACATTGTTCAACAGATTTTTCCACTTGAAGGCATTGTTCAATAGCTTTGTCAACTTGAAGATTTTTTTCAACAAACTTGTCCACTTGGGGACTTTGAGCCTGGGGGAGAATGGGTGCCAGCAGACTGCTGTAGATATTCTTGTCAGTTAACATCACTTTGAACAGAGATGTCAACAAAACTCTGTGATTGTGGAGGCAGAGGTGCAGGCCTTGAACTATGAAAATTTACTTGAGGATAAAGTAGTCATTTGCACTGATGTGTGCATTGTTTCATAAAGTTGGAGCTCATAGGATTTCATGGTTCAGATCAATGGAAGAACAGTCAAGGAGAAGTTTGACCATGGAGAACATGGCTGTAACTAAATCAATGGTCTGGCTAGAAAAACAATTTTTTAGTTTTACTCAAGTGTGCATGTGCTTTCTGAGTGACTCAGTGATCATGCTCAGGAGAATCAGAGAGGGCTGGGGATGAAGACATATATTCTGGACTGTTCTGTAGGTTTCACATTCACTTTTTTCTGTTCTTGTTCTATCTACTTCTCAACTAACTGCTAATTCTACTTCTCAATCTAATTTAGTTTCTAGTGATCTTGCCTCTAATTCTAATTCTGTCACTGGATCTTCCTTCTACATCTCTATTGACAAAACTAACTTATGGAAATCCCTAACTATCCTTCTGCCTTTAGGCAGTTCAGCCGAAGCCAGGCTAAACTCATCTAGTTTATATTTCTGGCTCTTGACTCTGAATCTTCTTGTGCATGAGACTAAATACCTTAGTTTCATTTGCATAATTTATTGGCTTACTCTTTTCCCAGGCCAAAGACAGCCAATAACTTGTCACAAGGTCTAAACTCTGAACTATGTGTCAAAATTGCCAAAACAAGACACTATCTTGACACTTTGCTTAACCTCTAAGTTTCAAAATAACGCTATTATGAACTCTTAATAATGATATTTATCTCATGAACTTGACCTGCCCCTGAAGTTGTTTGTCAACCTAATTTCTGACAATTTTGATCATGTTCGTTTACTCACACTTTCCAATAACAAGTTGAACAATTTCCATTGGCGTGAATGCACTGAATTCATGGACAAATAGATGGTGTATCAGCATCAATACAGACAAATGCAGTACTACACTTTTCACTCTTTCCCCAAAACAAAAAGCAGGAGCCATCTATATAAACAATGAGCCTGTGAAAGAAGACATACAGGCTACGTATCTCGGAGTTACATTTGATAACAAACTATCTTGGAAACAGCAGATAAATAAGGCAACCCAAAAAGCAAGGAGAAAATTGGCTATTCTAAGAAAGCTGTGTGGAACTACGTGGGGTGCGAGTGGGAAAATACTCAGTAAAGTTTACCAACAGAGTATACGCCCACATTTAGAATATGGATCATCTGCATGGTGTTCAGCATCAAACACCACACTTCAAGAACTGGATAAAGTACAAAACCAGGCACTTAGGGTCATCACAGGAGCAATGAAATCAACACCAATATTAGAGATGGAGAAATTGTGGAGGATACCAGCACTGAGAGAACGGAGGGACACAAAGGTGCTGATACAGGCAGAAAAATTTGCTTGCATGCCGAGACATCCAATGAAGGACCGATTCCAAAATCTTGCATTGGGACGACTTAAGAGAAGCAGTTTTATCCACCAAGCCAAGCGTATTAGTAGACAAACACCAGACATGCCAAGAGCTGTTAACCCCCTACTGCCCATACCAGAACAGACTCCCTGGACAGAGGAATCTGGATTATCAGTTCAAATACGGACAGAAGTGAAAGGAATAGTTGATAAAGAGGAACAGAATAGTCTACAGCGAAAAACAATAACTCTCAGTTTCCTGGATGAAGAATACCCACAAGACCTATGGATTCGTGTGTATACAGATGGATCAGCACAGAATGCAGTAAAAATGGGGGAGCAGGTGCATATATAGAATACCCAAATAACACTAGGGATATGAATAAAATAGCAACAGGGAAATATTGTCACAATTATGATGCAGAAATACAAGCAATAAAGTTAGCAATAGAAAAACTGCTGAACATTAATCTTAGCCCGCAGCCTGTAGTGTTTTTGACAGATGCAAGATCAGTACTCCAGGCACTACAATCCAGAAAATTACCACATCTGCAGACCTTATTGACTGAACTCTGCAAGCACCACAGGGTTGCCCTGCAGTGGATCCCATCTCACTGTGGAATACCAGGAAATGAGAAAGCAGATCAGTTGGCAAAGGAAGGTTCAACAGGCACACAACTAGATACACCTGTTACATACCATCATAAGAAACAGATAATCAAATCAATCAGAGGACCACAAGCCCCAAATCAGGATGCCTTTTATAATATGAATAGATATGAACAAGTTATCATTATACGTCTCAGAACAGGACACAATCGACTCCATAGTCACATGTATACAAAATTCAAGATCGGCACCTCAACTACTTGTACATGTGGACAGGCGCCCCAGACTGCTGAACACATACTTCAAGACTGCACTGAATATAGTAGACTGAGGAAAATCCATTGGCCCATAGATACAACACTACAGACAAAACTATATGGGCCACTGCAAGAATTACAAAAGACAGTAACATTTATACAGGAAACGACATTGCAGATATAGACAATGCTTCAGGCGAACGAAAGATAGATAGATAGATAGAACAATTTCCATATACTACTGTTAGTTTTCTGAGTCTGAAATGTTGACAACTCCGTAACTGTTATTTCTCTACTCACATCTACATTATGGGATTCCTTCTATTTCAATTTATAAACTATTACACAAAAACTAAACAGACATAAAGTAGAAGTTTACTTGAGATTTGCTTAACAAATACACTCATCTGCAAATTTGTATGCTGATTGCTCTGATGCAAACACAGCCTTTGCATCAAATATAAAATCAATAAATATTAGGTTACAATGTAATATGATCCAAATGGATCTCAGGATTGGGAAAGGGTAGGGGGGGGGGGCCCATGCATGGTTATCTTGGATACCATAAGAGGAGGTTGTGACTTGAAAAAGGTTGGGTACAATTCATTTGTTCATTTTCCTTTCAGGCCAAAGAAAGCACAAAGGGTGGAAGTTTTAATTTTCTGTGATTGACAATTGTTTCTAGTTCTTGTAAGTTCTTGGTTGTTTCTTAGTCCCATGGTTGAGCATTCCCTAGTAATTGTATCATATAACGATTCTCTTGGTCTGCTTTGTTTTCTCTTACCAGATGGTTTCCACATGAATGTCTGATGGGGAAGTCTTTCTTCATTCATTCTCAACACATGACCAATGTATCTCCAACACCTTCTTCTTATAAAGCTTGATTTATTACTATGATATCTGATTTCTTCTAGAAATTCACAAGCACCAGAAATAGACTCAAGGTTCAAATAAGTTTGTTAAATCATCTGAAAATTATCATCACTATTGTCCAACAAGGAAATAACTCTAGAGAAAAAAATGGGAACCCTATAGTACAATCTTCATCCCAATCCCAACGTTGAGCTACCAATGCCACTAGACTTTAGACTCAAGAACAATAAGAAGAATAACCGCTACCAAGATGAAATGTGTTAGACGAATGAAAAGAAACAACCTGAGGGATAAGATCAAAAATGAAGAACTGAGAAAAAAGTTAGAAATAATTCCTGCCATAGAATACATAAAGAAACAACAGATAACTTGGTTTGACCAGGTGATAAGACAGAAATACCAAAACACAACAAACGAGCGTTTAATAAATGTTGCAAAAACATGAGACTCAAGGGCTGGTTATGAAAAAGATGGATTGATGGAATATCAGAAACACAAGGAAACATCTGAGGCCAACTGAAGAGCAAAAGACCACAAATTATATCTCCCTTCGATGCTGAAAGACCAAATGAAGAAGGAAATAAGTAGAAGTTATCATTTCTTTTGAACTGTAAATTCTGATATTACTCAGAGCTAACTACTCTAGACCATATGTACACAAACTAGCTTTTATTTGCCATTCGGTCTGTTCAATGCTATTGTTAGCGAGCTGGAAGAGTGTTGGAGATACACATCTTTAGAGAGCTCATTAATAAACAAAACTTGCATTGCTTCATAACATGTTACATGATAGCATACGACAGTAAATGTAGAACAAGAAAAGAGTAATAATTACTAAAATAAAAAACTGCAGTTAATCTTCAGACAGATTCTTCTTCCTCTTCTTTCCTTCCTCATTTGCCTTTCAACTTCGAGGGGAGATATAATTTGCTGTCTTTTGCTCTTCTGTTTGTTTCTGCTGCTGCTATGTTTCTTTGTGCTTCTAATATTCCATCAATCCATCTTTTTTTGTGGCCGACCCTTGGGTCTGGTATTCTTGCAATGTTTATTGAGGACTCGTTGTGTTCTGTCTTGATTACTCTGCCTTGTCACGTGGCCAAACCATTTTATCTGTTGTTTCTTTGTATATTCTATGGCGGGGGCTATTCCTAGATTTTTTCCTCAGTTCTTCCTTTCTGATCTTATCTCTCAGACTGTTTCCTGTCATTTGTCTGACACATTTCCTTGCAATAGAGGTTATTTTCTTATTGTTCTTGCATCTAGGGTCCAGGACTGGCATTGGTAGCACAACGTTGGGATGAAGATTGTGTTGTACATTGCCCATTTTGCCTCTAGAGTTATTTCCTTGTTGGACAATAGTGGTATAGTGGTGATAGCTGTCCAATGATTTGACAAGCTTTGATGCATCTTGAGTCTTTCACTGCAGTTTGTGAATTGTTGTTTGTCACTAAACTTCCTGGGTGAGATATATTAATACAAATACATTATAATATGCAAATATTATAAAGAGAAATCACATAGGGTATTTCGGGGTAAGAAATCACACAGTACATTTTGAGGTAAGAAATATAAAAAAAAAAAAATTTAAGTAACTTCTATATACTTTTCACAGCCTTGTCTTTGCCATGGAGAGATGTTATTTGTGCTCTCAAAGATGTGAAATCTCTATCCACTGATACATTTTCATTTACACTTCACTATATTGATCATAAGGCCAACAATAAACTAAAAGTGCATACGTTGACAGTAACAGATAAGGACAATCATGCAGACAAGTGGATCAATGTTGTTAATGAGAATTGCCACAAAGGTAAATATTTGATAAATATGTAAATGCTTATTTGTGAATGACTACGCCTATGACATTCGTTTAGTTTAGTTTTAGTTTAGTTTTAGTTTAGTTTAGTCGACAGGCCATCTTCATTGCACATTGGACAAGTCCATAAGTGTTCAGATCTCTTCCAAAGAATATCCGTCAATGTACAGTGATTAATAATGTCAGTGTTGTGTTGGTTAACAAGATTTCTTTGGATTCCTACTTAGCACTCCCATCTGGCATCTCCCACCTTGACATGATATTTGTGAAGTCTGTTCATGGCTGTGAATTCACTGTCATTTTTTAAGTCATTTTTTCATCCAGTGTTCCTTAGGGCACCCAGAATGTCATAGCTATTTCCCTTCCACACTCAACATTAACTAAACTGGCAAGTATGTCAGAACATTCATTACCTCTTACCTTCGCGTGTCCTGGCATGAAAATAAAGCATACACTTTTTAGAATAGACCTCTCCAGAGATTCTAACCACCACCGTCTAGCACAATCAGTTGCAACCTTTCTGAGTTCAGTGAGAAAACACACATAAGGCTGAATTTCAAGCCATGCCAATACTTTTGTAACTGCCATAGTTATGACATTAAAAAGTATAGTAGTAATTCCCTTAAGGCATATGGGGAATATGGTGTTGGTACACATATTTTTAAATGACCAATGACAGTTTTATGGATAGTATTGCCATTGTCACTCCAGATCCCCCCTGCTCTTACAGGAAAAATTTCTGGTACCCATTTTCAGAGGCTGGGTGAACCCCAAGCCAATTTGGTTTGAAAATAATTTGCAGCCTTTGGGATTTGAAACTACAAACCTTCTGGTCAATAGTGAGCACACTTACCACTCAGCTACAAAACATCTTACATCTCATAGACATTCAACTTTTAAGTTTAATATTTATAAACAGCATACAAGGTATAGTGAAAAAATCAACTGCAAATAGATAGTCATGGGGATTTAATATCGTTTCTGACAAAACTAGAGCGGAACATTTAAAAATTGATTGTAGTGCACCAATTTCATCTTTCTCCTTTGGATTTTTTAAAATTTGTATTTTTTAATTTTAATGTTATCTTTCATTATCTTAATGTGTATGTTCAAGGTAAATGTTGCTATGATTGATTTTAATAAATAATTTGACAGTTTCAAGTTTCAAGGTGTCTTTTTTTAAATCTTTCTTTACTATGTTTTGTAGAGTGTAGGTAAAAATATAGATACAAGATAGAACCAAACTAGAAATCCTTCTCCCATGACAACAACCAAGGTAAATTATTAACCAATAGAAACCCTGTGGATGTTTCTCATGCAGCAGGACGACAGCTCTCCACACTGACACAACTCAACTGACTGTGAGCCTTGTACATAATTCTGCAGTCAACATCCAAAAACACTGTACATTGGACTCTTTCTTTAAACCCAGAGACAACCCTTTTCAGTGAAGATGGTAGCCATTCAATGTGAGCTCAGGCAGCCATTCAATGTGAGCTCAGGCAGCCATTCAATGTGAGCTCAGGCAGCCCTTTCAATGAGTTTCCCTCACAAAAACATAAAAAAAGCACCCACACACACAAAGCTAAGCCCTCATTTTCAGGCCATGATGCCTAGTAAAAAAAGTAAAGTGCCCCCGTCACGCCATGTGGCGTATAAGGAATATGGTGTTAGTGACCATATATTTGACAGACCTTCAGCACATGATTTTTGGGATAATGTGGTCGGTATTGCACCCGTGCCGCTTTACTTTCCCAGAAAAAAATCCAGTACCCATTAAAGGCTGGGTGAACCCGGACGCCATTGGTTGGGATTGAACCCTACCTCTTGTCCTTTGTAGTCCAGTTCACTAACCACTGAACTATCGCGGCTCCATGATGCCTAGTGGTTACTTAATATCCAACATTTAACAAGGGAAGGGATGTAACCACTCAACCTGTTTTAAAGTTAACTTTATGCATTCCCCTACTATTAAACATAAATTGAGTCGTCAGTCACTGGACGCTGTGGGACTTGCTGAGGAGGGGATCTGATCACCTATGGACATGTTCAGTGTGCAATGATGATGACCCGCATGTAACTCAATAATTCAATAACTCAATAAACATAAATTGGACATAACGAGATAAGGTTATAATGACAAAATTTTGATGGTCCCAAGGATCTCGTTATTACTGGATTCTACTGTCTCAGAAAAAGAGTGGCATTAACAGTGGTTGTATGAGTTTCATCCAGGGACAACAAGTTAGATGGTTTGAACATTAACACAGTTACCAGCAAATAGCATTCCATAGCATCTTTTAATAACCAATTGTAAATGAGGTATAGGAAAGTGATGGACAATAGATATCTGAGGGCATCCAAGCTGTCACAAAGCACTAAGTTTGAGGAAAAACCAAAGAGCACTGTCAAGAACAATCCATTTTTCCTTGAAACTGAAAGGCAAAATTATGTAGAGAACAAGATGGAAGAATAATTGTGAAATCTTATTTTGATAGTGAGGAAGTTATGGTCACTAGATGGTTAGTGCACTTGTCAACTGTTCAAGTAAGTTTGGGTTCAATTTACCAAAATGTGGCAAGATTTTTTTGGGACCTGCAATGGTTTAATTTTTTCAGACAACCTCTTAAAATGAGTGTCAGGAATTTTCTGTGCGAAAGTAAGATGATCTTATGTAACCATATGACACATAAATGTGTTGATAGTTATAAAAAATATATCAGCTAACACCATATGACATATAAATGTGTTGATTGTTATAAAAAATATATCAACTAGCACCATATGACACATAAATGTGTTGATTGTTATAAAAAATATATCCGCTAACACCATATAACACATAAATGTGTTGATTGTTATAAAAAAATATATCCGCTAACACCATATGACACATAAATGTGTCGATTGTTATAAAAAATATATCAGCTAACACCATATGACACATAAATGTGTCAATTGTTATAAAAAATATATCAGCTAGCACCATATGACAAATAAATGTGTCAATTGTTATAAAAAATACATCAGCTAGCACCATATGACACATAAATGTGTTGATTGTTATAAAAAAATATATCAGCTAGCACCATATGACACATAAATGTGTTGATTGTTATAAAAAATATATCTGCTAGCACCATATGACAAATAAATGTGTCGATTGTTATAAAAAATATATCAACTAGCACCATATGACAAATAAATGTGTCGATTGTTATAAAAAATATATCTGCTAACACCTTTTTACCCACATGTCACAAAATATGATTGGTACCTTTTTTATTTTATTTATAGTGTACTTTTTTCTGTTTGGTTTCAGTATCAGGACGACCAAAGAAAGCCTTTGTTGTTGTTAATCCAATTGGTGGAGGCCGACAAGGTAAACAGATCTATCTTAAGACAGTGGCTCCCTTGTTTGACCTGGCAGGAATCCATGTAACTGTTACATGTAAGTGGTTATATATATCTGTGTATGTGTGAACAAAGTCATCAAAACTGCTAACCCAGAACCAGAAGGTTTCAATGAAATGTTTTTCACAGACCAAATCTTGTTTCATTCCAGAAGGATGAGCTCCAGCACATGTCAACTCAATTTTGTTTGCCAAGAGCATGGCAATCATTTACCCTGTGCTTTTGGCATTCATAAGGGAGCACCAAGGAAACCCAGAAGGATAGAACATCCCTTCAGATATAATCAAATATTTGTGTTGAGACAACTACATCAGCTTCCATGGGGACCGAGGGAAAAGTCCTAGTATTTAGATCCCCCATGGTGGTCACAGAAAGGAGAGTTGGCCTGGCCCAAAAAGAGACACAAACAGAAACTATGGCAACTCTTGTAGAAAATTGAACCCTTGTGACCCTCGTCAAATAATGGATCTTGAGCAAAACCACCAGTAGTTTTCAACAATTTTTATCCATGTATAATATTCATTGAAAAGGATAATACAAATGTAACTACACCAAAGTTTCAGAGGCATGGTATTTTATAATTTGTCCATTTCCTGAAATGAAGTTATAGATTTTGCTAAACTTTTGTTTAGTCATAATGGATTCAGTAGAACAATAATGATAGTTATACTTTCTGGATAATGGCGAATGAGGTGACTTTTAAAATTCATCATCATCATTGAGTGCTGTCTCCACATCGAAGGTTGGCTACCATGGAACGCTATTTCACTCTGTCTCTTGCTTTGATCGTGCAGATTGTCATAGCCTGACCTGTCCATCTTTTGATATTATCCATGTTAGTCTTGGACTGCCTCTGCCTCTTTTACCTTGTATTTTCTCTTCCAATATTACTTTTAGTAGGCTGTTCTGTCTTTTAACATACCCCAAAAATTTCATTTGTTTTGTTCTAATTGTGTTTAGTAGTTCTCTTTTTATTTTTAGTTGTTTTAGAACTTCATCATTTGTTTTCTTTTCTTTCCATCCAATTCTACCTATTCTTCTATAAATTCACATTTCAAAGGCTTCAATTTTCTGTTCTGTTTTCTTGTCTAATGTCCATGTTTCTGCACCATACACGAATATTGAGAAGATGTAACATTTTGCTATTCTTAGTTTTAGCCCTGCTGTTATTTGTCTTGATGTTAGTATATTTTTCATGGCATTAAATTTTCTTTTTGCCATATTTATTCTTTTGTTTATTTCAGTTTTACATTTTCCATCACTGGTTATAATATGTCCCAGGTAGTTATTGAGTTATTGAGTTATTTGCGGGTCATCATCATTGCACTCCGAACATTTCCATAGGTGCTCAGATCCCCTCCTCAGCAATTCCCTCAGTGTCCAGCGACTGACGACTCCAGTTCTATGTTGGTTGATAAGTCTTCTTACACGGCCACCAAGTTTCTCATTTCTGGCCGTGCCCATCTTAACTCCCATTTCCATCATCCGAAGAAGTGACGTTGATCTGTGTTTGTCAAAGTCCTGTGCTCTTCCCACATCTCAAAGGGCATTGATGATGTCCTCCCGATCCATCGGTTGCTGTCCTCAACGACAGCGCAGCTAGCCAACCTGTCCGCTCTCTCATTTCCCCGTACTCCCGCATGTCCAGGGACATAGACAAAGGTGACCTTACGTATTTTGGATTTCTGCAACGTCTCTACCCATTGCATGCGTACAAAGCCCGCCTCCACTTTTTTAATTCCCAGGTAGTTGTAACTCTGAACTGTCTCCAGATGTATTCCTTCAACGTTGATATTTATTTGTAGATCCTGAGAATTTTCTTTCCTTATGATCATAACTGATATGCCTAAAATATCTATGTTTAATCGTTCTGCTTCTATCATAAGATTTTCTAATTTTCCTACTTGGTATAAGGTCCTAACATTCCATGTAGTTATTTTCAGTTTATTCTTATGACAATAGTTAGAATTTCTCTCCATGGCTTTCTTTGGAATGTTACGTGATGAGGCTCCAATCTCTTTCACGGTGGTCTGCCATATTCGTCTTTCATGTCCTGAATATGCCTCATGTGCACCACACACTTTGCTGTTTTTGCTTTCTGGACCATTGATCGTTTTTGATTCTTCTGCCTCATCCACTTTTTACATTCGGGTTGAACATACCCGCCCAGCACCATTGTTGTCAAACTATGTGTTTGCCTGCTGAACCACGAACACATGACACACGACACAGAGAAGAATAAATCATTTTCCACTTAAATATCAGTAAAGTTCACAGTCCATCTACTCGTCAGAAGTAAAACATACACCAAAACAGGGAATAGCAACACATTATTTTGCAACTAGACTGTCGCATAAATCATTTAAATGTATCAGCAAGAGCCTAATTATAAAAACGACCAACACGTAGCCGCCATGACACCGGAAGTTCAAGTTTTAAAATGATTGAATCAAAACATCCAGGACTTCCTACAAACTATATTCACTGAGGCAGGCAAGACAGCCAAGCAACAAAAATCAGATGGGCAGCCAAACAAAAGACCAACTCATGACGATATGTAATATAGATCTGTAAAGCTGGATAAATACCTATTTTTGTTTATTTTTATTTCCCTGGGTTGTTGTATTCTACTTCTTTTAATATTAATTTTTTTGTATTTCAGTTACTGAAAGATCTAAACATGGTCTAGAAATAGGTGAACACCAAGACTTTTCAGGATATGATGTGTAAGTGTTTTTAAGTGAAACAAAAGCACAGCAAATTTAATGTTGACTAAAATTCTTATGGATTGTTTGTAACATTTGAGAATTATCTTCGGTGTCCCCAGGAAAATTCACACATTTTCAGTGGGCTGCAAGAATAGTGATTTTTTTTGTTTATAGTAAATGTGCACTCACTGGCCTAGTTGGTTCTATCATCTTCAGAGCCTTTGTGCTTGTTTGCATTTATCCTAATTTTCCTGCCACTGATGAAATCATCTCTGGCAAGCACTTTTTTCCTATAACTTTCATTTGTCTTGTAGTGTTGGCTTGAGTATCTTCAACTTTGTCAAATCAGTAGCCTTTCATTGTTTTCTTCAATTGAGGGAACAAGTCACATTCAGCAGGGTCATGGAAGTATTGAGGGCATGGGAGCAATGGGATATTGTATTTAACCAACAAATTGTTAAGGGTGACAGACATATGAGCAGGGACCTTGCCATGTGCAGAATCCTCTAATCACTTCTCAGGATGATGTCAAAGTATTGAAGGTAGCATTGTTTATTGCAGGTAGCACTGATTATTGCAGGTAACATTGTTTGTTGCAGGTAGTACTGATTATTGCAGGTAACATTGTTTGTTGCAAGTAGCACTAATTATTGTTGTAGCATTTCTCTCTCTCTGCGATCAAGACTCAATCAGAGTAGGATTCCAGACTCTCTCATGAAGTCAACTGTGTTTAAGTGAATCGATTGCCCCATATGGTTTTTCTTCCAGGGAGGTGGATGTGGACCACATTGCTCTTCTCAGGTCTGTGTACTGGGGGCAATCCTGTAGAACATGTTTTGTAGTCATATTGTCCGGTGTACAGTGGCATAGGCTGGTTGTACCTATTTTGAATTTGGTGAACATGTGGTTTCTCATTCGATTGTGGCCAGTGCGTAGGCAAAGTATGATGACTTGATACCTCCTTGATAGTTGGTGGTATCTGTCACTCTCGTTATGCTTTAGGTGTTCTCGTTTCCATTTTCATGGAACTGACCCTTGAGGATGGATTTGGCTTCATCATAACTGAGCGGATGGTTCTCTTGCGGTAATCTCCCTACCTCTTTAGCTAATTTGTCTGCGCATTCGTTCCCGTGTATATTAGAGTGTGATGGTATCCACTGTATGACTACTCTCTGGAAGTTATTGCATAGTTGGTCCAGGATTGTTCTCAAGTTATCTAGTTCATTGTTCTTTGGGCTTTTTAGAGCTGATAATACTGACAGTGCATCAGTCAGAATCACCAATTCATTGTGCATGTTATTTTTGTGTTGAGTAGCCAGTGTTGCAGCATCTCTGATGACCTCAGTTTCTGCTTTAAAGTTGTTTGAGAATTTTCCAGTAGCTATTGACTTGGTGATCTCGTCCTGATTATTCAGCATCAAGAACACACCTCCCTCTCCATTTCTGGTGGCATTTGTAGCAGAGCCATCTGTGAATATGTGGGACCAAGAGTCCTGTGGGTAGGTATTGTGTATATGTTTTTCTGCTACGTGTTTTCTTTCTATGTCTGATTGGGTGCCTTTTTTCATGATTCCTGTTATATTTTCCTTAATTTCTGGTATTTTATGCTTTCCATGAGGAGACATATCAGATGGGCCCAAAGGTTTCAATATTGTTTGGGAAAGTACTGGGTCTCTAGTAGTTAGTTCATTGGCAATTGCAGTGAAGTTGCTCCTCTTTAGTCGTACAATTCCGGAACCAGTTATCCTTTGCTGCATGGGGTGGCTAAGGAGCCTTCTAAATTTCTCCGCTTGTTGCAATACTTTAGTGACCCATCTGTCAGCTAAGGGTTTTACCTGTTACTGTTTTTAGAGTCTTGATAGGTGTAGATTTCATAGCATCAGTGTTGATACGGGCAGCTTGGTTCTGTGTTCTGTTAATTTTGCAAAGGTGTGATTTGGAAGCCATAGCCCAGGCTGTGACTCCATACTCTAGAACTGGTTTGACTCTTCTTATGTATAGTCTTTTCAAAATATTGCTGTCTGCCCCCAGTCCATTCCTGCCAATTTCTTCATAATATTTATTCGTTTTCTGGCTTTTTTCCTTGCTCTGTCTATCTGATTTTTCCAAGTCATTCTGCGATTCATGGTGACGCCAAGATATGTTGGGTTTTGGTCAATAGGTCTTTTATCTTCAAGTGTAACATCTGACACCACGCAACATTATAACATTTGACACCATTCAAACATTGTAACATCTGACACCATCCAACATTGTAACATTTGACACCATGCAACATTGTAACATTTGACACCATGCAACATTGTAACATTTGACACCATCCAACATTGTAACATCTGACACCATTCAAACATTGTAACATCTGACACCATGTAACATTATAAAATTAGACACCATGCAAAATTGTAGCATTTGACACCATCCAACATTGTAACATTTGACACCATCCAACATTGTAACATTTGACACCATGTAACATTGTAACATCTGACACCATCCAACATTGTAACATTTGACACCATGCAACATTGTAACATTTGACACCATGCAACATTGTAACATCTGACACCATTCAAACATTGTAACATCTGACACCATGTAACATTATAACATTTGACACCATGCAAAATTGTAACATCTGACACCATATAACATTATAACTGAATAGATGTTCTACCTTAAAATGGGATTTTATGCATTAAATCTGTACCAGTAGAACATCAGTACAAATTTACTCCTCTCACACATCTCCACCATAAAGTTGTTGAGGAGCCTGTGTTATTGGTTATGGAAGGCCTCGGTATCACTGCAAACGAATTAAAATCCATAATTACTCAACCGCTCCTGCCAGTGGAATCATCCGAATTACTAACACGTCTCCCAAACAAAGAAAGGTAACTGTAGTCCCCATCATAGCAGTCTCAGCACACGCCAAAAGACATAAGGCGAAACCGCGCAGAAAGTGAACACAGCCAACTGTTCCCTGTCATACGATATCATCATTCATCGTAAACAAGCGGGATATCGAAACAGGATCAAAACGGATGAGACACACAGCTCACGGTGTGCACAGAGCACTTAACTCAGTAGCTCCTGCATCAAGCCGGACTTGGAATATGAGGAAACTGCAAGAAGGAACACTTTTCAGACATAGCCTTCAATGGTTCCTGCCACCTATCCACCATATACCATGGAAGTTCGCGTCCTCCCGAAAATGATGATCGTCGTAGCACTTGATGATGTTAGGCCATCGTTGATGACTCCAATTCCAAACATATAGACACACATTGGTGGTAAGTTATCATTTCCAATCCAACAGAAGCCACCTGACCTGTAGTTAGTAAAACCACAGAGAGAATATGATTTTGTGACCTTCACTTATTCACTCCTGGATTTGAATGTGTAGTTTACACAAGAGGAGAAGTTTTCAACTACAGTGATCCCATTTAAGGGAATTCTGGGATAGCAAGGCAAGTCTCCTTTATAGCAGCAGAACATGATGTTCTCTGCTCCCTTCTTGTAGCTGCTGCCACACGATTTTGATGTTTCATTAACTTGGACATCATTCAAGAACAATGTCAGATTAACATTCCATAGATCTGGCTCTGCTGATGAAGTGCTTGGTGCAACAGTTGTATCAATCATACAGGAGGCTCTTGGTTTGTGGTCATTAATATCACAGACGGCATATGATGTTGTTATATTCAGTATTTCTTTCTGGGGTGTAAATATGTGGCACACACATGGAGAGTGGTTTGTGGTCACAGTAATCCCATTAAAGGCAATTCTAGGGTAGCATGGCATAGCTGTTTCAGAACAGCACAATCCTATGATGTTTTCTGTGTTCGCTATAAAGCTGCTGCTGCTACACAATCCTGACCAATTATAGGTGTGGACATTATTCACTTGCAATGACAAAACTGCTTTGTTTACATCATAAACCTCTGGAAGCGAATTATTTATGGGACTAATAGTACAATTTATTCTTCCATCGGGATATCTTCCATGAGTCCCCCCCCCCCCAAAAAAGTCTTTGCTTAAAAAGCACATATGCTTTTGAGTTAAACACAAAATGAGCCCAATTCATAGATTCAAAATGATCCTTGCTAATGCCATCCGTTTGCACAAGTTAGGTCCTTAGCTACCAACGTCACAAACGAAGCCATAAAAATAAAGACTTTATCTACAGCGAAGGTTAACGAACTGTGAACAAACATTTATATTCAAAGCCTTGAATACATTTTCAAAAATCTGCCAACTCGTTGCAATAACAGATATCGTGGTGTTCAAAGTAAACATTGCTTAGTCCATGGCTCAAATATAAATAAACTGCCATTTTGGTGCGTCCCATGACATCATCCAACTGTGTGTCCATATCCCCTCAGAGCTGTTCAGATAGTAGCAATGCTAAGAAAAAGTTACATAAGCTAGTCAAAAGGCAGGGACCAGAAAAAAGTGAGACATCAACTTGAAATCAGAAGCACCATGCTACATGCCTAATGTAATAATGCAACATAATTCTCACTATGGAGACATCAGTCTAAACCAAAAGCAATATGGTGTTCATCCCATTGAGATCCACCGTGTAGTGCTGAACTCTGTTGCCTCAAAAAGGTCCGACCAATGATACTGGTGGTCACCTTTCTCTATGTTGTGGAGTCCAGGCACAGAGAGAAAGGTATAGACTAAACACCAGCACTATAGATACTTCAGCGGAATGCAGGAGTGCTAAACAAGAAAGCCCCATTAAAACATTTGTATGAAGAGCAAATCAAAGTTTCCTGTATGCAAGAAAAACATCTTAATAGTAACCACAGATACCAGACATTCTGACTCAACAGAGAGGGACACAAATGAGGAATACTTATACTAACAATCAATAGTATACCAAGCAGTGAAGTATCAGTAAATAAAAAAAAATAAATAATAAATCATAGGATATGACATACACACCAATATTCACTTATTAAACTTATATCGCCTACCAAATATGTATCTATTACTATCAAGCAACAAACTTCAGCATTATATAGTCACTGGTGATTTTAACTCTTTCTGAACTTTTAACTGACACAACGGCTCTACTTATGAAGGCATACCTGACCAAAATCCAACACATCGGCTTGGACCGAGTATGGTTGAATGTTTTAATGTAAAGTAACAACTATGTTTTAATGTAAAGTAACAACTATGTATAAATACTCACCAATACTTGTATTTTATTATCTAGAAGAAGCTACATAATTATTTCCTTCAATTACCATGTGGTGTTTCTTTATTCTTTTTTAGATACAGTGGTTGCATTTTTTAAGTAAATGTGTGTTTTTTCTGACAAATATTGGTCATGTAGCCACACCATTTCTTGTGCCTAATTTCATTATTTGTGGACATAAATAATAAGAGAGCTAATATCCGACAAACTACAAGAAATGATAGACATAATAGTAAAAGAAAGCAACAAGAAAGGTCTCAGTCTGAATAGTAAGAAAACAGAGGTAATGGTTATATAGAAGAAACAATCATCACCATCATGCAGCATAAAAATAAACGAGACAAATCTGAAACAAGTGCAACATTTCAAATACTTGGGCACAATAATAACATCAGATGGGAGATGCACCACAGAAATAAAAAGCAGAATAGCTCAGGCCAAAATAGCATTTCAGAAAATGAAAAATATCTTATGCAACAAATCTATGTCAATAAAAATGAGAAAGAGAGTTCATCAGTGCTATATAAAACCAATTCTGACCTATGGAAGCGAATCAGGGACAGTAGACAAATAAATGAAAAGATGATTAGAGGCCACAGAAATGGGATTTCTCAGAAGAATGTTGAAAGTTCTCTGGACAGCTAAAAAGACCTATGAGGAAGTTCTCAAAGAGGCCAACACAAAAAGGGAGCTCTTAAAAAACATTAGAAAGAAGCAATCAACATTTTTCGGGCACATCATGAGAAGAGGAAAGTTGGAATACTTGGTTACAATTGGCAAAATAATAGGAAAGAGAGATTGCGGACGACAAAGAGAGAAAATACTGGATTTTTTGGTGTCATGGCATTGAAAGCAGTCAACAACAGAACTGATATGATGCACTGTGGATAGAAGATTGTGGAGGGACATGATCACCTATGCCAACCGGTATGGCACATGATGATGATGAATATCCAATTTTAGGAAGAAATAATCATAATTTTTTGGCCATGTAATGAGAAGGGAACAGCTGGAATATATCATAACAATCAGAAAAATTGAGGGACAAAGAGATAGAGAGAAGCAAAGAGAAAAGGTACCAGACAGCTTAAGAGAATGGCTTGGCAGAAGGTCAACAACAGAAATGATAAATAATTGTCAAGATCGAAAGTTGTGAATAGACATGATCACCTATGCCAGCAGGTATGGTACTTGATGATGATGATGATATTCATATCTAGTCCATATTTTTTGCTTGTCTTGTTTATTTCATTAAGTAATTGTTGTAGATCTTTAGGATCATCTGAAATTAATACAGTATCATCAGCATATCTTAGGTTATTGATTATCTTTCTATTAATGTTTAAGCATTAATGTTTGACGATGCAGCCCTAGTCGCTCATAGTGAGGCCACCCTACAGTCGCTGATCAACAACCTGGATAAAGCATGCGACCTTTTTTCACTGTCAATTAATGTTCAGAAGACAGTAATACTAAATCAAGGTGACTTCAAACCTATATCTATTACTCTAAAAGACTGCCCACTAGAATCAGTACAGAAATTTACATATCTTGGATCCACAGTTACGCAAACCATCTCTCTTGATGAAGAAATAAACTGTCGAATTGGTAAGGCAGCTACGACCTTCGGCAAACTCACAAAAAGGGCATGGAACAACACGAAACTAACTCAAAAGACTAAACTCTTAATATATCAAACTTGTGTGCTCAGCACACTACTATATGGATCCGAAACCTGGACAACATACTCAAACCAGGAAAAAAGACTAAATGTCTTCCACATGCGATGTCTCCGCAAAATAATGCACATCAAATGGCAGGACAAAATAACCAACTTAACTGTCCTGCAATGTGCTAAGACCCTAACAATCATGTCGATGCTCAGAAGTCGAAGGCTAAGTTGGCTGGGGCATGTCCAACGGATGGAAGAAAAACGCATTCCTAGGCAAATACTATATGGCGAGCTAAAACACGGAAAACGACAAATCGGCAGACCTAAACTACGATATAGAGATATCTGCAAATCATCTCTGAAAGACTTCTCCATCTGTGAAAACGACTGGCAACATCTGGCAAGTGATCGCACATCATGGAGAGCACGTATAAGGAACGGTATAACAACATTTGAGACTGTTCTAAGACAGGACTTAGAAGAGAAGAGACTCATGAAAAAGGATGGTAAACCCTGTGGACCAGCGAGCCTGACCTGTTCATTATGTGACCGCGTGTGTTTGTCAAACATTGGTAGAATTAGCCACGAGAGAAGCTGTTCGGCAAAAACAATACCTCAAAAAAATACGCAATAGCCTCCACTAGACCGTCTGACAAGACGAAAAGGGCCATATAATGTTTAAGCCTGACATCTCTGTGATTATCATGATCGCCAGCAGGCACGGTACTTGATGATGAAGATGATTATTAAACCTAATTTAGATATAACAGGATATGTATATAAAGATAATATTTTGATAGTCCCGTTTGTTTTATAATTTTGTTGAGTTTTATTTAATATATGATTCTCTTAAATAGTCAGGACTACCCGATATTTTATATCATGTTTATTAATTAGTATAGATAAAGACTCAAGTGGGATGGACATCTGACTGAAATGAAATCCAACCAACCTGTAGTTTAATGCTTTTTACATGAAAGTATCCAGCTACAGAGCAAAAGGGAAATGCAGAAAGAAATGGATAAATTTAAATCAAAGATCATTAAGTAAATTGAACATGACAACAACTCAAGCAACACAACTCGTGAAGGCAAGAAAATTTACATTTTCCTCCTCTCTGCACATTACATGTCATAAACAGTGTAGGTTAAAAGAAAGAAACAAGAATTGCTCAGTTTCACATCAACGTGTGTTTTAAAGGAGGCCACATTCCAGATGAGTACTATTACATGTGTACACTAAATCAACAAGCATTTGAGTCTCTGGGTCTCGAGTTGAAACTAAATTCTGAGGACTATTTCCATTTATCATATTAAAAACCATCATATCTTCCTGTTCCAATTTGGTGAAATGAAGTTCATGTTCTCACAACCGCTGCAGGATGCGTTGCATTTGGAGACTGACTAATTTCAGCTCTCCAATGCAGATTTCTGTGATAAAGTCAACCTGATATTCCACTTAACAGATTTGCGCCGATGATGCGGAGCCATACACATGGCAATATTCCTCTTTGGCAGGTCAAGTGTTGTGAATGTAACCTTCCCCCATTTTAGAGTTGAGTTCAGTTGAGTTATTAGCGGGTCATCATCATTGCACTCCAAACATGTCCATAGGTGCTCAGATCCCCTCCTCAGCAAGTCTCGAAGTGTCCAGCGACTGACGACTCCAGTTCTATGTTGGTTGATTAGTCTTCTTACATGCCCACTAAGTTTCTCGTTTCTAGCTGTGCCCATCTTTACTCCCATCTCTTTCATCCAAAAGAGTGATGTGGACTCATGGTTGTCGAAGTCCTGTGTCCTTCCAACTTCCCGGAGGGCTTTGATGATGTCCGCCCGATCCATTGGTTGACCATCCTCAACAATAACACAGCTAGCCAACGTGTCCGCCCTTTCATTTCCCCGTACTCCAGCATGTCCTGGGATGTAGACAAAGGTGACCTTACGTATTTTGGAGTTGATATGCGGTTTACATCATCATATTGAGTGCTGTTCAAAGGCCATCGCTGGAATTGTTAGACATCAGTTATTTTCAAGTTAAACTCAATAATTTACCGTTACTCAACCGTTAATACGGACTGCTCTGCCAAGTCAATTGACGGTTTCACTTTAGGGATTCTGCATCATCGTTACCATGTTTCGTGCGTTGTTGGCTGCATTCACTATATTAATCGGTTGTTTGTTGGCGCATCCATTGTTGTGTGTGCTATGTCATCATGATGGCTGATTGTTTATCCCTAAACTGACCATATGCTTATAATGAAGGGCGAAATAACGGAGTTTTGTTCATGATTTTGCAGCCCCAGTGTGACTCACGGAGTTTCTTGTTGGTCAGGAGGGATGTTGTCTAGATTCAAGACAGTGAGATCGAGGGTAGACTTGTGGACTGGTTTATCATTTCACAGATTCACATTGTAGGGGAGATCTCAGCACTTACAAACTGTTGTTCGATGTACGATGTGGATAATCCGACAAATAACTGTGTTACATATGTTCGGATTTGGAGACAAAAATGATGTTCTAACATCAAGTGCTATACATTAAAAAAAAATAGGATGATCAACATTTTCGGGAGAATGTGAACTTGAATATGACGGATAAGCGGCAGGAGACATCATTATGGGCTGTGTATGAAAAGCGTTTCGTGTTGCAGTTTCCTCATATTCTATGTCCGGCTTGCAGCAGGAGTTACTGAGTTATGTGCTCTGTGCACACCATGAGCTGTGCGTTTCATCCATTTTGATCGTGTTATGACATTCTGATTGCTTATAATGAATGGTGATATCATATATATCCATTCATTATATATATATATATATATATGACGAGGAACAGATGGCTGTGATCACTTTCTGTGTGGTTTTGCCTTATGTCTTTTGTGCTGAGACAGCTATGATGGGGACTGCAGCTACCTTTCTTTATTCGGGAGACAAGATATTAATTTGGATAATTCCACTAGCACGGGCACTTGAGCAATTATGGATTTTAATTCGTTTGCAGTGATACCAGGGCCTTCCATAAAGATAACCATTATATTTTGACTTGACAAATATTTGTACTTCTAAATGTGTATGTGAATTGATGACTGATGCTTAATTTCTCACAACTCACAAAAACTACCCATCCTCCACAATTCAGAATCCTAACACAAAGATCTTTTCACTGGTGCAGACCAGGACATCACAGACAATGATGGACTAGGTGAACTCTGCCATCAGAGAATGAAATCCAATATAAACATGGGGATGCCCCATATAAACAATGCCAGTAAATTGAATTATGAGTCACTCGCTCCAGGATGACCTTGTGATTGTCCACAACATCTACAAAATTGTCTTCAGCTCTTTAGTCAACAAGATTGTTGATTTTGATGCAGTTTATATTTTTAGAATGAGTTTTTCTGTCCCAAACTCAACTGACATTTTGATTGTTCATCAAACATCTGCCAACAAGTGTAAGTAAACTATTCACACTTGCTTGATTTTTTTGTTTTCAGAATAGTCATTGTTGGCGGTGATGGCTTGTATCAAGAAGTTCTGCTTGGATTAACTCTGCAGACACAAAAAAAGGCTGGTTTAGATTACAATAATCCAGATTCTATATTTTTAAAGCCTGATATTCCCTTTGGAATTATTCCTGCAGGTACATAAATTGAAGTGTGTCACCAACAAGCAGTGATTAAAGACTTGTAGCTATATAGTTTAAAATATATTTTATAAAGCAATTAGATTAACCCTTTGTAGAAACCAAGAATAAGGAAAAATCATCCAACATCAACAAGCTACTATTCGCAGATGATCAATACCTAATATATGAGGATGAAAACCTGCTACAACAGCATATAACATCTCTAGATAAAAGCTGCACAAACTACAGTATGAAAATTAACACAGCAAAAACAGTGGCTATGGGAATAAACAAATTAAGACACCCATTAAACATTAAGATCAAAGATAAAGAAATAAAACAAGTAGAGGAATTCAAGTATTTAGGCACAATGTTCACAGAAGATGGAAAACTAGACAGAGAAATTGACATGAGAATACAAAAAGCAAATGCTGTCACATACCAGCTTTCACCATTGCTAAGACATCCAGCCATTTCTATGCCAGCTAAACAACAAATGATAAATAGCATTTTCATACCAACTTTGTGCTATGAATGTCAAACATGGACCATTTTTAAATCACAATTAAGAAAGATCAATACATGTGAGATGCGATGCTTGAGAAAAGTAACAAACAACACAAGAAGAGATAGAATACCAAATGAAACCATAAGAGAAATGGTAGGAACAAAACCCTACCAAGAATATATAGAACAACAACAACTTAAATGGTTTGGCCACCTAGTCAGAATGAATCCGCACCAATCACCATCAAGGGCATTCTCCTCGAAAATGCATGGAAAAAGACCAAGAGGAAGACCCAGAAGAAGATGGATAGATGCAGTGACAGAGACATGTAACAACAAAGAAAAATCACTAATTCAGACAGTTCGAGCAGCTCAAGAACGACAAATGATATAAACCACGACACCTTTTAGGTATCAGTGAGAAGAGAAAAGAAGAAGAAGACACCTTGCTAAAACACAGAGGAACCCTGTTTGGACATAAACATTTTTTAGCACAATTTTTTACACATAATAATTTCAAGAAATGTAATGATATATCTGCTGTGTGTCATTGCTTAGTCAAGTAGTATGTATCAGAATGTTCAGGAAAGGCTGCTGTATTCATTTGCAATATTATAATATCCATATATAAAAAAAAGCCACATGAAAAAATGTGCTGTAATGAGTAATCAAAAAAAAAAAAACACAAAATGCAAATTAAATTTCTCTTAAAAATTATTTTTAAAAATGTCTAATCAAAGTAACATCAAAATCTATTATACTTATAATAGTATATCCAAATGTTAACATATTTATTTGATTTTCAATTATTTTAAAGCATGAATAACATATGTTACCATTCACAGTGATAGTATGTTAAAAATTGGAAATAAATAAATTCAGAAATGTGTTTCACATATCTGCTATACTATGTACACTTCAATCATCAAAACTGAAAATCCAATTTCGTGTTGAATTTATATCCACATACAAAGAGAATCAATCACAGTGCCTTGTTTGCTATATAATGATGACAACTTTAGTTTTACCTTCAAGGATAACTGTGTGAGCACTTTGCAATACAAATTATTACACAACTGCATGACCCGGGGGTGAATCCAAAACTGTTGTAAAAAATGATATTATAATTCCTTACTACTATTGCGTGTTTCTGCATTTCTAATAAGAAAAAAACTATCTGAATTAATAATTTATTATACCATTCATAGTTCTGTTTCCTCGATGACAAAGCTCATTTAGGTTAAGAAACAAATTTTGTAACTACTCACCACTGATCTCGTTCCTTGTCGGTAAAAAGTCAACATGACCCACACATTTAATTATGATTATGACAAAATGATAATGGTAATAAACAAGAAGGTAACGATTTACTTACACTTCAAATGATGTCTCAGAAATGCATAGTTATTTTTTTAAAGCATTTATTTTTTCTTTTTTTAAAGCATATTCTTTTTACTGTAAAAATTTTGTTAAATGCAACATGTTACATTGTTACTTCCACCTTTGTGAGAGTACTTGGAAGAATGGTTTTAAGTGGTTCAGAACTCTTTCTTTTTGTTCTTGTGAAGATCAGGTCTTGAATTTTGGAGTTGGCCGGTTAGTTGGGCATGTGAAGAAGTTCTTCATGCTAATACTCTCTTCTGTCATTTATTTAAGTTTGTAAAACAGAGAAAATGAATTTAAAGACTTTAGAAAATATTTTTGTTAATTGATGAGTTTAATTAACTTCCATGAAGAGATAGTGAGATTAATTACATATGATGTATTTTAAAAAAGGTCCCTAAATGTGGAAATAACAAGGGAAACAACTGAAAGATCAATAACAAGGCACCATTCGATATGAATTCATCCATTTAAAGCACAAATAACATATCTACAAAATTAAAATCTTACATTATAAGAATTTGTATGGTAATCATATAAAATGTACTCAGAGCTTCACAAAGCGATTAGCTGTCAGTGAGCTTCAGTTACATTTTCACAACAAAATCATGAAAAGCGATAGAACATTACACCATACTTCTAGAACTAGCAAGCAGAAATGACCCAGCAATAACTTTTAAATTATTAACTTATTTAAACTGAAACTACGCCTATTTTTAATGGAACAAACATGTCGGCCCCTGTCAGTGGCCGATTGTACAGATGTTATGAGTCCACTGGCGAATAAGGAAAAAGTTAAGACGAAAGTGATACTGTTCATATGCAGTCATATAAACAATGAGACTAGAGTAAAGATGTTGGAGGAGTAAAGGCATCAAGATGCACCAAGAGATGCTTTCTGTGTTGTTGTTTTTTGTTCCAGCTGAAGGCCTATTTGGCTGAAACGTCGACTCTTGTTTTGTTACTCACCTACGTAAAGCTGTTACCATGCCACTTCTTTCTTCCCTTTTTTTAAAATTGTCATTAGTAAAGATGTTACATCATCAGATTGTCTCTAGATGCTTTTATTTTACATACGCTGAAGAAGCTCTCAGATTATTAATTTAATTATAAATTATCATTATGGGGGTAACTTGAGAGCCTATTTGTAATTATAGAATGACATAAGTCACATTGTCCATAACCTGGGGTCATCATCATATGCTATATCGGTTGAAGTAGGCGATCATGTCCTTCCACAATCTTCTATCCACCATGCATTGTATCAATTCTGTTGTTGACTATTTTCCATGCCATGACACCAAGCTATCTAGTATTTTCTCTCATAGTCATCCATGATCAATCTTTCCCTGTATTTTGTCAGTTTTAACCAAGCATTCCAACTTTCCTCTTCTCATGATGTACCTGAAAAATATTGATTGTTTCTTTCTGTTGTTTCTTAGGAGCTTTCTTTTTGTGTTGGCCTCTTTGAGAATTTTATTGTTGATCTTTTTAGCTGTTCAGGGAACTTTCAACATTCTTCTGAGAAATCCCATCTCTGTGGCCTCTAATCATCTTTTCATTTATTTGTCTACTGTCCCTGATTCGCTTCCATAGGTCAGAATTGGTTCTATATAGCACCGATGAACTCTCTTTCTCATTTTTATTGACATAGATTTGTTGCATAAGATATTCTTCATTTTCTGAAATGCTATTTTGGCCTGAGCTATTCTGCTTTTTATTTCTGTGGTGCATCTCCCATCTGATGTTATTATTGTGCCCAAGTATTTGAAATGTTGCACTTGTTTCAGATTTGTCTCGTTTATTTTTATGCTGCATGATGGTGATGATTGTTTCTTCTATATAACCATTACCTCTGTTTTCTTACTATTCAGACTGAGACCTTTCTTGTTGCTTTCTTATACTATTATGTCTATCATTTCTTGTAGTTCATTCTCTGTCTCTACTATTTATTAAGACTGTGTTACCAGCATATCACAAATTGTTTATGTTAGTTATGTTTATGTTTACTTCAATTCCTTTTTTATCTACTATTGATCTCATTATATTTTCACTGTAAAGTGAAAACAAATCCGGCGACAGAACACAGCCTTGTCTGACTCCTTGTTTTATATATTGGAACTGTCCTGTTTGTTTGCTAATTCTTATGGCTTCTGTTTGTTGCCAGTACATGTTTTTTATAATTCGCAGATCCTTTTTTAATTTCTCCAGCATATTGATTATTTCCACATTCTTTACTTTGTCAAATGCTTTTGTGTAGTCTATAAAGCAAATATATTGATCTTTCTATCAATGTTTTCATGATGTTTTTTGCATTATTGGTGCCCTTTCCTTCCACAAATCCACATTGTTCCTCACTTATTTCTGGTTTTATTTTGTGCCTTACACATCTTATGATGAACCTGGGGTAGGTTGTATTTGAGTTGTTTAGATCTGAGTTGTACTAATCAATTCATCATAAATCAGTTATTGTATATTGCTGTAATACAACTTTTATATGTCAAAGGGATCTGGAATGACTGCTTAATTGGCTAAACTACATCTACAAAAAAGGATTTAACAAGTTATAAAATTGTAATATCTAGGATCTTAAAAGATGATGGAGTGTTATAGCACAGCTGAAGCACTGGAGAAAACTCCAAAGTAATGACAAACTAGTAAATCAGTATCTAGATCTGAACAAGTCTGAGAAAGATCATGCATATGTAACCATTTGACATTGTGGATGTAATCACTTGTATCATCAAGTAATGTTGTATCTGAGAAGAATGTATTTCATGTACAGCTGAGAAATCAAAATCATTTGATGTTAAATGCATGAACTAAATTTTTTACTACTACAGCATTTAGGGCTAAGTTAAGTAGACAGAATTGGCTTTCTTTTTTTATTTTAATAATACTGAAATGTTGTAATGAATATTCTGTCGTGATTCCTGATTAAGAATTATTTTTGTTTATTTTTAGGAACTGGAAATGGTCAAACTGGATGGTGCAATGGTACAGTTGATGTAGACACAGCAGTTCTAAATATTATCAGAGGTACTGTGCAGTGCAGCATTAATCTCTATGTGCTCTCCACCTAGACCTCTAGGATGGCGAGACCATTGTCATATCTAAAGTAAAATCTTAAAAGGAATTTTTTTTTTCTCAGTGTTAAAATATTACCGAACACTGAGAGATGGAGAATGCTCAAATTGCAGAAGAAGATAGACAGACAGAAGGTTTTAACAAGCTGATTTTCAACAGATATAGAATGTAAATTTTATTGGAATATTCTTATATATTGGTTCGCTACAATTACACCAACTCATAAAATTTCATGTGGTTATTGAGTTATTTGTGGGTTATCATCATTGCACTCCGAAGATGTGTATAGGTGCTCAGATCCCCTCCTCAGCATGTCCTGCAGCAGCAACTGATGACCCCAGTTCTGTGTTGGTTGATAAGTCCTCTTATGCACCAACTAAGCATCTCGTTTCTGGATGTACCCATCTTTACTCCAATCTCCTTTATCGAAGGAGAAACATGGACTTCTAGTTGTCTAAATCCTGTTCACTTTCTGCATCTTGGACAGCTTTAATGATATCTGCCTGATCTATTGATTGACTGTCTTCAATAACAGCACACCTGTCTGCTCTTTCATTGCCCCCTACTCTCACATGTTCAGGGATGTAGACAATGGTGACTGCATTTTGTTGACTTTTGTAATGACTCGACCCATTACCTGCATACAGAGCCCACCTCGACCTTTATGATCATGCTCATCAAATCACTTAGTATACAGGCTTGGGTGTAGTTTTGTATTTCCAACCAGATGAATGCCCTGATCTCTGCCATCACCTCCATTGTCATGCTACTTGTGTTCATAATGTACGCACCACTGTCTTCTTTGACTCTTCTGCCTGTAGAGCATTCTGTAAATGCTTATGCCCTCTTTTGGTATTGTATTATGGATCTATTTGTATAGATGACTGCTTCTTCCTCATCAGTGTTGTCCCAAATGAGGACACTGACCTCAGATTTCACCATGACTAGATTCTGCTGCCTGCACTTCCTGTCGAGTGTTACAATACTTGAGAATGTGCCCCTGAATAATGTAGGCACCAGTATCCATTACCCGCAAGTGTTGATATTGGTAAGTCCACATATCTCTTTGATAGCTTCTTCGTGGCCCACTCATGATTTTCCTCTTCTTAGCCTGTCACCTTTCCCTGTGTGGAGCTCTTGGTGTAATGGATGCTCTTTATCTGCACTATTCTTAAAAAGTATGCTTGTGCCTTTCAGATCTTGATCCTGTCATCCATAGTTGTAAAATCAAGAAGATACCTCATTGCTATACAGGGAGTGTCTCTTGTACACCCCAAGATAATGTGCATCATTTCATTTTGTACTTTCTTCAGCCTGTCAATCTGTGTTGCACTTACAGTAAGGATTGCTAGGGCATACATGTGGTATCACACACAAGCACTTGATGTGCAACCCACCTGTTACTTGGCAAAAATCAATGCAATAGTCGAGCTTAGACCAGGCTCGCTGCAGCATATCTGACGTGATTGAGTTTATAACTTCAGTGATATGTTCCCACAGATCATCCAGGGTTATGGGTAGTAGAGTAATACACTTTGTCCTTCACGTACTCTCAAAGTAAAAAGCCACAAACAGTTATGTCCGATGACCTCAGGGGTCACATTTGCAGAACACCCAGTCATTTTGTCTCTCAATGATAAATGGGCCATACAGTCTGCTCTGACACAGCACAAAACACATTCATTTTTGGAGTCAATTTCAACCTCTAGGCAGACATACAGATTCTCAAATTGTGCCTGTTATTTTTTTTAGTATATCCTCAATTGCCACATTTATAAATATATTCCAAGTTTTGATCTTATAACTACTTGAAATCAAAGAGTATTTCTGTGCTGACCTTGTATTCGTATTGTCTTCCCCATATTAAAAGAGTTAAGTAATGAATTGTAAATTTGGATCTGCACTGTGTTTACAGGTGAAAGTCTCAAAATTCAGATTTTTACAGTACATAGCTTGGACAAGCTTATTACCATATGTGGTGTGGTTTTTGCATATGGTGAACTATCTGATTTAGTCAAACTGACAGATGAGCGAAGATGGATGGGAAAAATGAGATATCCATGTAAGTTTATCATTAGCATTTCAGAAACAATTGAGATAATTTATAAAAATTGTGGCTGTTTCTACTTTTTAAAAAATGTAATACATTGACATTGTACTTTACATTTTGTCTTCTTCTTTTATTCCCTGGCCATGGGACTGACAAAGCAGTCATGGCTGATTGACCTTGATTAATCATGCAGGTCAGAAACAGATTTTTTCACTTTGCAAGGTTTGTGGCTATTATTTACTCTTCTTCTTTTTCTTTCCTTCCTCATTTCCTTTCAGCGTCGAGGGGAGATATAATTTGCAGTGTTTTGCTCTTCTGTTCGCTTCTGTTGCTGTTATGTTTCCTAGTGCTTCTAATATTCCATCGATCCATCTTTTTCGTGGTCAACCCTTGGGTCTGTTATTCTTACGGCGTTTATTGAGGGCTCATTGTGTTGTGTTATGGTCACTCTGTCTTGCCACGTGGCCAAGCCATTTTATTTGTTGTTTCTTTATATATTCTATGGCGGAGGCTATTCCTAGTTTTTTTCTGGCCCATATTGTTCCACTTCATGACCAATGTTCTCTGTCAGGCTGTCTTTAGTCTGCCACTTGTTTACCTTTCCTGTGGACTTCACTGATGGCTTCTGGATATTTTCTGAACACATAATTTATCCAGTTTCAGGTGTCTGTTCATGTTTTATGCATTTCTTTATGGTGCCCCACCTCACAGGCATTTTAGTAGTGTTTCTTTTTTTTTTTCTGGCAAAAAGCAAAAGAATAAATAATAAAAAAACAAATATATCATCATTATATGCTCAGTAAAAAATAGTTCCTGAACATTTTTTAAAATACATAATCTGTAAATGCTCAAAATACATTTAATTATGATAATGTTCATGTTTTCTCTTAAATAATCTCTTTTGTAGCATATAACATAAATTAACAATATTGACATTTGTAGAACAGCTGTTTGCATTTCTTACACACTTACACACTTGCACACTTACACACTTGCACACTTACACACTTGCACACTTACACACTTGCACACTTACACACTTGCACACTTACACACTTGCACACTTGCACACTTGCACACTTACACACTTGCACACTTGCACACTTACACACTTACACACTTGCACACTTACACACTTGCACACTTGCACACTTACACACTTGCACACTTACACACTTACACACTTACACACTTAACCCAGTATAGCTCTCTCTCCCTTCAATCGATGAAGCTCATGAACTGTTTTGTGTGTTCTGTGTGTGAAATATTGAAAAAAAATGGTGCATGTAAACTTGCATTGTTTTAAATACATTTAATGTCGTCATCAGGTCTCATGTCCTTTGCAGAACATTGCATCCACCAGTACATGTGAAAAAATCTCTGTCTCCAGCCAGATCTCTCACTTCACTTGTCATGTTCAGGGTCTCTTTGATGTCTTGAAACCACCTTCTTCTTGCTCTGCCCCATGATGCATCGTCCTAGAACCCTGCCTTCCATTATTGTTCTTTCCAGCCCGCTGTGTCTTTTGATGTGGCTATAGTATTTTAGTATCCTCTGCAGAATGGTGTTTATAAGCCAGTTCTTGTCAATGTTTAAATCTTTTAGCTCTTTCTATTGCCTCAGCTAATTTTAGTTTGGAAGACAAAAAAAATGATGTTAAAGAACACAACAAAATTTTCTGTAAGAGAACACTTGAAATGATTTATAGAGACAATCATAGATTTATCAAATATGGAAGCGAGACAAAGAAGCAGACATCAGTTTATGACAACATTCAGTCCCCACTGTTAGATGTACCCATAGATAGAACGTGTCTACCCTACTTGCATATTCCCTTTGGTATTGCCCGGAATCACAAGCTTTTAGAAAATAATCTATTCCCGGCAATATTTCCTTTTCGACAAATCAAGTGTTGTGAATGCGACCTTCCACCGTCTAGACTTGATCTGGTTTTACGTCACATTGGTGCTGTTCATGACCGTTGTTGGATTTGCTTGACACAAGTTATTTACATGTTCTTTATTAATGTGAACCGCTTTGTCAGCCGTAGTTTCATCTCTTTAGGGAATTTGCACCGTGTTTTCGTCGTGGGCTGCATTCACTAGAGTAATCAGGAATCTAAAGGGCGCGTCATTGTATTGTTGTGTGTGCTACATCATCGTAATGGCTCATCATGTGTCCCTAGGCCGGCCGTGCGCTAGTCATAAGACTAGCCGCCTTGTCATAAGACTGGTCTGTTGTTTGATGTGCAACGGGGATAGTCTGACGACTGACTGTGTGTTTATATGTTCAGAATTGGAGTCAACAACGATGGCCTAACATCATCAAGCACTATACATTTTAAAAAAATATGACGATCATCATTTTCAAGAGGACGTGAACTTCCGGTACATGGTGGATAGGCGGCAGGAACCATTGCTATGCATGAAAAGTGTTCCTTGTTGCAGTTTCCTCATATTCCAAGTCCGGCTTGTTGCAGGAGCTACTGAGTTAAGTGCTCTGTGCACACCGTGAGCTGTGTGTCTCATCCATTTTTATCATGTTTTGATATTCCAATTGTTTATGATGAATGATGATATCGTATGACAGAGAACAGTTGGCTGTGTTCACTTTCTGCGTGGTTTCGCCTTATGTATTTTTTCCTTGTGCTGAGACTGCTACGATGGGGACTACAGTTGCCTTTCTTTGTTTGGGATATTAATTCGGATGATTATGCTGGCACGGGCGGTTGAGCAATTATGGATTTTAATTCCTTTGCAGTGATACCGGGGCCTTCCATAACCAAATAACCAAGCTTTCAGAAAATAACATTGATGCCAGAGTTTTAGGGATAAAAAAATTACAAAACTAAAACATCAGAGAAAGCAGAAATATTAAGTAAATATAGGAGCAGTTAGAAACAGGCAAGAAACAAAACATTAGAAATCCAAGATTTAAAAGGATGTATATAATTATCAGATGACCTTGTAGAAAAGGAAATATTAAAGAAAAACGTAAATTAGCTGAGGACACAATATCTAGTTTATCTTGTAGGGAACTGATTCTTAGGTCTGACCCTGTGTGCTCCAAACCAAATGAAATCCTCAACAAACATAAAATAATACCACAAGCTTACCACAGTAGAGCTTTCATTGGCAACCATTGCAACAAGTACCTCAGACCAAAAGTTTATGAAGACTTCATCATGTCTCTCATAACCACCACGTTAGCTTTCATAACAAGCAATTCAGCCACAGACAAGACATATATAGTGAGAGAAATTGTTATCTTTCATTTGTCAGTATATGGCATTGTATTATGGTATTATTTTCTTCATGGTCTTGCACTTATCAGTCTGCTATTCATTGGTTCTAGATTCTAAGCTTTGAAAGAGAGTCCGTCACAATAATTGCTACACAGTTGTGTCATTGAAACCCACTTAAAAGTAGCAACAAATGCTTTATTCTTTATTTTCACACAAGAGGTTTTGTAGAGTAAGCTCCACCCTGCAGCAATGATTATGTCTTAGACCCTGTACGGTAAACCTCATCCTGGCAATATGCCTCAATTGCACACACTCACCAATGTACGTAATAACTTTTTCAGAATTGTGATACCTACATCTGTAAACCATCATCACTGGTGGTAGATGTTTCATGAAAAATAATAGTAAAGCTGATAATGATTGAAGATGTTTAAGCCTTGAAATATTCTGTCAGATTTGCAAATACTGACATTTACAGAAATAAAAACAAAATGGGGGGATATGGAAGAAATTAATAATTGTATTTGTAAACATTGCCAACAAAATAATAGCATTATATTTATAAAGAAAAGTTGTACTGTGAGCTATGAAGATTGTGTCAGCATGATAGAGTTGCTTGCACAAAACAGAAACAAATGGCGAGATTGGATAAAATATCTTTAGAAGGATTGAAAACTGCTAGAAATAAACATTTATACCACAGAAAGAGTATCTGGGTCTATGCCTTATGGGTCGGCTACTGCTCGAAAGGTCAATAGATAGATGATATTTAAAAAAAGTAAAGTACCCCCATTACGCCAAGTGGTGTATAGGGAATATGGTGTTAGTGACCATAAATTTTACAGACCTTCGGCACATGATTTTTGGGGTAATGTGGTCGGTATTATGCCCATGCCGCTTTACTTTCCCAGAAAAAAAATCCGGTACCCATTAAAGGCTGGGTGAACCGGAAGCCGTCGGTTGGGATCGAACCCTACCTTTTGTCCTGTGTAGTCCAGTTCAATAACCACTGAGCTATCGCGGCTCTCAGATGATATTTAGCTGATTTATAAATATTAATACTTAACTCTTTATATTTCAGTTTAGTGATATAAATCCAACAATTTCTTGTAGTTATAATCTTTGTAGTTTTCTAGTTTACAAAATGTTTCATTTCAGACAGTTTGATTGGAATGCTATGGAAAAAACCAAGAATGTTTAATTGTAATATTGAGTACAGGGTTGCAGATAAGCAGGAGAAACAGAATGATAGCAGGTAAACATATATAAATAATTATAGCTGCTCATAAGAGCTGTTGTGCACTTATTTTGATACTGAACTTGAAAAGCTCAATAGTTTCAGATTTAACTGTCTTACTATCAGTTTTCTGAAATATGACATGTTATACATTGACATGTTATACATTGACATGTTATATACATTGACATGTTATATACATTGACATGTTATACATTGACATGTTTTACATTGACATTGAATGGAGAATACAGATAAATGTGAAAAAAGATAAATATGGATGTGGTTGTGTAAAGTTGGCAAGGGCCTGCTCTGACAGTCTCTTCAATGGCCTGTCAGATATGACCCTGAGCAACATTAAAACAAGGAGACTTCTTCTTTCCTTCCTCATTTGTCTTTCAGCATCAAGGGGAAATTTAATTTGCGGTCTTTTGCTCTTCTGTTATCCTCTGCAGCAGTTATGTTTCCTAGTGCTTCTAATGTTCCACCAATCCATCTTTCTTGTGGTCAACCCTTGGGTCTGGTGTTCTTGCAACGTTTATTGATGGCTTGTTGTGTTATGTATGAGGTATCTTCTTGACTTTCCAACCATGGATGACAGAATCAAGATCTGGAGAGCACAAGCATACCTGAAGATTAGTACAGATAAAGAGCATCCATTGCACCACGTGCTCAACACAGGGAAAGGTGCCAGGTTAAAAAGAGGAAAATCAGGGGTGGGCTGAGCAGATGATGTCATCAAACAGGTATGTGGGCTTACACCCAGCATTGGTGAGGAGTGGATACCGGTGCCTACGTCATTCAAGGGGACTTTCTCGTGTATTGTCACACTCAACAGGAAAAGTAGGGAACAGAACCCGGTTAATGCTGAGGTCAACGGTCTCATCTGCGATAACACCGATGAGAAAGATGCAGTAATCCATACAGACTGATCTGTAAGACGACACCAAAGAAGTGCATGGGCATTTACAGCACGCTCGGCAGGCAGAATAGTCAAAGAAGACAGTAGTGCATACGTCATGACCACGAGTAGCATGACAATGGAGGTGATGGCAGTGACCAAGGCATTTAAATGGTTAGAGTCACAAGACTACACCCACGTATGTATACTGAGTGATTCGATGAGCATGAAAAAAAAAGTGGAGGCAGGCTCTGTACACATGCAATGTGGTGTAGTCATTGCAGAAGTCCAGCATACGTAAGGTCACCTTTGTCTATGTCCCAGGACATGCGGGAGTTCGGGGAAATGAAAGAGCGGACAGGTTGGCTAGCTGCGCTGTCTTTGAGAATGGGCAACCAATGGATAGGGCTGACATCATCAATGCCCTCCGAGATGTGGGAAGAGCACAGGACTTTGACAAACACAGATCCACGTCACTTCTTCGGATGATGGAGATGGGAGTTAAGATGGGCACAGCCAGAAATGAGAAACTTAGTGGGCTGTGTAAGAAGCCTTATCAACCAACATAGAACTGGAGTCATCAGTCGCTGGACACTGCGAGAATTGCTGAGGAAGGGATCTGAGCACCTATGGGCATGTTTGGAGTGCAATGATGATGACCCGCGAATAACTCAATAACTTGTTGTGTTATGTTTTGATTTTTCTGACTTGTCATGTGGCCAAACCATTTTATCTGTTGTTTCTTTATATATTCTATGGCAGGGTTTATTCCTAATTTTTTCTTAGTTTTTCATTCCTCAACAAGGAGATCTATTGTCCTTTCGAGCCGAAGACGGCACATAGGGCAGAACCACAATCTCAAAAACAGAAACCTTGCATGCCAAAATGGCATATATTGCAGAGATCACTGCTCTAAAATATATGGCGCTGTTTCCATAACAATACTTTTTACAATGACAGCTTGTCGAGCCATCGATCAACCTCCTTAGTCGCCTCTTACGACATGCCTGGAAGGTCACAGTGTCACTATTCTTTACTTCCCTCATAATGAGGCCCCGGTAACACACAGGAAACACACGTACACTACTTGTGGTTGAGAATGAACCAGAACTTTTCTATGGAGAACAAGATGGGAGGGTCAATTATTTCCTTGTGGCTGAACCTATTAAAAATAAGTGCACCCATTTCTTTCTCCCCACCTAACCTCATTGTCAAAGGTTTTGCTGGTGCTATTTTATGCATCTGAGCTGAAACTATCTTAAGTACTTTGGCAAATGTTTAGTAGTGATGCTGGGCGGGGGGGGGGGGGGGGGGGGGGGGGTACTGGAGATCTCTGATGTGCAATAAAGATGATCTGTTGGTTCAACTCAAATGAACTCTGTGTGTGTGTGCGTGAGTGTATGTGTGCACACATGTGCATGTCATGTGTGTGTATTGTGTGTGTGTCTGTTACGTGTAGTTGTGTGTGCGGTTGTGTGTGGGTTGTGTATGTGTGGTTTTGTGTGTGTGTTGTGTGCGCGCGTGTGTGTGTGCATGCATGTGTGGTTGTGTGTGTGTGGTTGTGGTTATGTGTGTGTGTGTGTGTTTGTATGTGTGTCTGTCTGTCTTTGTTTTCATACACAAAGTCATACTAGCACTTTTGAAATTGTTATTTTTAAATTCGTCATTGGTCACATAATTTTAACAAAAAATCAAATTTGTTTTGCAGTTCAGGTGCCGCTTCTAATGAGGAAACAGGTATGAGTCTAACAATTTTTATTTTATAGTGTTGATGTTTTTAAATGGAATGTACAAACAATGGTAGCGCTGATAAAACAAGCACAAGTTGCGAGTGAAATAGAGAGAGAGAGAGAGATGTAGAGATAAATAAAGAGTGAAGGTCATTAGTAGGCCAGGTGAGAAGAAATGACAGAAAGCGTGCCGAGCATGAAAGTAAGAATCATTCAGAGAGGCGTGCCGCATGAGAATTGTGTGGACCAAATTGAGATAGGTGTAGAGTGAAGTGTGAGAATAAGTCAGTTTTGAGAACTAGCCAAGTAGGTCATAGTCCATAGGGTATTACCTTCGCAGGTTAATAGCCCTTAAAATTAGCTGTAAATAGTTTAGGTAGTTAGTTTTTGTTAGTTACAATTCAAGTTTTGAATTAGCAGTGGACCAGGCAGGTCATAATTCGGCGCGTGTTAGCCAGAGAATGGTGGACAGCCGTACAGCTGTTTGTAAATAGTTTTTCCGTTATGAGTTGCAATTAGTATCAAGTTAAGAAAGGTGGTTAGTTGAATGTCAGAACCCCTAAACAGAGGGATGTGTTCGTTAGGGAGAAATAGTTAAGTCACGAGTTAGTGAATATTTAGGGACGATGTGTCCAAGACCAGTGACGTTGGTCAGTGATAGACCAAAGAAGTATTTAAGTTGTGATTCTCTAATTGAGGGAGAATAAGTTGGGACTAAGACCCTATGTTTTTCGGTGTGATTCTGAGACTGGGGCAGGAAGAGTGTATTCTGATCTGGTGAGTAGAAAGCCCAACATTTAATTGATAGTCGACGTGAAGTAATCATGACACGCTTTGTCTTGTCAGGGACACGATGTGTCGATGCAATGAACAGCCAATGTTCTTACCACAGTGGCAGATGTTAATCTGCTAAGAGGCACCAGAGAGTGTCTTTATCAACGCAATGAACAGTCAATGTTCTTACCACAGTGGCAGATGTTAATCTGCTAAGAGGCACCAGAGAGTGTCTTTATCAACGCAATGAATAGCCAATGTTCTTACCACAGTGGCAGATGTTAATCTGCTAAGAGACACCAGAGAGTGTCTTTATCAACGCAATGAATAGCCAATGTTCTTACCAAAGTGGCAGATGTTAATCTGCTAAGAGGCACCAGAGAGTGTCTTTGTCAACGCAATGAACAGTCAATGTTCTTACCACAGTAGCAGATGTTAATCTGTTAAGAGGCACCAGAGAGTGTCTTTATCAACGCAATGAACAGCCAATGTTCTTACCAAAGTGGCAGATGTTAATCTGTTAAGAGGCACCAGAGAGTGTCTTTATCAACGCAATGAACAGCCAATGTTCTTACCAAAGTGGCAGATGTTAATCTGCTAAGAGGCACCAGAGAGTGTCTTTATCAACGCAATGAACAGTCAATGTTCTTACCAAAGTGGCAGATGTTAATCTGTTAAGAGGCACCAGAGAGTGTCTTTATCAACGCAATGAACAGTCAATGTTCTTACCAAAGTGGCAGATGTTAATCTGCTAAGAGGCACCAAAGAATGTCTTTATCAATGCAATGAACAGCCAATGTTCTTACCAAAGTGGCAGATGTTAATCTGCTAAGAGGCACCAAAGAGTGTCTTTATCAACGCAATGAACAGCCAATGTTCTTACCACAGTGGCAGATGTTAATCTGCTAAGAGGCACCAAAGAATGTCTTTATCAACGCAATGAACAGCCAATGTTCTTACCACAGTAGCAGATGTTAATCTGCTAAGAGGCACCAGAGAGTGTCTTTGTCAATGCAATGAACCAGTCAATTGTTCTTTTCAAAAGTGGCAGATGTCAGTCTGCTAAAGATGCACCACGGAAGGTATTTGTCAAGGAGTGTGAGCTGAGGTATACAAGGAACTATTTAATGTATTGTCATGTGAGCATATGTCCACCTGCTAAGGAGACACCCAGGGAGTGTTTTTGGTGGCAAGGAATGTGAGTAAATGTGCACAAGAGAGTTGTTGTGATAGACTAGTCAGCTTGCAAAGAATAATATGAAATCGGTCACGTCAGTGATCGAGTGATGTTCTTTATTACAATAAAGTTACATTTGTTTTACACAGCAGTGATTTGTTAATTGTGCTTTAATGAAGTTTCATAGTTCTGTGAAGAACGAATCCTGATTGTCAGCGGCTGAGTTACATAACACGAAGTACTAACCATTTTAATACGGCAACAGTTCACATAACAGCAGCTAGTGGCCTGAATCTGAAGTAGGTCAGGTCACTGAGTGTGTACTGATAGCTTGGAGTGTGTGGAGATATTAGCGGGGGATGATGGGAAGGTAATAGACCTGACCTAGGCCCTTCTGTAAACACAAGACAGGCGAGGGGGCGCGTACAGGCGCAAGCGACCACCACAGCCATCACTCTGAACACGGTGGCGTTCTATTATAAGATTTATCCAGTAATCAAACATCAAGTCATCAAGTTAAAAATCTATATATATATATATATATATATATATATATATATATAATGGGCCATTTATGGATGGTCGGTCACAAGGCAGTATTCTATTAGTCATTCATCAGAAGCAACAGTAATTCATTATCAATCAATCAAATAATCAATCGACGATAGGAGAGGAAAAGACCAAATGTTATTATTAAAAAATGTTGTACTGTACAATTCATACTGTTACACGAGCGAGATGAATAGGTAAGATATATTAGGATTAAGTGAAATCTGCTGGCTAGGAACAGGTATGAAATCTGTTGATAATAAAATAGTAGTTTTTTTCAGGAAGAGAAGACGGAAAACACTGCGATCTATCTATTGACCTTTCGAGCCGTAACCGGCCCATAGGGCGTAGACCAAGATACACCTTCTCCTATATGAATTTTTGTTCTAGCAGTTTTCTTTTAAAGATATTTTATCAAATCTCGCCATCTGTCTCTGTTCTGTGCAAGCAGTTCTATCTCATTGAGGGAGCCGATTCCTGCTGCTCTTGCCTCTCTCATCAATGTTCTTCTCAGTGTCTCCCTGGGTCTTCCTCTTTTTCTTTTACCTGTTGTTTCCCATATGAGGGCTTGCTTTGCTATTCGATTATTATCTCTTCTCATCACATGTCCAACATATGACCATCGTCTTTTCTTTATTACTGAAGATATTAGTGGTTGATTGGCGATTTCTCTAATTTCCTCGTTTGTTTTGAATTCGTTCCATTCTATACCAAGTATTTTCCTTAGACATTTATTTTCGAATGCGTTCAACTTTGTTTCTATATCTCTTGTTGTTTTCCAGCTTTCACACGCATACGTAAGGGTTGATAGTACATTTGATTTGAATAGCCTAAGTTTTGTGTTTGTGCTAATGAGTTTTGATTTCCACAACTTTTCAAGGCTTCTGAAAGACATTGCTGCTTTAGCCAGTCTGATTCTAATTTCTTTGCTCGTATCCCCTTCTCGATCAATGTGACTTCCAAGATAGATGAAGTGATCGATCTCTTCTACTGGTTTGTTTTCCATGTATATTTTGTCACTTGTTGGAATTAAACTTTTCATGACTTTAGTCTTTTCATGATTGACCTCAAGCCCAATTTTGCTGGCTATTGATGATAGTTCATTTGTGTTTTCCTGCATCGTTTTTATCTGATTGCTGATGAGAACTATGTCATCAGCAAAGTCCAGGTCCTCCAAATGGTCTCCTTTTATCCATTCGATGCCTTTATTACCAGTGCAGCATTTCTTCATTATGAAGTCCATAACAATTCCAAATAACAAGGGCGATAAAATACATCCTTGTTTAACCCCAGTTTCTATTGGGAAACATTCGCTCAGTCCTTCCTCTGTTCGAACTGCACATGTGTAACCATCATACATGTCTTTGATAATATTTATGATTTTTGATGGTAAGCCATATTGCTTCAGAATTTTCACTGCGATGGAGTAGGCATAATGATGACAGACATAGCTGCAAGAAGTTTATTAGATAAACTAGGGTTAAACAAGGATGTATTTTATCAAGGGAATAATAGAACAAAGAAGTATGTGTTAGCACTCGGAAAAATTGACAGACAAACAACAATAGAAAAAAACGAAGAACAATATATGGTCCGAAATGGGATCGAACCCGTACTCAGTGGCACCGCGCCTTGCCACGAGAAGCCGAACGCTTGGTACACTGCCACGCAGCCAACTAAAAAATTGGCTATTGTAGTAGTGTCTTCCACGAAAGGCGATCTCAATGACTATAGCATAGGGTAACGATCACAGACCGGAAATAAATTGTATATTTGTACTTTTATTTCCGGTCTGTGATCGTTACCCTATGCTATAGTCATTGAGATCGCCTTTCGTGGAAGACACTACTGCAATAGCCAATTTTTTAGTTGGCTGCGTGGCAGTGTACCAAGCGTTCGGCTTCTCGTGGCAAGGCGCGGTGCCACTGAGTACGGGTTCGATCCCACTTCGGACCATATATTGTTCTTCGTTTTTTTATATTGTTGTTTGTCTGTCAATTTTTCCGAGTGCTAACACATACTTCTTTGTTCTATTATTCCCTATTATCGCCTCGGAAGTTCCCCATATAATAATATTTATGTATTATTATTTGTACCATGTATTTTATCACCCTTGTTATTTGGAATTGTTATGGACTTCATAATGAGGAAATGCTGCACTGGTAACAAAGGTATCAAATGGATACAAGGAGACCATTTGGAGGGCAACGACTTTGCTGATGACATAGTCCTCATAAGCAGTCAGATTAAAAACGATGCAGGAAAACACAAATGAACTATCATCAATAGCCAGCAAAATTGGGCTTGAGATCAATTATGAAAAGACTAAAGTCATGAAAAGCTTAATTCCAACAGGCGACAAAATATACATGGAAAACAAACCAGTGGAAGAGATCGATCACTTTATCTATCTTGAAAGTCACATTGATCGAGAAGGGAATACAAGCAAAGAAATTAAAATCAGAATAACTAAAGCAGCAATGTCTTTCAGAAGCCTTGAAAAGTTGTGGAAATCAAAACTCATCAGCACAAAAACAAAACTTAGACTATTCAAATCAAATGTGCTATCAACCCTTACATATGCATGTGAAAGCTGGAAAACAATAAGAGACATAGAAACAAAGTTGAACGCAGTTGAAAATAAATGTGTAAGGAAAATACTTGATATAGCATGGAACGAATTCAAAACAAATGAGGAAATTAGAGAAATCACCAATCAACCACTAATATCTTCAGTAATAAAGAAAAGACGATGGTCATATGTTGGACATATGATGAGAAGAGATAATAGCCGAATAACAAAGCAATCCCTCATGTGGGAAACAACAGGTAAGCGAAAAAGAGTCTGACTCAGAGAAACACTGAGATTGAGAAACATTGATCAGAGAGACAAGAACAGCAGGAGGAGGTTCCCTCAGTGAGATAGAGCTGCTTGCACAGAACAGAGACAAGTGGCAAGATTTGATAAAAGATCTTTACAAGGATTGAAAACTGCTAGAATAAAAATTTATACCAGAGAAAGAGTATCTGGGTCTATGCCCTTTAGGTCAGCTACGACTTAAAAGGTCGGTAGATAGATAGATGTTTTTAATATTAAAAAAAAATGTGTATATTTTTACATGTTATAATATATTTTTTATAGTGAAAATACAGTGGACAGAGTAAAGATTATATTGAATAAATAAAGAGTTATAAAGAGTAATCAAGATTGTTCTAAGGAGGTTGAAACAAAAACACAATTTTTGCTATCAAATTATGAGGAAACAGTCACAATATTTGTTAAAAAGTGGGAAGGGAAGAGATGAAACACATTATATCAATTCTAAAAAATTGTCATAAGATAAGATAAAAGTAAATTGAGAGAAAGATGCCAAATAGTTTAAGAGAATGGCTTTGTTGGTAGTCAACAGAATTGATAAACAGCTGTAAAAAGTTATGATTTTACATAATCGCCTATGCCCAGGGCTTCTTTTCTGATGGGAAACACCGGAACCTATTTGAAGGAACACATTTTCAGACTACTTTACTAAACTTACATTGAAACACAGACTATGTGCATTTCAAAACACATGCCCTCAAACTTTATATGATGTCTTGAAAAAACCCTGCATGGATTACCATGAAATGTTGGAGGCGGTCTTAGATTTTTCATGACATTAAGATTTTATAATTTGTAATTGCACAAATTCTGCATTTTTTCTTAAAGTAGCTAATTCCTTTTATTTTTGTCAGCATATAAATAATTGTGTCCCTAAAAATATAATTTACAGTAATTGAACAAATTGCTCACTTGTAATAGAGTCATGGGTGTATCTGAAAACTTATAATCTGGACCAAAGAATAATTTATTGTATTTACTACTGGATGATAGGGTGATTCTGAAAAGAACCAGTCTTGTAATTTGATGGCAACATTCTGGCAAGCAAATTTGTTTAGTAGCAGCTTCATCTGAGTATTTCATTCAGAATCTGATGAGCTGAACAGATTAATCACTGCACATGACTGGACAATTTATAAACCATCCTTATTCCAATATCTCTCTTTGTCTCCTACGACATTTTCCAATTAATCTTTGTTTATGTGTTAGAAGACACAATTTGTAAGTGCCTTAACATCACATAATTTGAGTTGTATTTTCAGCTGCTACTTGACTTTTGTCCAAACTAGTTCTGTTTGGTTTAAGCGTGAACAGTAAGATGACAGTCTCAGACATCTATGACCCTGTTCTTGGATTAATCTTTTTCTGCATGAGATATCTTTGTCTTTGTGTCTGCTTTGCAAGGGTTAGCAATTCGGGTCTCAGCTAAAAAAAAAAACAAAAAAAGTAAAGTGCCTCTGTCACACCAAGTGGCGTATAGGGAATATGGTGTTAGTAACCATAAATTTTACAGACCCTTGGCACAGGATTTTTGGGGTAATGTGGTCTGTATTACGCCCGTGCCGCTTTACTTTCCCAGAAAAAAATCCGGTACCCATTAAAGGCTGGGAGAACCAGAAGCCATCAGTTGGGATTGAACCCTACCTCTTGTCCTTTGTAGTCCAGTTTACTAACCACTGAGCTATCGCAGGTCTCAGGTCTTCTTCTTCTTCTTCTACTTTTTAGCTCCCAGAGGAGCATAGGTCTTCAACAAACACTTTCCAAGTCGTTCTGTTTTTTGCCATTCTTTTAAGATCATTCCATGTCTTCCCCATCATCTTCATCTCTACTTCTATCTGTCTTCTCCAAGAATTCCTTGGTCTTCCACTTTGTCTTTTCCCCTGGGGATTCCAAAAAAGGGCCTGTTGTGTAATACTCTCAGTTGGCTTCCGTAGTGTGTGTCCTATCCAGCGCCATCGTCTTCGTTGTATCTCTTTGTCCACTGGTGTTTGACTGGTACATTTCCATAATTCTATGTTAGTGATTTTGTCCTGCCATTTCCATCCTTTTATTCTGCGTAAGCATCCATTAATGAAAGTCTGTATCTTCGTGATTGTCAATTTTGTTGTTCTCCATGTTTCACAGCCATATAATAGGACCGACTTAACATTTGAGTTGAAAATTTTTATTTTTGTATTTAACCTAATTTCTTTGGATTTCCATATGTTTTCCAGTGCAATGAAAGCTCCTCTTGCTTTTGTTATCCTTATTTTGGTATCATTTTCTGTTCCTCCCTCTTTATCTATATTACTGCCCAAATATATGTAAGATTGCACATCTAATAGAGGTATTTCTCCTAGTTTTATTTGGTTATTGCCAACTGTATTAATTCTTATAATATTGGTCTTATCTCTATTAATCTTCAGTCCTAGCTGTTGTGATCTCTCATCAAGTATGCTCATTTTATCCTGCATCTGTTGATGGCTGTGTGATAGGAGAGCTATGTCATCAGCAAAGTCTAAATCATCAAGTTGTTTGGTCAGTGACCACTGGATTCCATTTCTGTTGTTTTGAGTTATTTTCATAATCCAATCTATGGCCAGTAGAAAGAGAAATGGAGACAGAAGGCATCCCTGCCTTACTCATGTTCTTATTTCAAATGCTTCTGTAAGCTGTCCTTCATGCACCACACTACATTTGGTTCCTTCTTATATTGTTTTTATAAGGTTAATAAGCTTTATGGGGATTCCGTAATGACTCAGCAACTTCTAAAGCATTCTTCTGTCTAAACTATCAAATGCCTTTTCGTAATCTATGAATCCAATATAAAGTGGGGATTTTAGTTCTAAACTTTGTTCAACTATTATACGTAGAGTAGTTATTTGATCAGCACATGATCTGTTCTTCCTAAAACCTGCTTGTTCATCTCTCAAATGTTTCTCTATGGTCTCTTTTAGTCTCTCCAGAATGATTCTGCTTAATATTTTTCCTGGCACCGATTGTAGCATAATTCCCCTATATTTTGTGCACTCCTGTAAACTTCCTTTCTTTGCTAGTTTGATCATATAACCTTCTTTCCAGTCTTTAGGTATTTCTATCCTCTCCCAAATTTTATCTAATAGATTATGTAGCATCTTGGTAGAGGTGTTAATATCTGCTTTGATGGCTTCTAAAGGAATTTCATCTGGTCCTGTGGCTTTACCATTTTTAATAGTTTGATGGCTTTCATTATTTCTTCTTTGCTTGGTTTTCCACAGTTAACGTGTAACTCTTATTCTGCTGGTAGTATATCTGGAGGATTATTTGAGCCGGGTCTATTCAAAAGTTCTTCAAAGTGCTCTTTCCATCTCTCCATTTGTTCCCTTATATTACTAAGCAGATTTCCTTTCTATCTTTAATAAAGGCATTGATCTGTTTGTACTTTCCACTTAATTTCTTTGTGCTGTTGTACAGTTCTTTCATATTCCCTTTATTTGCAGCTTCTTCTGCCTCTTTAGCTAGTTCATCTATATATTTCCTCTTATCCCTTTTAATGCATCTTCTCACTTCTTTGTTCACCTCTGTTTAAAGCTTCCTGTGTCTTGGCTTTATTACTTCTCGTTTTGCTTTCTCAAAAAAAAAAGGTCTCGGGTACATGTAGTTAAATGGTATATGTTCCTGTGTGAATCACAATTTTATTGCATTTTTTTACTCAGTGATGTCAGGACTTTATCTCCTTGTGCCATTATGTTGTAGTATGATGCATTGTCCATTATTTGATAAGAGGATAAGAGATTTAATGATCGTATAACTATTCTAAAAAAATCTATATTTTAAATATATGGCCATTCATCTCGGACTGATAGTCACAATTGTCTGTTAAAAGAAAAACAAGTTCTGCATTTTTCCACAGTCAGCTACAGGCATTTGCAAGCATCAAGCCCTTTGCTGCTAGTGTACCAATTTCTTAATAATTCCATCTGAAGACTGCTATTCCGTTGCACTTTTGTAGTGAACATTGATCTATGCTTCATCAAAATAAACATTCTTTACACATTTCTTTGACTTCATGCAAATACTTACTTCTCAAAACTACTAAATGTGGCTTCTCAAACATGATGTTTCTTCTGCCAGCACACTTTCTAAATGTAAAGCTTGCACTCCTAACAGTTCTTCGTAATGTCATTCTGAAACATCAATGCCATTATTCATTCTCAGCCAAATCTTCAATTTTGTTAGTGTCACTACTTCTTTCAATGCAAATATTCAAAAAAACCTCTCTTTACATAAGTTCTCTGTTAAAAGTATCTAAATTTTCCTCCCTTCCTCGCATTCTTGTATTGCTTGAACATGAGTATTCACATTCTTGGACCCAGTGATAAAATGACCATCAACTTAAACCCAAAATATGGATTGTTCTCTTCCCTGGGTTTTATATACAACAATAAAGGCTCCCCCTTTAGATTTTCTGCAGAAATTTTGATAAATCTTCATTGCAATGTTTTGAAGTGTAAAAGTGCAGAAAAACTGCACGGCCGTAGCGTGTTAAAGACCTTGGTAGTGAATGTGTTAAAAACACATTGTTTAAGCTGAAGTTTGAATTCAGTCAGCCTTCTAAGTGCAATCAGTTATTTAAATCTGTGTTATTTTGTTTAACAGTTTAATACTAATAGTACTGGTTTAAATAGAGATGGATAGCAAAAAATACTACAAGCTCTATGTGACATCAAGTGGTGCTGAAGGGGTCAGGATCAAGAAATGGTTAAAATAAATTCTTTAATTCTCTGGAAAGTGGATGTTAAATGAATCAAATATACATTTATGCTTGTAGTTTATTATAATCAATGTTATCAATTTTAATCAATGCTGATAACAAAAGTACTTTTGATTGAAAGTGTGTGTCCAGTAAGTTGTAGGAAATTTGGATGTTGCCCAGCAGTAGCATTGAATTTATTTTTGTTGAAAAGATGACAAGATCTGCTCAGTTGTTAAAGAAAAATTACAGGGACACTGCCAGGATTTCTGTTTTGTTAAAGGTGATGGTAAACAGGTGTAATTTATGAATAAGCTGGTAACATATTGATGTGAGTAAGGAGCAGCTTCAAGAGTCCATTACAATTCTAAACATTAGAACTGAGATGTGAGTAAGGAGCAGATTCAAGAGTCCATTACAATTCTAAACATTAGAACTGAGATGTGAGTAATGAGCAGCTTCAAGAGTCCATTACAATTCTAAACCTTAGCACTAAGATACCCAAGGAAGGTCATCCATATGTCCATAAAGACATTAACACTAAGATACCCAAGGAAGGTCACCCATATGTCCATAAAGACATTAGCACTAAGATACCCAAGGAAGGTCATCCATATGTCCATAAAGACATTAACACTAAGATACCCAAGGAAGGTCATCCATATGTCCATAAAGACATTAACACTAAGATACCCAAGGAAGGTCATCCATATGTCCATAAAGACATTAGCACTAAGATACCCAAGGAAGGTCATCCATATGTCCATAAAGACATTAGCACTAAGATATCGAAGGAAGGTCATCAATATGTCCATAAAGACATTAGCACTAAGATACCGAAGGAAGGTCATCAATATGTCCATAAAGACATTAGCACTAAGATACCCAAGGAAGGTCATCCATATGTCCATAAAGACATTAACACTAAGATACCCAAGGAAGATCATCCATATGTCCATAAAGACATTAGCACTAAGATACCCAAGAAAGGTCATCCATATGTCCATAAAGACATTAGCACTAAGATACCCAAGGAAGGTCACCCATATGTCCATAAAGATATTAGCACTAAGATACCCAAGGAAGGTCATCCATATGTCCATAAAGACATTAGCACTAAGATACCCAAGGAAGGTCATCCATATGTCCATAAAGACATTAACACTAAGATACCCAAGGAAGGTCATCCATATGTCCATAAAGACATTAGCACTAAGATACCCAAGGAAGGTCATCCATATGTCCATAAAGACATTAGCACTAAGATACCCAAGGAAGGTCATCCATATGTCCATAAAGACATTAACACTAAGATACCCAAGGAAGATCATCCATATGTCCATAAAGACATTAGCACTAAGATACCCAAGGAAGGTCATCCATATGTCCATAAAGGCATTAACACTAAGATACCCAAGGAAGGTCATCCATATGTCCATAAAGACATTAGCACTAAGATACCCAAGGAAGGTCATCCATATGTCCATAAAGACATTAACACTAAGATACCCAAGGAAGATCATCCATATGTCTATAAAGACATTAACACTAAGATACCCAAGGAAGGTCATCCATATGTCTATAAAGACATTAACACTAAGATACCCAAGGAAGGTCATCCATATGTCCATAAAGACATTAACACTAAGATACCCAATGAAGGTCATCCATATGTCCATAAAGACATTAGCAACCAGACATTAGAAGATAATCTTGACGTACAATTCTTCCAAATATAAACAGGGTTATCTCAATTAAGAAGGCATTATCATGTCTGCAGAATGGAAGTTGACCTTCTATCGACAATTTCTTTTAAAGCCAAAAAATAAGAAGCCAAGTAATGTAGGAAGACCACCAATATGATATGATATGGAAGACCATCAATATGATATGATATGGAAGACCATCAATATGATATGATATGGAAGACCACCAATATGATATGATATGGAAGACCATCAATATGATATGATATGGAAGACCACCAATATGATATGATATGGAAGACCATCAATATGATATGATATGGAAGACCATCAATATGATATGATATGGAAGACCATCAATAGGATATGATTGGAAGACCATCAATATGATATGATATGGAAAATCATCAATATGATATGGAAGACCATCAATATGATATGATTTGGAAGACCATCAATATGATATGATATGATATGGAAGACCATCAATATGATATGATATGGAAGACCATCAATATGATATGATTTGGAAGACCATCAATAGGATATGATATGATATGGAAGACCATCAATATGATATGATATGGAAGACCATCAATAGGATATGATTTGGAAGACCATCAATATGATATGATATGAAAAACCATCAATATGATATGGAAGACCATCAATATGATATGATATGATATGGAAGACCATCAATATGATATGATATGATATGGAAGACCATCAATATGATATGATATGATATGGAAGACCATCAATATGATATGATATGATATGGAAGACCATTGATATGATATGATATGGAAAACCATCAATATGATATGGAAGACCATCAATATGATATGATATGGAAGACCATCAATATGATATGATATGATATGGAAGACCATCAATATGATATGATATGGGAAACCATCAATATGATAAAAGGACAATATTAGATCTTTCTTGAGGACTGAATTGAAATCTAGTCAGAATAAACAGAGTGGAGACCCTTTGGTGTTCTTTCTGTTAAACAGTAGGAGCGAAGTGACAAAGTAGTGGAGTATGTGTTGTTCAATTAAATATGTGTGAGCACATTCACAAGCACGTTTAATTTTATTGGTACTAGTTTTATTGCCTTTCAGAATGGACAGTGTACACAGGCAACAGTGGGCCTGTGTGTGGGTTCTTGTCTGTCTTATGTGAACAAATCATAGATGGAAAGGACATGATTTTAAACCCTGCAGGAAAATGTATTGATCTTATTGTTGACTTTGGCTGTTCACGTGTTGACATGTTGAAATCTCTATACAAATGCATCAATGGCAAAATGGAGCAGTAAGCTTTTAGTTGAGAAGTTACATTAAGAAATATTTATATTGTATCATGTTTGGGTTTCTTTGTGGGCTGATAGTGACATTATTATTATTATTTTTTAAATTTAATTATTTGTGTATGCAGTAAATTAATAACAATCGCAAGTCTTAGAGAACTTTCTTTGAGCAAGAAAATAGATAATTCACAAACTATGATTACTTGTATTCTTCAGTTTCTTCAAGCACTGGGTGTTTTGTTGTATAGGTGATCATGTCTCTTTACAACTTTTCTTACTACATTTATCAATCCAGTGTTAGACTACCTATTTTGTTATTCCCTTAGGCTGTCTGGTTTTATTTCTTTCTGTTTCCTGCTACTAGTTTTTCATCAGCTTTATTTTGCCGATGCAACAGAACATTCCAGATTTCTGCTTCTTTCCTTTCTAGTTTAACTAAATTTTGTTTCCTCAACACACTTTTCCTTACAAATCTTCTTGACTGTGGTCCTATTGCTTAGTAAGCATGTGATAAGTTTTACAGCGATCCATTCAAATTGTATAGCAGAAGATTAAGTACTTTGTTGGTTCATCTCTCCCCTACTTTTGGCACTTTTTTAATGCGTCCAAGATGGTGGTGTATTTTCACTAGTCCGTTGTTAACGAAGCGTAATTTTATTACTGTGAGCTTCTAAACAACAAAAATCAAATGCCCACGGTGCCTCCACGTGCCATAGAGCTAATTGACTGGATTTGGCCAGTCTATAATGTGGAAATGGGTTCTGGACCATGCAATTGAGTGAGTGCATGTGAGTCTAGACCATCCACAGCATTGACGTTCAGTGACCATATCAATCATGACGACAGTAAGTATTCAGATGAAGCCCAAAAAACTACAATGAAGGAGGAACACTAGAACAAATAAAAGAGGTGGTATGAAATTGTCGAAGTGTGAGAGGCTAGCCATAAAGTATGTGCGTGCTACATATTGGAATTGTGCATCTATAAATCAACAACATCCCATTCTTGAAAAGCTACTGTGCAGCGCCGATATAATGATTTTGCAAGAAAAACTTCTTGGTGATAGGACAGTTAATGCCCCTGGATTTCATTGTTTCTACAATAGAAGACACCTTGGACATGCCATCCTTGTGCGAAACAACATGGTAGCAGCTGAGGTTGATATGTCTGCATGGACAATGCAGAATTGTGGTACATGCAAGTAGGATGCAGACACCAATTCCTTTCGCGGTTGTAAATGTGTACGCCTGTAATGGGAAGGTGGACACACAACAATGGCAGAATCCCTTTACATTTGAGGAGGAGAACAAGCGGGGAGAAGACCTAGAGAATGCAGTGTTGTTGGTTGATTTAGTATGCTTGAATGATGGAAGGACAACCAGAAGGGCCACTCGAACAGGGGACTCTGATAATGTCGTAGACCTGGCACTGGTGTCTTCTGCCTTTGCACCGGTTTGCAGTTGGAGTGTACTGGGATTCCACGGAAGTGATCACTATCCATGTGTATTCCTAATTGAGAAAGGCAGAAATAGAAGCTAGAAAAGCAAGCTTCACACATTCCACTATGAGAAAACAGACTAGAACGTCATTAGCAAAATCAGACATAGGAAACAGGGCGCACCTCGCAGGAAAGATAGATGCAGCCGCACTGGTAGAACGCAGAAGTCGAGGAAGCATGGCGGAACAAGAGACTAACGGTCAAGACATGTTAGAAAGCCAGAAGGAATGGAAGAACACAACCTGAGCTCTTGAAGTGTCTGAAAGAAGAGGTCGACCAAAAAATGATGCACTTTAAACTATGCGCTAAGCAGGCTAAGGATGCCAAATGGGATGACTTCTGTAAAAAAGTGTGCTCAGAAAAATCACCGGCCACATTCTGGCACCTTCATCAGAGCATGAATGGCACAACACGACACAGAGGCATACCAGACTTCCAGAGTCTACTATCTATCTATTGACCTTTTGAGCCGTAGCCGGCCCATAGGGCGTAGACCAAGATGCTCCTTCTCTTATCTGAATTGTTGTTCTAGCAGTTTTCAATTCTTTTAAAGATATTGTATCAAATCTCACCATTTGTCTCTGTTCTGTGCAAGCAGCTCTATCTCATTTAGGGAGCCGATTCCTGCTGCTCTTGCCTCTCTCATCATTGTTCTTCTCAGTGTCTCTATGGGTCTTCCTCTTTTTCTCTTACCTGTTGTTTCCCACATGAGAGCTTGCTTTGCTATTCAGTTATTATCTCTTCTCATCACATGTCCAATATATGACTATCGTCTTTTCTTTATTACTGAAGATATTAGTGGTTGATTGGCGATTTCTTTAATTTCCTCGCTTGTTTTGAATTCGTTCCACGCTATACCAAGTATGTTCCTTAGACATTTATTTTCGAATGCGTTGAACTTTGTTTCTATGTCTCTTGTTGTTTTCCAGCTTTCACGCGCATATGCAAAGGTTGATAGTACATTTGATTTGAATAGTCTAAGTTTTGTGTTTGTGCTGATGAGTTAGTTTTGATTTCCACAACTTTTCAAGGCTTCTGAAAGACATTGCTGCTTTAGCTATTCTGATTCTAAATTGGCCGAAAAAAACTATCACTATTATGTACTGCTAATTTACACATTCTGTATCAGGTCTACGTTTCATGAACAAAATCATTTTTACGATAGCGGCTTGTTAAACCTCTGATCAACAGTTCTATACCAAGCCGGACAAACATAATTCCTCCATCTTGGATACAACCGGAAACCACCGTCGACTTCCAGAGTACAGGCCGGATATGGCACAAATCTGATGAGAGCAAAGGGAAGGCCCTGCTTGCCCGCTACATTGACAAGACTGACCAAAGAAATTAGGCTGTAAGAATGAGGATACGGGGGTCCATTTCAGAATTGTGTGAGGATGTAGTGCTGGGAGATGATCTCACAATGACAACTGATACCATTTGCACAACACTTAAAAGGTCACACAACACTGCTCCTGGTCCAGATGGTGTTCGGTACGATGAAATAGGCGATTCAGCTGACGATAACTTGCAAATCTGGCCAAAGAGTTTAATGCCAGCATTCAGAGTGGTTAGATTAAGGAGGAGTGGCTTCATAGCTACTTACTACCGCTAGCGAAGCCAAACAAGGACCATTCTTAGATCAGTGCCTACAGAATCACCACAATGCAGAACACAGCGAGTAAGCTACTGGAGAAAATAGTTGCCCGTGTCCTCACCTGTCACCTTGAACAGAAATGTGCATTCCCACCCACACTCGGAGGTTATAGATATAACAAAGAGACATGGCTCAACGCGGCAGTCTTTGCTTATGACGTCTTCGAAGGCACAGATGAGAGGAGACATGTGCTGCTGCTATAGATCTGGAGGATGCATACAACAGGGTACCATTTGAATACCTCATGCACATGCTCCTCAAACTGGCGGTGCACCCCTTCCTCATTAGATGGATCGCTGCAGCACTGATTCAGAGGAAGGTGATACTCAGATGTGGAAGTTGGTCATCCGAGCCAACATCCATTTGTCCAGGGCTGCCACAAGGCTCACCATTGTCACTAGTTCTATTTAACGTGTTCACAATAACGATCACGGAACAACAGCTGAATGGAAGGGGAAGAACTATGACTTTTGCTGATGATATTCTGGTATATCGACAGGGAAGAGTTAGAAGTGAAATCACCTCCACAATGCAAGATGAACTCGATCGCATCTCTTCTTGGTGTGGAGTATCGGGTGCATTAGTTAATCCTAAAAAAGCATCAGTTGCATGGTTCTCACTTAACAATCATATCATTGACATGAAAACACCGGTGGTACAAATGGGAGCTGATGACATACCTCGGTGTTAGGTTTGATGGCAGCCTGTGTTTTCGGGACCACGTCAACCATGTGATAACAAAATCCCGCTAAGGATTAGCTGCCTTGAAGATCATGGCAACTGCCAACGTCGAGCAGAGGCTAATTACCCTTCTGTTCCAGGGACTACTCCTCACACCAATCGGGTATGTCCTAGCAATTCTTACTATCAGTAAGACACAAATTGACAAGCTGGGGAAAATACAGAATGAAGTTATGCTAATTATCTTGGGGTGTGCAAGGGACGCTCCCTGTGTAGCAATGAGGTATCTTCTTGACTTTCCAACCATGGATAACAGAATCAAGATCTGGAGGGCATGAGCATACCTGAAGATTAAGCAGTAAAGAGCATCCATTGCACCATGAACTTAACACAGGGAAGGGGCTCATGCTAAAAAGAGGCAAATCGTGGGTGGGCCGAGCAGAAGATGTCATCAAACAGGTCTGTGGGCTTACAATATTAACGCTGGCGAGGAGTGGATACTGGTGCCATATCATTCAGGAGGACATTCTCGTGTATTGTCACACTTGACTGGAAATGTAGGGAACAGGACTCAGTCGTGGTCAATGTGGAGGTCAACGGTCTCATCTGGGATAACACTGGTGAGAAATATGCAGTCATCTATACAGACGGATCTGTAATACAACACCAATGGAGTGCATGGGCATTTACAGCACGCTCAGCAGGCAGAATAGTCAAGGAAGACAGTGGTGCATATGTTATGACCACGAGTAGTATGACGATGGAGGTGATGGCAGTGACCAAGGCATTCTTCTGGTTAGAGTTACAAGACTACACCCATGCCTGTATACTGAGTGATTCAATGAGCATGATAAGAAAAGCTGAGGTGGGATCTGTACATATGCAATGGGTAGAGTCATTGCAGAAGTCAAAAATACGTAAGGTCACCTTTGTCTACATCCCAGGACATGTGGGAGAACAGGAAAATGAAAGAGCGGACAGGTTGGCTAACTGCACTTTTATTGAGGACGGTCAACCAATGGATCGGGCTGACATCATCAATGCCCTGCGGGAGGTGGGAAGGACACAGGACTTCGACAATTATGAGTCCACGTCACTGCTTCGGATGAAAGAGATGGGAGTTAAGATTGGAACAGCCAGAAACGAGAAACTTAGTGGGCGTGTAAGAAGACTAATTAACCAACACAGAATTGGAGTCGTCAGTCGCTGGACACTTGCAGACTGACTGAGGAGGGAATCTGAGCACTTTGGACTTGTTCGGAGTGCAATGATGATGACCAGCTAATAACTCAATAACTCCTACTTTTAACTTTATAATTTTTAGTTATGTGAGTTTTAAGCATTTAGACTTGTTTATTAGTCCAAGATGGTGCTTGTTTGGTTTCTAACAAGTTGATTGATTTTCAGACACTGGTAAGGCTTTGATTGATCCAGCAGAGCAGATGTGAACACAAATATTCTCTACCAGTTCTTCACTGGACTCCAGACTTTCCTTCTGAGCTCCAAAGGAACAAGTGAATCAAAATGTTCATGATAATCCTGAAAAATGTTCATGATAATCTTGACAAAGAACAAAATATGTAAGATACTAATAATACTAATAAAAGAGATGTCACATGCAGATGATGCCACCCTGTTTACACGCATGGAAAGTGAATGACAAATACAGATGTATCAATTCACTACATCCTGCAAGGTGTTTGAAGTCACCATCAACTTAAAAATAAACAAACATGATAACCTAGGGTGCATAACTTCCAAACACTGTTACAAGGGCATACAAACTGAAAGTTATAAAGAAATGTACTACCTTGGAGCCACCATCACAGGTAATCACTCTCTAGAAGTGGAGCTATAAAAAATGATTAGCACCACCTTAGCAACATCCTCTAGCTTGGTGCAGAGAGTGTGGAATAGCAACATGCTAATCATCAACATCAAGATTGGTGTATAAAAAACATGCTCATTGAGCACATTATTATATTCTAATGAAGCAAGATCTTTATACACAATAACAGAAAGAAAGCGTTATAACCAATTTACAGGCTGGGTAATAGTGTTATAAAAGATTATTTTTTAAATATAGGATAAAGAAGACAATTCGGGGATTTAAATCAGGATTCTTGTTATAAGTTGATTCTATTGTATATGTGGTTTTTTTCCAGCTGGAATGCGCTGGAATGTGTTCTGGTAAACTTTTGTGATTATAATAGTTCCAGGATTATATTTTATAAGAAATTGAAAACTAGGATTGTTTGACTTGCAGGATCTGACACTATTCTATTTTATTCTGTTGTCTTTTCAAGCTGAAGATGGTACAAAGGTCAGAAATTCTAGACTCTTGTGTCTGATGATCTTGTTATCAAGTGCCAAATCATGCACAGAACCCACATTGTATCTCGCAACACAGCTCTGTTCTGGGCAAGTCACTCAATCTTGGTGAGGGAGCTGTTGCCTGCTGTTCTTGTCTGTCGCCCCTGTGTTCTTTTTAGTCTTTTTCACTGTCTGCCTCTTTTTCTTTTACCCTCTGGTTCCCATTTGAGCTTGATTTGAGGTTCTCTTATTAACTCATATCATCACATAACCAACATATGACCACCTTCTTCTCTTGATTATAGATTATATTTTTGGATGCTTTGTCATGTCTCTTATTTCTGCACTAGTCTTGAACCCATTCCATGGTATGCAAAATATTTTACTCAGGCATTTGTTTTAAAATGCATGCTGTTAATTTTCTATTTCTTTAGTTGTTTTCTAGCTCATGCCTACATACATAAGGGTGGATAATAGATTTGATATGAAAATCCTGAGCTTTGTTATTATGCTTAGTTATTTTGATTTCCATTTTTTTTATCAAGGCTTCTGAAAGTTATTGCTGCCTTTGCTATTCTGCTTTCTTTCATTGTGTCTCTGTCTTAATGTATGCAGCTTCCAAGATATACAAAATGATCTAATTCTTCCACTGCTTTTCCTTCAAGGTAAATATTTTCTTCTGGGTTAATTCGATTTTTCATTACTTTTGTCTTTTCTTAGTTGATCTCAAGTCCTAACCATTAATGACAGGGCATTTATTTTTTCTTGCATCATGTTCATATTGCTGTTGATCAGGAATATGTCTTCTGCAAAATCAAGGTCCTCCAATTAAAATCCAAGTGTCCATCCAATGCCTTTGTCACCTGTACAGCAATTCTGTATTATGAAGTTGATGGCAGTTCTCAATAACAAGGGAGATAAATATGTCCTTGTTTCACTCTGGTGTAAATCTGGAACCCTTCACTCAGTCCTGCTTCTGTGTGAACTGCACATGAGAAACCATCATACAGATATTTATGATGTTAATAATTTTTTATTGTGTTCCAAATTGTCTCATTATGTTCCACAATGAGTCTCTATGTATGCTGTTGATAGCCTTTTTGAAATCAAGGAAATTTAAAAGAGGTGGTTTCTGTTTTTCTATATGTTCACCTAATATAATATTCTTAGGGTGAAAATATGATCAAGGCAGCTCCTCCCTTTTCTATATTCTGCATGATCTTCATGCATAACAGTGCCTACTGTATCTTTGATTCTGTTTAGGATGATCTTACAGAATACTTTAGAGACAACTGATAGGAAAGGCATGCCTCTCCAGTTGTTGCAATCCTTGAGATTGCCCTTTGTTGAATTTTTACAATTATAGTTCTTTACCCAACAACAACTGATATTATAATTACCAACTGGTTTTGGTGTAAAATTTGTGATAAAGACATGTTATTTACTGTACACAATGGTTGACACTCCTTAGATAACAACCTCAAAAACAAAGTAACAGCAAACTTTTTAATCTTCATTTGAAAAAGGAGTCTAGCTGTTTAAATAAAGGAAATAGAGGGCCTTTTGATCTTGAAAGTGTATGAGCAGTTGAGAATTTTGGCTTTAAGGAGCCGGCTTGGAGAAGAGAGTCGATAATTGATCAATAAATGTGAATTGTTCTCTTGAAATTTTAAAACAGCTTAAAATAATGAATAACAAATTGCATTCTGTCTAAAGAAGAGACATCATCATCATCAAGTACCGGGCCTGCTGGCATAGGTGATCATGTCTCTCCACAACTTTCAATCTTGACAGCTATTTATCATTTCTGTTGTTGACCTTCTGCCAAGCCATTCTCTTAAGCTGTCTGGTATTTTTTTTCTTTGCTTCCCTCTATCTCTTCGTCCCTCAATTTTTCCAATTGTTATTTAATATTCCAGTTGTTCTCATCTCATTATATGGTCAAAAAATGATGATTGTTTCTTCCTAATATTGGAAATTAGCTCTCTTTTTGCTTTGACCTCTTTCAGAACATTTTCATTACTCTTGATTGATTTTCTTGTCTGTTGTCTTATTGTCCATGATTCACATACATATGTTAAGACTGGCTCTACATAACATTTAAGAACTCTTTTTCTGGTTTTTATTGTCAAAAATGGATTGCATAGTATCTTCCTAATTTTTGGAAAGCTTAGACACAGATACCAAAATGGAAAATTTTTAATTCAGTGAGACAGAAATGTTTTTTTTTTTGAGGCTTAGAATTCTAGAAAGACTATTAAGGATTTTCATGAATTCTTGACAGAGAAGAAAATTTGTGCTGCACCATTGCAGCTGATAAACACTACCAACAGCATTATCATACAAATACCAAGTCCTCCAACAACTAGAAAACACAATACATAAAGAATACCATTGGAAACAGGTGAAAGATATTTGGAAGGAGATGTGAAGAAACTCTGGGTATAGAGAACACCAGAACAGGCATGGATGATAGCAGAGACCTTAGAGAAATTAAAGCAAGAACAAGAAAACAGACATAAATAAAAGCAAAATGAGAAGTACTAGGGCCAAGGCATGGGAAACTTACACAGAGGTGAACAAAGAAATGAGAAGATGCATTAAAAGGGATAGAGGAAATATGTAGATGAAACTAGCGAAAGAAGCAGAGGAGGTGGCAAACAAAGGAAATATGAAAGAACTGTACAACAGCACAAAGAAATGAACCAGAACATACAAACAGGTTAATGCTTTTTTTAAAGATAAGAAAGGAAATCTGCTTAGTAACATAAGGGAACAAATAAAGAGATAGAAAGAGCACTTTGAAAAACTCTTGAACAGACCAAGCCCAAATAACCTTCCAGATATACTATCAGCAGAAGAAAAGATGCAAGTTAACTGTGAAAAACTATGCAAGGAAGAAATAATGAAAGCCATCAAGCTATTGAACACAATAAAGCCACAGGTGATAGACATAATATTAAAAGAAAGCAACAAGAAAGGTCTCAGTCTGAATTGTAAGAAAACAGAAGTAATGGTCATAACAAAGAAACAATCATCACAGTGTTAAAATTGGTCCCATGACCTATTTAGAACCCACTCTAACATAGAATTATAACATTATGCTCATCATTGATGCCAGTGGATGAGTAAAACACCCCACACTAATTGTTTCAATCTCTTCATAGTCACAATGTGTGAATCACTAGAAAACTGTCTTTGAAACAATAGAAGACTGTCTTTGAAACACTAGAAAACTGTCTTTGAAACAATAGAAGACTGTCTTTGAAACAATAGAAGACTGTCTTTGAAACACTAGAAAACTGTCTTTGAAACAATAGAAGACTGTCTTTGAAACACTAAAAGACTGTCTTTGAAACACTAGAAGACTGTCTTTGAAACAATAGAAAACTGTCTTTGAAACAATAGAAGACCTTCTTTGAAACACTAGAAAACTGTCTTTGAAACAATTGAAAACTGTCTTTGAAACAATTGAAGACCGTCTTTGAAACACTTTAAGACTGCCATTGAAACACTAGAAGACTGCCATTGAAACACTAGAAGACTGTCATTGAAACACTAGAAAACTGTCTTTGAAACACTAGAAGACTGTCTTTGTAACACTAGAAGACTGTCTTTGAAACACTAGAAAACTGTCTTTGAAACACTAGAATACTGTCTTTGAAACACTTGAAGACTGTCTTTGAAACACTAGAAGACTGCCATTGAAACACTAGAAAACTGTCTTTGAAACACTAGAAGACTGTCTTTGAAACACTAGAAAACTGTCTTTGAAACACTAGAAGACTGTCTTTAAAACGCTAGAAGACTGTCTTTGAAACACTAGGAGACTGTTTTTGAAACACTAGAAGACTGTCTTTGAAACACTAGAAGGCTGTCTTTGAAACCCTAGAAGGCTGTCTTTAAATCACTAGAAGACTGTCTTTAAAACACTAGAAGACTGTCTTTGAAACACTAGAAGACTCTTTGAAACACTAGAAGACTGTCTTTGAAACAATTGAAGACTGTCTTTGAAACACTTGAAGACTGTCTTTGAAACACTAGAAGACTGTCTTTGAAACACTAGAAGACTGTCTTTGAAACACTAGAAGACTGTCTTTGAACAGTAGAAGAATGTCATTGTATACTAGACGACTGTCTTTGAAACAATAGAAGACTGTCTTTAAAACACTAGAAGACTGTCTTTAAAACACTAGAAGACTGTCTTTGAAACACTAGAAAACTGTCTTTGAAACACTAGAAGACTGTCTTTGAACAGTAGAAGAATGTCATTGTATACTAGACGACTGTATTTGAAACAATAGAAGACTGTCTTTAAAACACTAGAAGACTGTCTTTAAAACACTAGAAGACTGTCTTTGAAACACTAGAAAACTGTCTTTGAAACACTAGAAGACTGTCTTTGAACAGTAGAAGAATGTCATTGTATACTAGACGACTGTATTTGAAACAATAGAAGACTGTCTTTAAAACACTAGAAGACTGTCTTTAAAACACTAAAAGACTGTCTTTGAAACACTAGAAAACTGTCTTTGAAACACTAGAAGACTGTCTTTGAACAGTAGAAGAATGTCATTGTATACTAGACGACTGTATTTGAAACAATAGAAGACTGTCTTTAAAACAATAGAAGACTGTCTTTAAAACACTAGAAGACTGTCTTTAAAACACTAGAAGACTGTCTTTGAAACACTAGAAGACTGTCTTTAAAACACCAGAAGACTGTCTTTGAAACACTAGAAGACTGTCTTTAAAACGCTAGAAGACTGTCTTTGAAACACTAGAAGACTGTTTTTAAAACACTAGAACACTAGAAGACTCTTTGAAACACTAGAAGATTGTCTTTAAAACACTAGAAGACTGACTTTGAAACACTAGAAGACTGTCTTTGAAACACTAGAAGACTGTCTTTGAAACACTAGAAGACTGTCTTTGAAACACTAGAAGACTGACTTTGAAACACTAGAAGACTGTCTTTGAAACTCTAGAAGACTGACTTTGAAACACTAGAAGACTGTCTTTGAAACACTAGAAGACTGTCTTTGAAACACTAGAAGACTGACTTTGAAACACTAGAAGACTGTCATTGAAACACAAGAAGACTGTCTCTATAACACACACACTCTCTGTTCTCTAACATAGGAGCCCATGCCACCCAAGCTGGAGCGCATCTCCAGAATTACTGGATTCCGAATTAAAGTTTTACAAGATGCTACAGAGAATGATGAGACCATATCTCCTGCTAGGACCAAAGAGAGGGAACTGGAACACTTTATGGACATTGATGGAGAAGTTGTACGTGTGGACAAACCAGAGTTAGATATAAGGTATGTGTGGTTTTAGTGTCATGTGCCAGGATTTCTATATAATATTTTATGAATCTCAATTTGACAATATATCCACTTGTTAAGAGAACATCTTTGTTCTGTAATTATTCTTGATCTTGATCCTTCCAGCTCCACTAGATGCCACATAGGGCTCAGTGTTTTTCACCATCCATCCATGTTCTTGGTGAGGTATTCAATCTTATCTAATGAGTCTATGCCTGTCAACTTTGCTTCTCTTATAAGTGTTCTTTTTAGGGTCTCTCTAGGTCTTCCTTATTCTTATTTGGAGTTGTTATGGACTTCATAATGAAGAAATGCTGCACTGGTAATAAAGGCATCGAATGGATACAAGGAGACCATTTGGAGGACCTCGACTTTGCTGATGACATAGTTCTCATCAGCAGTCAGATAAAAATGATGCAGGAAAACACAAATAAACTATCATCACTAGCCAGAAAAATTGGGCTTGAGATCAATCATGAAAAGACTAAAGTCATGAAAAGCTTAATTCCAACAGATGACAAAATATACATGGAAAACAAACCAGTGGAAGAGATCGATCACTTTATCTATCTTGGAAGTCACATTGATCGAGAAGGGGATACAAGCAAAGAAATTAGAATCAGAATAGCTAAAGCAGCAATGTCTTTCAGAAGCCTTGAAAAGTTGTGGAAATCAAAACTCATCAGCACAAACACAAAACTTAGACTATTCAAATCAAATGTACAATCAACCCTTACGTATGCGTGTGAAAGCTGGAAAACAACAAGAAATATAGAAACAAAGTTGAACGCATTCGAAAATAAATGTCTAAGGAAAGTACTTGGTATAGCTTGGAACGAATTCAAAACAAACGAGGAAATTAGAGAAATCACCAATCAACCACTAATATCTTCAGTAATAAAGAAAAGATGATGGTCATATGTTGGACATGTGATGAGAAGAGAAAATAACCGAACAGCAAAGCAAGCCCTCATTTGGGAAACAATAGGCAAGAGAAAAAGAGGAAGACCCAGAGAGACACTGAGAAGAATATTGATGAGAGAGGCAAGAGCAGCAGGAATCGGCTCTCTCAATGAGATAGAGCTGCTTGCACAGAACAGAGACAGATGGCGAGATTTGATCAAATATCTTTAAAAGAATTGAAAACTGCTAGAACAATAATTCAGATAAGAGAAGGAGTATCGTGGTCTAAGCACTATGGGCCGGCTACAGCTCTAAAGGTCAATGGATAGATAGATCTTCCCCTTTTTCTGTATTCTGATGTTTCCAAAGCAACTTGTTTTGGAATTCTCTTGCTGTCTCTTCTCAGTACATTTCCGACATTTGTCCATCTTCACTTGCTAATGGTAGATGAGATTGTTGGTTGCATGGTCATTTCTCTTATCCCTATATTAGTCTTGAATTCATTTCATTGTACACAGAGTATTCTTTTTAGTGATTTGTCTTCAAAAGTGTTTAGTTTACTCTGTCTCTTTTGTTGTTTTCTAGCTTTCACATGCATAGGTAATGGCTTTGGAGGAAAGTCAACAACAGAAATGATAAATAATTGTCGAGATCGAAAGTTGTGGAGAGACATGATCACCAACGCCAGCAGGCCCGGTACTTGATGATGATGATAGCATCAAAATATCTGTATATTTTAAGATCTAATGTTCAATATTCTTTTAATGTTCAATTTTTCCTATTCAAGGGTGCACTCTGAATTTGTTGCTGTATATGGGTGTCCAAGATCTCTGGATGCTACTAAAGCCAAGTAGATTCATATTTTGCAAGTACTGGTGATCAAGATTTGATACAACAAAGCAAGTTTAATACATGATCTTAATTAGAAATACTTACTGTTTTATTGGAATCACATTATTCCAGAATCAAGATGGAAATTCTACAGAATTCATAGAATGATTTACACACACACACACACACATACATATTTATTTGTGTGTGTGTGTGTGTGTGTCTGTGTGTGTATATTTGGAGTAGAAAATTGTGAGGATGACATCAAGAGTGCCCTAATGACCACCAAAGTTATGGACTAATGACCACTAAAGTTAGTGACTAATGACCACTAAAGTTATGGACTAATGACCACTAAAGTTATGGACTAATGACCACTAAAGTTATGGACTAATGACCACTAAAGTTATGGACTAATGACCACCAAAGTTATGGACTAATGACCACTAAAGTTATGGACTAATGACCACTAAAGTTATGGACTAATGACCACCAAAGTTAGTGACTAATGACCACCATAGTTATGGACTAATGACCACTAAAGTTATGGACTAATCACCCCTAAAGTTATGGACTAATGACCACTAAAGTTATGGACTAATGACCACCAAAGTTAGTGACTAATGACCACCAAAGTTATGGACTAATGACCACTAAAGTTATGGACTAATCACCCCTAAAGTTATGGACTAATGACCACCAAAGTTAGTGACTAATGACCACCAAAGTTATGGACTAATGACCACTAAAGTTATGGACTAATGACCACTAAAGTTATGGACTAATGACCACTAAAGTTATGGACTAATGACCACTAAAGTTATGGACTAATGACCACCAAAGTTAGTGACTAATGACCACTAAAGTTATGGACTAATGACCACTAAAGTTATGGACTAATGACCACTAAAGTTATGGACTAATGACCACTAAAGTTATGGACTAATGACCACTAAAGTTATGGACTAATGACCAATAAAGTTATGGACTAATGACCACTAAAGTTATGGACTAATGACCACCAAAGTTAGTGACTAATGACCACCAAAGTTATGGACTAATGACCACTAAAGTTATGGACTAATGACCACCAAAGTTAGTGACTAATGACCACCAAAGTTATGGACTAATGACCACCAAAGTTATGGACTCATGACCACCAAAGTTAAGGACTAATGACCACCAAAGTTAGTGACTAATGACCACCAAAGTTATGGACTAATGACCACTAAAGTTATGGACTAATGAACACCAAAGTTAGTGACTAATGACCACCAAAGTTATAGACTAATGACCACCAAAGTTATGGACTAATGACCACCAAAGTTATGGACTAATGACCACCAAAGTTATGGACTAATGACCACTAAAGTTAGTGACTAATGACCACCAAAGTTATGGACTAATGACCACCAAAGTTATGGACTAATGACCACCAAAGTTATGGACTAATGACCACCAAAGTTATAGACTAATGACCACCAAAGTTAGTGACTAATGACCACCAAAGTTAGTGACTAATGACCACCAAAGTTATGGACTAATGACCACCAAAGTTAAGGACTAATGACCACCAAAGTTATGGACTAATGACCACCAAAGTTATGGACTAATGACCACCAAAGTTATGGACTAATGACCACCAAGGTTATGGACTAATGACCACCAAAGTTATGGACTAATGACCACCAAAGTTATGGACTAATGACCACCAAAGTTAGTGACTAATGACCACCAAAGTTATGGACTAATGACCACCAAAGTTATGGACTAATGACCACTAAAGTTATAGACTAATGACCACCAAAGTTAGTGACTAATGACCACCAAAGTTATAGACTAATGATCACCAAAGTTAGTGACTAATGACCACCAAAGTTAGTGACTAATGACCACTAAAGTTATGGACTAATGACCACCAAAGTTAGTGACTAATGACCACCAAAGTTAGTGACTAATGACCACCAAAGTTAGTGACTAATGACCACCAAAGTTATGGACTAATGATCACCAAAGTTAGTGACTAATGACCACTAAAGTTATGGACTAATGACCACCAAAGTTAGTGACTAATGACCACCAAAGTTAGTGACTAATGACCACCAAAGTTAGTGACTAATGACCACCAAAGTTAGTGACTAATGACCACCAAAGTTAGTGACTAATGACCACCAAAGTTATGGACTAATGACCACCAAAGTTATAGACTAATGACCACCAAAGTTATGGACTAATGACCACCAAAGTTAGTGACTAATAACCACCAAAGTTATGGACTAATGATCACCAAAGTTAGTGACTAATGACCACCAAAGTTATAGACTAATGATCACCAAAGTTAGTGACTAATGACCACCAAAGTTATGGACTAATGACCACCAAAGTTATGGACTAATGACCACTAAAGTTATGGACTAATGACCACTAAAGTTATGGACTAATGACCACCAAAGTTATGGACTAATGACCACTAAAGTTATGGACTAATGACCACCAAAGTTATGGACTAATGACCACCAAAGTTATGGACTAATGACCATCAAAGTTATGGACTAATGACCACCAAAGTTAGTGACTAATGACCACCAAAGTTATGGACTAATGATGCCAAAAGATGAAAGAAGAGGTTTTCTTTTCCTAGATTAATAATAAAATGGAAATAATTGAAGCAGTCATACAAGGGAAAACACTAAAATACTAACATGTAAGAGTGCTTAGGTGGTAGTTTTGAAGCAATTCAAATGGCACACCATTTCATCATACACATTTTATATTATGATCAAGTTGCAATCTAGGTCAGAAAATTCCACAATAGTTTGAAGATATGTTGCCCCGTCCAACTTCTACAAAGACCAAATATGAACATTTTCACTAAGAAAGTTTCAGCAGTAGGATCTCAGATTTATTTTCTTATCACTCTAAAACAAAAATGACTGTTTTGGTGGAGTGATAATTTTAACAAGTAGATTAGTGATTCATTAACATTATGGCTCAATTTTAGTGCTACACTCTTGATTTTGTCAATTCATGCAGATTTGTTAAAATAACACGTCTAGTCTGAATTTTTGCATTGTTAGAAGTCAGCACTTTTGTGACCTTAGCTTGACTGAGATTACTGCTGGTGCCATGGCTCTTTATGCAGTAAATAACCTCCCACAACACTTCTCACACATTCTCATTGAATGCATTTCCTCCATGTCATTATTAATGTTTATGTCACAAATTGAATATAAGTCACTTTTATAGCCTAAGGCATATTGAATTTTCTGTGTGTTACCAGGGCCTCATTATGAGGAAAGTAAAGAATAGTGACACTATGACCTTCCAGGCATGTCGTAAGAGGCGACTAAGGAGGTTGATCGATGGCTTGACAAGATGTCATTGTAAAAAGCAAAGTGATAAATAAAACTGTTATAAAATATGCATTTTCAAAATAACTGCTTGTAAAATTAAATGGTACAACAATTAGAGTGAAAACTAACAAATTGTTGAACTATATTACAATTTTCAATTATTTGTCTATGTATATATATATATATATATATATCTATTGTCCTTTCGAGCCGAAGATGGCACTTAGGGCAGAACCACAATCTCAAAAACAGAAACATTGCGTGCCAAAGTGGCACATATTGCAGAGATCACTGCTCTAAAATATATGGCGCTGTTTCCATAACAATACTTTTTACAATGACAGCTTGTCAAGCCATCGATCAACCTCCTTAGTCGCCTCTCACGACATGCCTGGAAGGTCACTATTCTTTACTTCCCTCATAATAAGGCCCCGGTAGCACACAGGAAATATATATATATATTTATATATTCCATAGTGTTAAATGCATGATAATTTATTTTACATTTTTATATATTTTTTTAAACATGTACTGGCAACAAACAGCAGCTATATGAATTAACAACCAAACAGGACAATTCCAATATATAAAGCAAGGAGTCAGACAAGGCTGTGTTCTGTCACCGGATTTGTTTTCACTTTACAGCGAATATATTATGAGATCAATAGTAGACAAAAAAGGAATTGAAGTCAACGGTCACAACATAAATAATTTGCGCTATGCGGATGACACAGTCTTAATAGCAGAGACAGAGAATGAACTACAAGAAATGATAGACATAATAGTAAAAGAAAGCAATAAGAAAGGTCTCAGTCTGAATAGTAAGAAAACAGAAGTAATGGTTATATCGAAGAAACAATCACCACCATCATGCAGCATAAAAATAAACGAGACAAATCTGAAACAAGTGCAATGTTTCAAATACTTGGGAACAATAATATCAGATGGGAGATGCACCACAGAAATAAAAAACAGAATAGCTCAGGCCAAAATAGCATTTCAGAAAATGAAAAATATCTTATGCAGCAAATCTATGTCAATAAAAATGAGAAAGAGAGTTCATCGGTGCTATATAGAACCAATTCTGACCTATGGAAGCGAATCATGGATAGTAGACAAACACATGAAAAGACGATTAGAGGCCACAGAGATGGGATTTCTCAGAAGAATGTTGGAAGTTCCCTGGACAGCTAAAAAGACCAATGAGGAAGTTCTCAAAGAGGCCAACACAAAAAGGGAGCTCTTAAAATAACATCATAATGAAAGAAATAAATCAACATTTTTCGGGCACATCATGAGAAGAGGAAAGTTGGAATACTTGGTTACAACTGGCAAAATAAAAGGAAAGAGAGATTGCAGACGACAAAGAGAGAAAATATTGGATAGCTTGGTGTCATGGCATGGAAAACAGTCAATAACAGAACTGATACGATGCACTGTAGATAGAAGATTGTGGAGAGACATGATCGCCTACGCCAACCGGTATGGCACATGATGATGATATAATTTTTAATTCTATACTTAAGGAAAATGATTGATTTTATTTATGAATGATATAAATGATTTTATGATTTAAATGATTTATATGTGTGTGTGTGTGTGCGTGCGTGTGTGTGTGTGTCTCTCTCTCTTTGGGAGCTGCCATGGACTTCATAATGAATAAATGCTGCACTGGTAACAAAGGCATCGAATTGATACATGGAGGCCAGTTGGAAGACTTTGACTTTACTGATGACATAGTCCTTATCAGCAGTCAGATAAAAACGATGCAAGAAAACACAAATGCACTATCATCAATGGCCAGTAAAATAGGGCTTGAGATCAATCATGAAAAGACTAAAGTCATGAAAAGCTTGGTTCCAACAGATGACAGAATATACATGGAAAACAAAACAGCGGAAGAGATCAATCACTTTATCTATCTTGGAAGTTACATTGATCGGGATGTGGAAACAAGTAAATAAATTAGAATCAGAATGGCTAAAGTAGCAATGTCTTTCAGAAGCCTTGAAAAGTTGTGGAAATCAAAACTCATCAGCACAAAAACAAAAATTAAGACTATTCAAATCAAACGTGCTATTAACCTTTTTGTATGTATGTGAGAGCTGGAAAACAACAAGAGACAGAAACAAAGTTGAACGCATTTGAAAATAAATGTCTAAGGAAAATACTTGGTATAGCATGGAACGAATTCAAAACAAATGTGGAAATTAGAGAAATCGCCAATCAACCACTAATATTATCAGTAATCAAGAAAAGACATTGGACATGTGATGAGAAGAGATAACCGAATAGCAAAGCAAGCCCTCATGTGGAAAACAACGGGTGGGAGGAAAAGAGACCGACCCAGAGAAACACTGAAAAAAACATTAATCATAGAGGCAAAGTCAGCAGGATTCAGCTCCCTCAATGAGATCAAGATGCTTGCACAGAACAGAGACAAATGGCGAGATTTGATAAAAGATCTTTGCAAGGAATGAGACTGCTAGAAAGGACATTTTGAAATGGAAAGAGTATCTGAGTCTATGCCCTATGGGCCGACTATGGCTTAAAAGATAGATAGATGTAATATTTTGTAAAGTTGTAACCATACCATTTGGTTCTTTCTTTTCAGTTACACCAATAGTTGTTAGTCACTACTGCTATTAAAGGATTTTTGTCATTTTGTTAATGACTCTTGGTTCGTATGGAGCTCAGATGCCAGATCATCATTGTTGTAAGCACATAACTGGACCCATAAGACAGCTGATGATGACCACTTAATGTTTGTTGCACTGTGGCATTACATATGACATTCACAACACAGCAATATTGACATCAGCTGAATTAAGTGCTGGATTTCAGGAAACTGAAAGAAAAGCATGGATCTCAGATATCACTTGAAAGCATATCCAACATAGGCGTGAAGTCAAACTAGCCTTGTTAAATGTCAAGACTGAGTTAGGTAAAATACTAGCCAAAGCAACATATAAAGACATTGATTGAGTTACTTAACTACTACTAGTGCTAACAAAGAAGCCCGATAGGCGGAACATTTCCAGAATATTCTTAACTGCCCACATCCCAGTCATCTGATGCAGTTTGAAACTGATGAACTAACTCTGTATGTAGACATCAATACAAAAGAAATCACTATAAAAGAAAGTGAATTAGCAGTAAACACATGGGTTATAATAAAGCCTCTGGTGTAGATAAAATAACCACAGAGATGCTGAAAGCATTTAATACTCAAAACTTATTTCACCTAAGAAAGTTATTTAATCAAGTTTGGGATGAAGAAACAGTTCCTACAAACTGGAAGAAAGGTGATCATTATCAAATTACCTAAAAAAGGCAATCTTAAATATTTGCAATAACTGGAGAGCTATTACACTTTTATCAGTTGCCTCCAAGGTTTTTTTTATAGAATCATGCTGAACAGAATAATAAATGCTGCAGATGATATTATGTGTGAAGAACAAGCAGGATTCAGAAAAGGGAAAAGCTGTCTTGACCAATATTCACTCTTAAGGATAATACTAGAACATACGGAGAAACAATAAACATTAATCTGCAATTTCATTGCTTTTACAAAAGCTTTTAACAACTTACATAGATTGTCCTTGTGGAATATCTTGAAATATGACGGAATACAACTAAAAAATGTACATTATAAAACACATAAATGATGGCCATACTTGGGCAGTTCGCACTGAGGAGGGAACGAGTGATTGGTTTCAAATTGAAACAGGATTGAAACAGGAATATATACTATCACCATTGCTACTTGGAATTACCATTGATTACATAATGAGTAAATGTTGCAAAGACAATAATATTAAATGATATGACAACAACTACTTGGAAGATCTAGATTTTGCAAATGATATAGTGCTCCTAAGTGGCACTATCAACAATATACAAAATATTACAGACATTTCCATGGCAGAAAAAAATAGAACTTGAGATCAACAGGAATGAAATAAAAATAATGAAAAATAACAATCTCCAGAGGGCAATATATACCTCAATCACCAGGCATTGGAAAGAGTAGACCACTATATATATATCTCGGTAGTAATATAGATCAAAAAGGTGAAACAAAGAGATCAGAAACAGGATAGGAAAAGCAGTAATAAATTGTAAAAACCTGGACAAAATATGGAAATCACAAATCATCATCATCATCGTGTGCCTTCTCCGCAACGAAGGTTGGCTACCATGGATTTCCATTCTACTCTGTTTTTTGCTTTGATGGTGCAGGCTGTCATAGATTGACTTGACCATCTTTTGATGTTACTCGTCCATGTTAGTCTTGGTCTGCCTTTGCCTCTTTTACCTTGTATTTTTCCTTCCAATATTACTTTTAGTAGGCTGTTGTGTCTTTTAACATGCCCCAAAAATTTCATTTGTCTTGTCTTAATTGTATTTAGTAGCTCTCTTTTTATTTTCAGTTGTTTTAAAACTTTATCGTTTGTTATCTATTGTTTCCATCCAATTCTACCTATCTATCTATCTATCTATTGTCCTTTCGAGCCGTAACCGGCCCATAGGGCGTAGACCAAGATACACCTTCTCCTATATGAATTTTTGTTCTAGCAGTTTTCTTTTAAAGATATTTTATCAAATCTCGCCATCTGTCTCTGTTCTGTGCAAGCAGTTCTATCTCATTGATGGAGCCGATTCCTGCTGCTCTTGCCTCTCTCATCAATGTTCTTCTCAGTGTCTCCCTGGGTCTTCCTCTTTTTCTTTTACCTGTTGTTTCCCATATGAGGGCTTGCTTTGCTATTCGATTATTATCTCTTCTCATCACATGTCCAACGTATGACCATCGTCTTTTCTTTATTACTGAAGATATTAGTGGTTGATTGGCGATTTCTCTAATTTCCTCGTTTGTTTTGAATTCGTTCCATTCTATACCAAGTATTTTCCTTAGACATTTATTTTCGAATGCGTTCAACTTTGTTTCTATATCTCTTGTTGTTTTCCAGCTTTCACACGCATACGTAAGGGTTGATAGTACATTTGATTTGAATAGCCTAAGTTTTGTGTTTGTGCTAATGAGTTTTGATTTCCACAACTTTTCAAGGCTTCTGAAAGACATTGCTGCTTTAGCCAGTCTGATTCTAATTTCTTTGCTCGTATCCCCTTCTCGATCAATGTGACTTCCAAGATAGATAAAGTGATCGATCTCTTCTACTGGTTTGTTTTCCATGTATATTTTGTCACTTGTTGGAATTAAACTTTTCATGACTTTAGTCTTTTCATGATTGACCTCAAGCCCAATTTTGCTGGCTATTGATGATAGTTCATTTGTGTTTTCCTGCATCGTTTTTATCTGACTGCTGATGAGAACTATGTCATCAGCAAAGTCGAGGTCCTCCAAATGGTCTCCTTGTATCCATTCGATGCCTTTATTACCAGTGCAGCATTTCTTCATTATGAAGTCCATAACAATTCCAAATAACTCGGTAGTAATATAGATCAAAATTCTACCTATTCTTCTATAAATCCACATTTCAAAGGCTTCAATTTTCTGTTCTGTTTTCTTGTCTAATGTCCATGTTTCTGCACCATACAGGAATATTGAGAAGATGTAACATTTTGCCATTCTTAGTTTCAGCCCTGTTGATATTTGTTTTGTTGTTAGTATATTTTTCATGGCATTAAAATTACTTTTTGCCATACCTATTCTTTTGTTTATTTCAGTTTTGCATTTTCCATCATTAGTTATAGTATGTCCCAGGTAGTTGTAGCTCTGGACTGTCTCCAGATGTATTCCCTCAACTGTGATATTTAATTGTAGGTCTTGAGAATTTTCTTTGTTTATGATCATATTTTCAGTCTTTTTGATATTCATTTCTAGTCCATATTTTTTGCTTGTTATGTTTATCACATTAAGCAATTGTTGTAGGTCTTTAGGATTTTCTGCTAGTAGAACAGTATCATCAGCATATCTCAGGTTTTTGATTATCTTTCCATTAATGTTTAGGCCTGGTATCTCTGAGATGTTTTTGAAGATTTGCTCAGTGTATAGATTGAACAAGCTTGATGATAGGATGCATCCTTGTCTTATTCCTCTTTTTATGTCCATGGGTGTAGAGTTCTCCTTGTTATATCTTATTAGAAATCACAAATACTAAGCAAGAAACCCAACTTAGAATATTCAATGTAAACGTATTATCGACATTTACCTATGCATGTGAAAGCTGGAAAACATTAAAAGAGATTGAGAAAATCCAATCATTTTTTAAGACAAATGCCTAAGAAAAATACTCTGTATACAATGGAATGAATTCAAGTCTAATATTGAAATAAGAGAAATGGCCATGCAACCAAAGCTCTCATAACAATTAGAAAGAGCAGGTGAACATATGTCAAACATGTGATGAGAAGAGACAAGAAGAGAATTCCAAAAGAGGTCTTCTATGGGAGAGATCTGGACACAGAAAAAGACCTAGAGAGACACTGAAAGGAACACTTATAAGAGAAGCACAGTTGGCAGGCATAGACTCATTAGACAAGATTGAACATCTTGCCCAGAGTAGAGATTGGTGGCAAAAAACACTACAAGCCCTATGTGACATCTAACAGAGAGGGAAGGATCAAGTTGGCATTACAATGTTGATTGTTTTTAATTGTTACATTAAATCTCATGACATTTATATGCATGCTTGTGAGTAGCAATTGCTGATCATACATTGCCTTGTATAATATGCAAGTTTTTTTTAATTGACACATAAAATTTTCTACTTCTTTCCTTTCAGTGTCGATGGCAGATATATAGCTTGCGGTCTTTCTTTATTTTGGCCTATGAAGCTGTTGTTTCCTTGTATTTCTAATATTCCATGGATCCTTCTTTTTCATAGTCTGATGTTCTTGTAACAATTATTGAAGGCTTGTTGTGTAGTGATATTTCTGTCTTATCATGGGGCAAACCATTTTATATGTTGTTTCTTTTTGTATTCTTTAGTGGGAATTATTCTATCTATTTTTCTCAATTCCTCATTCAGTCTGTTCCCTATCATTTGTCTAACATATTTCATCTTGGTACTGGTTACTTTTTGTATTATTCTTGAGTCTAGAGTCCAGGTCTGGCATTGGTAGTACGTTTGGATGAAGATTGTGTTGTAAAGTGCCCATTTTGCCTCTAGTGTTATTTCCTTGTTGGACAGCAGTGGTGATAGATGTACAATGATTTGACTAGGTTTGTTGAATCTTGAGTCCATTTCTGCTACTTGTGAATTGTTTGTAACTAAGCTTCCTAGATACTTCAATATCTCTATTTGATTTAATTGTCTGTCATCTATCGTTATGTTTTTTTTTTTTTTGGCGATATTTATGACTTCTGTCTTCTTCTTCTACCTTTTCAGCTCCCTGTGGAGCATAGGTCTTTAAAAAGCACTTTCCAAGCCGTTCTGTTTCTTGCCATTCTTTTAATATCAGTCTGTCTTCCCCATCATCTCCATCTCTGCTTCCATCTGTCTTCTGCAAGAATATCTTGGTCTTCCTCTTTGTCTTTTTCCTTGGGTGTTCCAAAAAAGGGCTTGTGTAATACTCTCAGTTGGCTTCCACAGTGTGTGTCCTACCCAGCGCCATCGTCTTCGCTGTATCTCTTTATCCACAGGTATTCGACTGGTACTTTTCCATAATTCTATGTTAATGATTTTGTCCTGCCATTTCCATCCTTTTATCCTGCATAAGCATCCATTAATGAAGGTCTGTATTGGAGTTGAAAATTTTAATTTTTGTATTTAACCTAATTTCTTTGGACTTCCATGTTTTCCAGTGCAACGAATGCTCCTCTTGCTTTTGAAATCCTTATTTTGGTATAATTTCTGATCCTTCTTCTTTGTCTATATTACTTCTCAGATATATGTAAGATTGTGCGTCTAGTAGAGGTATTTCTCCTATTATTAATTGGTTATTGCCAACTGTATTAACTCTTTCCGCGTACATTTCACTGCACTGTGCACCAATACGATTTCGCCAACATAGTTTCGCCGCATAGTGCACCACGCTCAATTTGATTAGTATGAACGCCATCAAACCATATTCTTTTTACATGTCTTGTATCATCTAGATATGGGTGAAATGTAATACCTTGTTCAATTATCTAAACATTCATATAAAATATGTAGATAGATTCTTAAAACCATGAACAATTTTGTCTTTGAAATCTCTTCTGTTGCGTCGATAAAAAGCTTCCGTACAGAAAGAGTTAATTCTCATAATTTTGGTCTCTATTTATTTTCAGTTCCAGCTTTTGTGATCTCTCATCAAGTATGCTCATTTTATCTTGCATCTGTTGATGGTTGTGTGATAGGAGGTCTAAATCATTAAGTTGATTGGTCAGTGACCACTGGAATCCATGTTGTTCTGAGTTATTTTAATAATCAAATCTATGGCCAGTAGAAAGAGAAATGGAAATAGAAGGCATCCTTGCCTTACTTCTGTTCTTATTTCAAGTGCTTCTGTAAGCTGTCCTTCACGCACAACACTACATTTCATTCCTTCATACATTGTTCTTCTGTCTTGCTGGTGTTAATTTTCATGTTATATTGGGTGCTTGTGCTGTTAAGTGTTCTTGTAGGTCTATTTTTCCATGACTTTTTAAAAAAAAAGTACCACCTGGCACCATAGAAAAAAATTAGGGCTTCTTTCTTCTTCTTTTCTCTTCTTCACTGATACCTAAAAGGTGTTGTGGTTATATCATTTGTCATTCTTGAGCTGCTCGAACTGTCTGAATTAGTGATTTTCCTTTGTTGTTACATGTCACACGTGAACACTTAAATTTCTTTTTACTACGGGCATTGAAATTCATTTATAACTTAAATTTGACTCCCATCGAAAATTGCATCATGTTGCCAGCAATTAGGGCAATAACATTTATTCTTTAGAGCGGCATATCTCTAGACCTACTGCATCTACATGCTTAAAATATATATCATGTTTTTTAAGCAAATTGGATGAGGAATTTGAATATGTAAACATTATGTGTGTGTGTGATGATTTAGTAATGAGTATATACAAAAATTTTTTCATGAGGAAAAATTGAAAACCTTTGGATGTTTTTATTCTTATGTTTGCTACTTATGTCTAAAAAGTCACAACAAAGACAAAATATATTTAACAATATATGAACTTTATTTATGTTTTATTTTTGTACAATAAATTCTTAAAAACCTACTCATACAAGAAAGCACATGTTGTGTTACTCGACCATGTCCCTGCCACTTAGTGACCAAACTCCAAGGAGACCTTGTCTAATCTGATGAAGTAATTATTCCAATGTTCGAACTAGTAGACTGTGTATCTGCCCCAACAGTAGTTCCATATATGGAGATGCTGGGTTGTACATCAACAGAGCCACTGACACTACTGATGGGCACTGTTATAACTCTAGAACTTGCTTTAGAGATTTAGGCTGTGGCTATCACATGGCTGATTAAGAGACCAACAACATATGTTGTCATCTTGACTTACTGACAAAACATGCATCGCCAGATTGACAAGAATCCGCTCCACAGGGATTGGGTGCACCTACTAGGCATATCTCATGTTAGCTGCCTAACTTGGATATATTGCCCTGGACATGCAATGAGATAGCCGACATGTTGGCAGAGCCTGCCAAGTCCCAATAAACCTAAAAAAGTAACATGTATGACATTGCAAGGACTTTAAAAGAACACCTATCACAGGATGATGGTAAGTGAGGATAATCCAAATGTCAAATGAATGGTGGAACATGGCGCCACAAAGGTTGAAAGCAAGAAGCATTCTCAGCAGTAAAAAAAAACACAACATGGTCGATCATTGCAAGACAGGAACACTCAGTAGATGAATACTTCGATAGTTACTGGAACAGGTGGCAAAATGGATATGGGAATGCCCTGACAGTGGTGATGCCAGTCCGAACTAAAGACAACAGTTTAATATACTTCACTTCCCTAAAATGTGTGAAGCATCCTTTATCTATTTGTAAAAAGTAAAGGTTCCCTCCACACCTTGCTTGTCGTGTAGGGAATATGTGAGTGATCTTATTTTTCCACAACCACTGCACATTTTTGGGTGATATGGTCAGTATCACATCAGGCCACCTTCACTTCCCAGAAAATTGTTACTTTTTCATGCCATTTAATGTTCATAATATTTTGAAGGCAAATGAAAGCTGTTTAACCATTTCTCCTGCCCTGCACAGGTAGTCCAATTTTCTGATCCATATAGAAGTGTATTAAGCACGCAACTTTGGTAAATTTGAATCTTTGTCCTGAGTGTTAAATTGGTGTTGGCCCATCCATGCTCTATCATTAAGTTTACCAAATGTAAAAGATGCCTTTCCGATTCGAGAATGTATTTCTTCTTCAAGGGAGACAGTAGTTGTGACCATTAAAGTGAGTTCGATGAACTTTCTCACAGATTCAAGGGGTGTGTTATTTCTGTTTTTTTTTCTTCTTTCTTTGAAGCTTCGCCTGTAAAGGTTCCTTTATGCAGTCTCCTCATATTCCAAATCCGGCTTGCTGTCGGAGCTAGTGAGTTTAGTGCTCTGTGCACATCATGAGCTGTGTTTTTCATCCAGATTGTGTTTCGATATTCCGATTGCTTACGATGAATGACATTGTATGACGAAGGACAGTTCAGTTGCATTCATTTTCAGTGTGGCTACGCCTTATGTGTTTTACCAGGTGCTGTGGCTGCTATGATGGGGACTGTAGCTGCCTTTCTTTGTTTGGATCCTTCAATGAGATGAGTATTAATTTGAATGATTCCACTGGCATGGGCGGTTAAGCAATTATGGATTTTAATTCATTTGCTGGGGCCTTCGACTAACTATAACTAGATGTATTGCCAAGAAGGTGTCACCAATCTTGAGATGACCATACTTTCTTATTAAATCAATTGTGTGACAATAGTCTCTTTGAGCATACAGATACAAATTAAAAGGTTGACACATTTGTAAATGTCTGAGTACAAGTTATCGTGATCTCTCTTTTAAGAGTTGGATCGTTGTCACTTCCTTTCAAGCACCTGACACAATTCCAATCTTCCGGCTAACATTCAATATCTTCAGAAGCTTTATCTTGAGAAAGCATTTAATCAATATTGTGAAGAACACATCACACAGACCAGTAAAATGAAGATTAGCATCAAATGATGTCATTTACAAATCCAAAGTTTGTCGGGTCAATGTTTAAAACATTACAACAAAAGAATGTTAGCAGTCTTGCCTTTATACTAGTGACGCATCCAGTAAAGTAATGTAAAACCTGTCAATAAATGGCTTTATGTACAAAGTAGTTGTTGTATCACATGCTTTAGCTGTGAGCTTAAGATTCACAGTGAAAGGCTGGGCTTGAAGTTATCAGACACACACAGCCCTCAGTTATTTCATTTGGTCTTTAATTTCCTAAACAACAGCTTGTCACTCCATTCCAGATATTTCTTATCCCATCTCCTCCATTAACTTCATTATTGTGTTATCACAAGGATTTCCAGATTTTTTCCCTAACTTTCAATGGTTCTGAACAAAGCAATTAGGCTATTTGAAAGCAAACAAAAAACATGTATAAAAACTAGCTTTATTTCCACATTATATATTCTTCCTTAAAATATTCTGAAACATTGAGCAAAGTCTAAAACTGTTAAAGCATAAAAGTCAACTTTCTTAAAACTTTAGTAAAGCAAGTCAAAGGTGACAAATGGGCAGCATTTTATGAAAGATATACTTTGGAAGAGATCTAAACACTTATGGACTTCTTTCACACTTATGGACTTCTTTCATGTGCAATGAGAATGATCTGTCGACTAAACTAGTTTTTTGGTGCATTTAAAACGTCATTTCTTATTACAGAAGATAATTAGAGGACATATTTTAAGAGAAGCCCTCATTCTACCAAAAATGTGAAAACCCCAATTGTGCTAGGTCTCTCTCATGAAAACCACCAGGGCATAATTGGAGTTAAAAACACCTAGTTCTGAGCTAGAATGATATAAATGTAGCAACATATAAAGAAATCTCTCAATCATACTTTGACCTTAAGTTGTCCAGCAATTTATTCGGTCTCTTCTGACAATTGAAACAGTTCATCAACATTTTTCATAAATGTCTCACAACATTTAAACTATTCAGATTAATGCTCTAAGAAAATGGCAAAATGAAAACAAGATTAATATTTAAATGTATAAGCAAAATGTTTCTGCAATGACATTAACAAAACACAAAATTTCAGAAATTACCCCAGGGATGTTAGCGGGTGGGAAGTCATAATAGCTCAGTGGTTAGTGAACTGGACTACTAAAGACACGAGGTCGAGTTCGATCCTGATCGACGGCTTCCAGGTGCACCCAGCCTTAAATGGGTACCGGATTATTTCTAGGAAAGTAAAACAGCATGGGCGTAATGCTGACCATATTACCCCAAAAATCATGTGCTGAAGGTCTGTAAAAATTATGGTCACTAACACCATATTCCCTAAAGGCCACTTGGCGTGACAGGGCTCTTTACTGTTTCGCTTGTATGCTAGCAGGCGCTATAAAGTTTGGACAATGTGTTGAGATCTACAAGTGTGATCAGGAAAAGAGATTGAAGCACTAATAAACATTGTTCAAGTACAATGACGACTGTCCAGTGTAATACGAGATTAGTGTATTGTTAACTTGTGGAAATAAACATGAAAACTACACTGGACTGCCTCAAAGCTGGTGGAGATCAAATATTATTTAATATGCTGTTAAAGGTTTTCTCACATTTCTGGTTTATGGCTAGAGAATGAAACTGCTGAACTCACATCATGTACTTGGACTGCAAAAGGTTTTTATCCACGAACTCTTCACTACAATAGGGATGTTTCAGATTTGAAGATAGGTTAAGACTAAATAAATTAACATTTCACCTTGAACAGATCTGCAACAGAGCACAAAATTAACGACGACAGGTCTAAAAAATCATTATAAAAGAGAAAAGTCAAAATGGCTACAGGGTTTATGTTGCCACATTGGTGTGTGTGGTTATTAAGTAAAAAGTAAAAGTAAAGTACCCCCGTCACGCCAAGTGGCGTATAGGGAAATATGGTGTTAGTGACCATATATTTTACAGACCTTCAGCACATGATTTTTGGGGTAATGTGGTCGGTATTACGCCTGTGCTGCTTTACTTTCCCAGAAAAAATCTGGTACCCATTTAAGGCTGGGTGAACCCAGAAGCCGTCGGTTGGGATCGAACCCTACCCCTTGTCCGTTGTAGTCTAGTTCACTAACCACTGAGCTATCGTGGCTCCCGGTTATTAAGTAACACATGAAATTTTTTTTTTACTTCTCGCTTTAATACGAATTTATGACATTTGTTGTCTGCTTTATCTGTCTCCATTTCATATATTTTATAGAGTTTGAAGCGTACAATTGTCAATTAATCTTCAAAGCTAAAACATCCAACTTTTATTAATTTTATTCTATTTTCAAATTGTCCTGACATAAGTTGTAATATACATTTATAGCAGTTATCTCAGCACATTTTGACAGTTTTCAGTAAAAAAGGTATAGCTGCCAAAGTCATAAATAAAAATGATGAGAAGGCATGGATCAGAACTCAATATAATGGCTCTGAATACAAAGATACATTTCTTCTTTTCAATTTTTTGGCAGTTGAACCATCATCTGCTGCTGTGACATTTGATCCAAGTACAGTCTGAATTTCAAAGCTCTCCCTTTTCTTGCTGCCAGTTGGAGATGATGATGAATCTAAACACAAACCAGACATGCCAAAACTACTCCTTTCTGGTTTCAATGATGGATGCTGATGATCATCTGTTGAAACATTACTAGAATTTGAAGATGTAATTTGAAGCTGATGAATGCTGTCTCCCCATCACTGGCCACTTTGTTAATGACTACACCACATAACTCCTCATCACAATGTTTGGGTTCAGATAGTAATGAATGTGACATGCTGTCTCCCCCATCACTGGCCACTTTGTTAATGACTACACCACATAACTCCTCATCACAATGTTTGGGTTCAGAAAGGCATGAATGTGACATGCTGCCTATGCTATCTCCATTGTGAGAGAATGCAGATGAACCAAATAAACTATCAGATAACAAGTGAGTTGATGCTGTTGTTTCAGAGACTTTACTCTTCTGTGCAGATATGATAGATAAAAACTCATCATCATTGTCATCTACAACAACATTAATAGATGAGATACTGACAGGACTTTCTTTGGCTGGGGTTGATGTACTAAGAGGCAGTTTGTGTGAGCTCTGAGCAGGGATGTCAAAACTCTCATTAGCTGTGTCATAACTACTATCCCGTTTAGAATTTGTAGAATATGATGCTGACAAATCAATGCTGCTCTCAATGGTACTAGGCATTTCTGTATCATCATCACTGTCACTTGTAACATCATTTCCACTATCATTCTCAACATCTAGAGCCAAAGAACTCTCATTAAGTATTTCCTGAGAGGTTCTACCAATGAACTTTGCATTTGGATCAGTGATATCCAACATTGTACATAAAAGTGTTGTCTGTGGGTTGATTTGAATAGTCAATGGCTGCTTCCTCTGTCTTGATGCCACATCTGGGCTTCCCTTTATAGGTGGTGAGGTGTGGATAAAGTTTTCAGGTAGGCTCATATCTTTTCCAAAAGTTTCTATTGTCTTCTCAATTTCCTTGTCTGTCACTCGAAAGTCAAACCTGTTGGAAATGTGTATTTTATTGAATTACTTGTTCTCACTATATGAAAACTTCAAAGAAAGAAAAGAACATATACAGTAGAATCCACTTACTACAAGAATCATGATTTAACAGCAACTTTTAAAATTCCCTAATTTGTTTTCTTCTTCATCATATATTTAAAAAAATTTTTATAACACTATTACCCAACCTGCAAATTGGTTATAACACATTTTGCCTAACCAAAAAAAAAAAACCAAAAAACTGCTAACCATGTATTTTTCTTGTCTATGTGTAAAATGGCTAGGCATAACTAATAAGACCTACTTGCACATGGTAGCGGATGAGAGAGGCATAGTTTGGGAAAGCAAAAAAGAGAAGTGACTGTGTTTTTTTTAAATTGGATAGGCTAGTAGTCAATAGGCTTTTGTCATAAAGGCTGAGCATTGGCACACATCTACATATTTGTTGAGATCTATTTGCAAGTCACTTGATATTGTGATGGCCTCTAGTATTGGCATGAAACTTAAGTGCATATCACTTGAAACAAAAGTGATGCTGATAGAGAAAACAGACAAGAAGTTACAATCAAAAGTAGAAATATGCAGGAACACAATATTTCCTCATGCACATTACATACAATCCTGAATGACAGAAATAACATTATGTTGGTGTTAACAAGCTGTGCTTTTGAGCAGAATAGAAAAAAAATTAGGAAACCAATTATAAAGATGATGACTGCAAACTGTATACATGGTTCTAACAAGCTAGTAGCAAGAATACCCCAATTTCAGGGCCCACCCTTATTGAAAAGAAAAAAGCTGGCTGATAGTCTAGATGATATCAACTTGAACCTATGTATGGGCTGAATGAACCGATTCAAAAAACAATATTGAATTACAATAAAAATAATCTGCAGCGAAGCTGAGTCAGTTTCAAAAGTAACGATGAGCGGAAACAAAGTGAACCACAGAAAATTCTCAAGCAATTTAAACCAAAGAATTAGGTACAATGTGGACAAAACAGGTCTGTTTTATAATCCTGCCCCATACTGCGGACTTGCTTAAAAAAGGAAAAGGGTGCAGCGGTTACAAAATTCCAAACAACAGAATTTCTTTTTTGATTGCTGCCAACTTGAATGATAACAAGCTACCCCTGCTCGCAATAGGAAAATTTGAAAAGTCACATTATTTTTAAAATATAAGATCACTGCCAACAGAGTACAAGTTTAACAAAACGTCATGGATGACAGGGTCAATGTTTTAAGAATAGGTGGGCAACCTGGACAAGAAATTATTGTTGCAGAGAAGATGTATTGCACTTATTGTGTACAATTGCTCACGTCATCCACATTTAACATGTTTGAGCTTTATTTCTTTGTTTACACTGTACCCCATTATTAAACATAAATGAGATATAACAAGATATGGTATAATAATATGACGGTCCAGAGGATCTCATTATAATTGGATTCTGCTGAACTGAATTTAGAAAATATAGTAGATTTTAAAAGCAAAATAATTTGTGATCTCACACTTGTTACACCTCTCATTTCCATAAATCTCTTGCTAAATAACTCAACAGTAAGCATTCAGCAATTAACTTTCCTAAATCATTCTAACTCTTTTATTAAATTTATCTTGATCTTTGTTTGAAACCCATGCTAGGTCATCCAACTCCTTTCTCAACACTTTCTAAACTATTTTACCTCTTTTAGGTCATTAATTTTGTTTCTCCTGTCAATCTCATATAACTCATCTCTTTCTACTGACTCTCCAACTTAACATTCAGATTATCTAAAACCTCCCTGCCTTTCCTCAATTTAACTCCATGCTCAGACAGCACTACTCACCTCTGTCCACACCCTGGTCCAGGCATATATATGTTGCTTGAGGTCAGATTCAACAAGTGGTCAGTCTTTTGTAAAACTGTTAACCATTCAGGGTCAAGTTTTATTTTCAAGCCCTCTCTTTCATCATGAGGAACTTCCAACACCTACAAGATAAGTTTGGTAGATAGGTTTGTAACCTACAAGAAACTCTAGGCATAGATAAGACAACAAAAAACTGTAGGCATAGATAAGACAACAAAAAACTCTAGATATGGATAAGACAACTAGAAACTCTAAGCATGGATAAGACAAAAGAAACTATAGACATGGATAAGAGAACAAGGGTTTCCACAGTACCTATGTTCATATTATTTCAACAGATCGTTCCTTTATTTTCAAAATGGCATAAAATTATCATAATCTGCTTAAAACTAACCAAAGTGCAACATAACTTGTACTTGCACAATTTAGACAAAGTTAATAAAGACAAACAATTAATTTGGTCAAAAAATTTTTTCAAAGAGAAAAATTAGATGATTACACAAAATACCTGTAGGAAGTTTCGTCGAGGCAAACATTTGTCAAGAGCCAAAAATTTGGTACATTTTGCAAGTCCACTTTCAGGATTCACCTGCAGCACAAGAAACAAATTCTACAAGGTAAATTAAATTCTAAGCAAGCTACAGATCAGTTGCCATAAAATATACATTTACATAATTTTTTGTCCTGTTCAGGCAACTGTTATGAGCTCTGGATCATTAATGAGAGTGAAGCAAGGTTGCCTGCTCTGTTAATTAAAATATTTTTTTTTCAAAGAATTGTGATAGGCATCCATGAAGAACATCTTGGGTGTGTCAGCATCAATGGCAGAATGATAATCAACCTTCATTTTGTAGATGATATTCACTGGTCAATCAATTATGTAAAAGAGCTTAAATGTCTAGATTAAACATCAGGAGCATATAGAATGGAGATCAATGCTGATAAAACCAAACTAATGACAAATAAGAACTGAGAGATTAAAAGATGATCTCAGTAAATGGAGAGGTACTTTAAACTATCAACCAATTCAAATATCTGGGCTCCATCAGCACTGGCAAAGGCTCAAAATCAGAAGTATTCACTAAGATAGCAGAGGCAAGACTAAAGCATATATAAGTAAAAAACAAACATCTCTATAAGAACAAAGATCAACTATTATGAATAATTAAATGGTAGTGGTATCTGTTTCCTACAAGAACTACAGTTCTTCGTAAGACCATTCTACAGGGTACAGTCCCAGACAAAAGATCAGACAGAAGAAGTGGCGGGAAGTTAATAGGATTAACCTTCTTCACATCTCAGAAAGCAGCTCTCAATTGTGCAGGTAGGAAACAATTGTGCAGACATCACCAAGAATACCCCTACAACTGACAAGGTTATAGAACTAATTAATTAATAAGAATAGAGGAACATAAATTACAATCTAACAAAAGTAACAAAAGTTAAAAGAGGAATCAAATGAATTCACAACCAAAAAAAAAGAAAAATCTATTTTGTTCTACTGGTGTGCTATTTAACTCCTTGTATATTTTATGTTAACTCTTTCCATGCGATTCACCAATTTAGGTGATCCATCACACTCTGCATCAAAATTGTTAATGTAAACCATATTTTGACTTTTAAATGATCTATTTTATATTGTTTCCTGTAAACATTCTCCACTAGAGAGTTCTTTCTTCCTTCTTGTTATGGAGTGTGATTTTCCATTTGAAATAGCAGTGTTTATCACAGACAAAATCAGCTGATCGAAATGGCATTTGAGTAGTAGTTGTTTTAATGCTAGAATTCAGTTTATGACAGTTGAAGAAGCCAGTAATTTAACCTTTTTTTAATGTTTTAAGAAATGCTAGAATCAGGATATCAATACCAACAAAGGAGCAGCTGATTAATTTCAATCTGGAATAAGAAAAAAAATAGTCTAACATTGGATACTCGTGATAAAAAATATTCAATTCATATTATGGATTCTTTGACCCAATGTTGGTAAGTTGACAATTATGGTCTCAATTTTACAGTTTCATCATTTATCCCTCATTTTTCTTTCTACATGTAGCATATTTTTATTAGTGAAATCTAATTCCTCATTCTTCTTCTTTCCTTCCTCATTTGCCTTTCAACGTCGAGGGGAGATATAATTTGCGGTCTTTTGCTCTTCTGTTCGCCTCTGCTGCTGTTATGTTTCCTAGTGCTTCTAATATTCCATCAACCCAATCGACCAATTCCTCATTCAATTGTCTAAAAACTCATATAGAATATGTTATTTTTTAGATAAAGCATATTGATTGATAAACCATAAGGTCCATGAAAAATCCTCTGAAATATCTTCCGTTGCATTGATAAAAACTTTCCATACTAAACGAGTTAAGAAAGATAGAACATTTGAGTCTAATGCCTTCAGGAATTTAGAATTAAATGCTGGAAAAGTGAAGAAAAAAAACAAAAAAAACAAGAATTAGGAGAAAGTTTGAGAAGCATTTACAACTTGTGCACCATGATAGTCACCATTATGTTTAGCCTCAGTTGTCTGCTATAGAAGAGTGTGAGAAGTGTGCAGTAGCGGCAATTATTCATTAATTTTTTTTTTAAATCAGACACTGTTTTAGCAAAAATGGTAAGTAGCCATATTGATGAATCTGTTTATTTGCCAAGCAAGTGAGCATTCATTCAATTCCAGGAAGAGACAATTCTCAGGGTTGAAGTAAAAGACTAAATACATGTACATTACAGTCACGATACTTCTGTTTATGCAGTTTTTATTTCCCATACCTCAGAAAAACTGGATAATACCATAACATATTTTTTGTTTAACGAAAAACCCTAGACAAAAATTAATGGGAACTTTCTTGCTATATATAGAAGAAAAAGATATTTTCAATTTGAAAATGAGACAAGTTTAATAGTATGGCTTTTGTCATCTTGACAGTTGGTAGCAAGCAATCATGAAACGTCAGTAGTTTAGTTAAAATATTATAGTGTCTTATGCTGCTTTGCTGAATAGCTTCTCTCATGGCTGAATCTACCAATATTGGACAGCCAGATCCATCAGCAGAACAAACAAGATGCATTTGTGGCACCTGGCCTTGTCACTTTTCTCCTGTGCCTTTTGTTTTCACAATTTGATATTAGCACTGCCTTGAAAGTTCCTGTGCCATTTTTTTATTTTTGTTCTCCCCCTGTTTTACTATGGCAGAAAAAATGGGTTAGGAAACTACAGATGACAAGACCTCAAGCACAAAGAATCGATCTAAAAGCAATAAAGAATGTAAACATACAAAAAGAAATAGAAGAATCCGTAACCAACAAATACCAAACCCGAATACAACCGACAAACATAGAAGAAGCATGGAAACAGTTTAAAGAAGGTCTAATAGAGTCAACACAAGAGAAATGCGGTCTGAAAAATATAGGAAAGAGCAGAAAGAAACTTACAAGATGGTGGAATGAAGTAGTTAAATCAGCAGTGAAACACAAGAAAGAAAAGTATAAAACGTGGCAGAAGACAAAAACAACAGAAGACTACAATCACTATAGACAAGCCAGAAATGTTAGCAAAAAGATCCTAGAACAAACAAAAGCAGACTCATGGAAAGCATTTGGTGAAGAATTAGCAAAAACATGTAGAGAAGAACCCAGAGAATTTTTCAAAAGTGTAAAAGCAATGAGAGTAAGAAATAATGATTATAACCCAACCACTATAATAAACGACAAGAACGGTAGACCAATCAGCAGCAGGAAAAACATAATACTCAGATGGAGAGAATACTTTAAGGAACTATTAAACCAGGGAAATACAAACGGAAATACAGAGTTTAAACATAGGCAGTATGATGAACAGGAACCGAATATACTTAAAGCAGAAGTAGAATGGGCTTTGAAGCAGAATAAAAAGAACAAAGCAGCTGGTATAGATGGAATAACAACAGAAATGCTACTAGCCTGTAAGGAAACAGCTATAGATTGGCTTACTATCATATTCAATATGGCTTGGGAAGAAAGAAAAGTCCCAGACGACTGGCAAAAAGCTATCATTGTCCCATTTTGGAAAAATAAAGGAAGTAAAAGGGAGTGTGAAATGTACAGAGGAATATCCCTATTGAGTCAAGTTGGTAAAATGTTTGCTAAAATATTAGAGAGGAGAGTAAGATACATAATAGAACCTCAATTAAGTAGTAATCAATTCGGATTCAGAAAAGGCAAAAGCTGTACTGATGCTATATTTACATTGAGACAACTATGTGAAAAAACAATAGAATATGACAGAAACCTAAATATAGTGTTTATAGATCAGGAAAAAGCGTTTGATCGTGTGGACAGGAACAAACTTTGGCAAACTTTAGAAACATACGGGGTAGCAGGACAACTACTAGAAAATATAATAGCACTATATAAAAACAGTCAAAGTGCCGTCAGAACATCGGAAGGTCTGTCAGAATGGTTTCAGGTTACAACAGGAGTAAGACAAGGATGTGTCCTCTCACCACTCCTCTTCATCATATATATGGACAAAATAAATCAGGAAACAACCAACAACAAGGACAAATCAAATAATAACATAGAGGTAGAAAACTCCAACATCAATGAGCTACTCTTCGCAGATGACCAATGCCTAATATACGAGGATGAAAACCTGCTACAACAGCATTTAACATCTCTAGATAAAAGCTGCACAAACTACAGTATGAAAATTAACACAGCAAAAACAGAGGCTATAAATATAAGCAAATTAAGACACCCATTAAACATCAAGATCAAAGACAAAGAAATAAAACAAGTACAGGAATTCAAGTATTTAGGCACAATGTTCACAGAAGATGGAAAACTAGACAGAGAAATTGACATGAGAATACAAAAAGCAAATGCTGTCACATACCAGCTTTCACCATTGTTAAGACATCCAAACATTTCTATGCCAGCTAAACAACAAATGATAAATAGCATCTTCATACCAACTTTGTGCTATGAAAGTCAAACATGGACCCTTTCTAAATCACATTTAAGAAAGATCAATACATGTGAGATGCGATGCTTGAGAAAAGTAACAAACAACACAAGAAGAGATAGAATACCAAATGAAACCATAAGAAAAATGGTAGGAACAAAACCCTGCCAAGAATATATAGAACAACAACAACTTAAATGGTTTGGCCACCTGGTCAGAATGAATCCTCACCTATCACCATCAAGGGCGTTCTTCTCGAGAATGCATGGAAAAAGACCAAGAGGAAGACCCAGAAGAAGATGGATAGATGCAGTGACAGAGACATGTAATAAAAAAGGAAAATCACTAATTCAGACAATTCGAGCAGCACAAGAACGACAAATGATATAAACCACGACACCTTTTAGGTATCAGTGAGAAAGAGAAAAGAAGATGGATAGATGCAGTGACAGAGACATGTAACAACAAAGGAAAATCACTAATTCAGACAATTCGAGCAGCACAAGAACGACAAATGATATAAACCACGACACCTTTTAGGTATCAGTGAAAGAGAAAAGAAGATGGATAGATGCAGTGACAGAGACATGTAACAACAAAGGAAAATCACTAATTCAGACAATTCGAGCAGCACAAGAACGACAAATGATATAAACCACGACACCTTTTAGGTATCAGTGAAAGAGAAAAGAAAGAAGAAGAAGAAGAAAGTTCTCCATATGCTACGATCTGCAGTCAGTTCCTCTCACTGAGAAGCCCTGCAAACATCTTTATATCTCAGCACTGGACTGCCCTTTGGTCTATTTCCATCCTTAAGTTCGTCATACAATATTTGTTTGGGAATACGATTGTTTGTCATTCTTCTTACATGACTCACCACATTAGTCTATGACTCCTATGTTTTGGCATGAATGGGAGTTTGCCTCATTACAAGACATTAGAGTTGGTTACTTTGTCCTGCCATTTATAAAAAAAAAAAGTAAAGTGCCCCCGTCACGCCAAGTGGCATATAGGGAATATGGTGTTAATGACCATAAATTTTACACACCTTTGGCACATGATTTTTGGGGTAATGTGGTCAGTATTATGCCTGTGCCGCTTTACTTTCCCAGAAAAAAATCCGGTACCCATTAAAGGCTGAGTGAACCCAGAAGCCATCGGTTGGGATCGAACCCTACCTCTTGTCCTTTGTAGTCCAATTCACTAACCACTTGAGCTATCGTGGCTCCCTGTCCTGCCATTTGATGTTCATAATCTTTCAAAGGCAAGGCACATGAAAACTGTTTAGTCGAAGTTTCTGATCCATATGGAAGTGTACTAAGCACACAACTTTGGTAAATTTTAATCTTAGTCCTGAGTGTTAATTTGGTGTTGGCCCATACTCTATCTTTAAGTTTACCAAATGTGGAAGCTACCTTTCCGATTTGGAAATTTATTTCTTTTTTCAAGGGAGACAGTAGTTGTGATAATTGAACTGAGATAGGTGAACTTTCTCACAGATTCAAGGGGTGCGTTATTCATTTCATGTCATTCTATGCCAGGACCAATAATAAGGAAATAGTACTTTGTCCAAAAACCAATACCCTCTTTGAAGCGTTCCGAAGGAGGTATGAGGTCCTTACATTCGGAACCAAAGTTGAGTTGCAGGGGAAGCCAGAAGATGGATAATACACTACCAACTACCTTAGGGTCCCTCCCTCCGGATTTTCTGTTTGGGTTTACTCCCACAGCCTTCAAACTCCAAACTCTCCCAAGGCAGACATACCTTATGAAAAACAGACAGATAAACATGAAAAATGGTATGACAACAAAACTTGAAATAACATGAAGTGCCTCTGACCTGGTGTTGGACATGAGCAACAAACTTGACATGAAGGTGAGCAGCAAACCAGTGTGCTGGCTGTAGGTGAGACAGCAGGTCAGAAAGTGGGCCTGAACCCAGTTTGTTCTCCTCTATCTCTTTCCTGGGGAGACAACAATGATTCTGTATTATTGTTTTTGTACTTTTTAAAAAATGAACAAGTGATGATTGAAAATGGAAAAAACATGTGGTCTGCAAGTTTCTACCACGACTCAGAGAAAACCAAATAAACAGTCTCAGACATAATCTAGTAGACCCTGTATAGTAATGAAGTTGGTGTTGTTGAGTTGTTAGTGCCCACACTAATGATAAGAAGTTCAAATCCCTGGTGTGCACATTTCTCAGTCCAACATAACTTTGAAGCTCACCCAGACTCTGAAAATGGGTACTAGAGTATTTTTCTGGAAAACCTGGCATGATAGTAATGACAGGAGGGACACCCTCTTCCCCTTGCACCTATATATTCTTTCTCTTTTACTATTCTTCTTGTTTTCTTAATACCCCAAGGGACAACACCTCTCATTTTTCCAGTTTTTCACTGTTTGGTTCCTCTGGCCTAATGAAATCTTATTTGGACATTGTATCAATGTGATGCAAACCACCAAATACTAAGTCTGAAAATAAAAATAAATCCCACAGAAACAAGGATAAAGATATTTCAAACTTGGAAGATTAACTGACTTCATTTAAGTTAGAAGTTAAAATAAATGTAATAACAATCAGAAAAGTCAAGAATATCATTTTACAAAATATATGGCTTTTAAAACTTTTTCTGAGGCGTGCAGTGGGAGCATTTTCTGTGGTGCTGGAGAATAAAGATAGCATGCCCAATACAGTCACCATGAGATGTTTTAATCAGAAGTTTTATTTCAGCCCTGACGGGAAACTGATATAAAAAACTCCTCTATAACCATCATGAATCCATGCTCACTTTTATTTGGAAAATTGTTTGCACCAACAAAAGCTACAGGGATCACAAGCCTCTGAAAATTGTTTGCACTGACAAAGCTACAGGGATCACAAGCCTCTGAAAATTGTTTGCACTGACAAAGCTACAGGGATCACAAGCCTCTGAAAATTGTTTGCACCGACAAAGCTACAGGGATCACAAGCCTTTGAAGATTAATACCGGAGATATTTCTGGAAAGTAAAGGTGGTCTGGCAGAAATATGCCTTTGTTCAGTCACTAACATTATACTACCCACAGGCCAATCAAGGTATGGAGGCAATCTTTACTTTACTATTACTCTACAAGTGTGTTAACTATAATCTATCGCTCTCTCTGCGATCAGAACTCAATCAGAGTAGGATTCCAGACACTCACATGAAGTCAGCTGAAGGAAATTAGAAAAAAAATAGAAAAATTGGTATGTTAGAAGCTTTACGTGATTAGTAGACGACACAGATTTGAACGACGTTTCGGCCCAATAGGCCTTCAGCAGGAACAAACAAAAAACACACACACACGGATATGTAAGTGAAGCTAATCCTATATAGCTAACCAGTAACGAAACATCCAAAACAAAAATAATCAAAATATGTTAAAGAAAATAAAAATGTCATCCCTGTGTGTCCTGTGTTACTCAGACCGTGGATCTGAGTCAAAAGGGAATGGTAAACCTACTGTGCCGGTAATTATACCAAACTCAAGTCAGGTGAAGGGTTCTAAAAATACACGAGTGAGGGGAACGCTGTCTAGGTGAACTCGATCGCAAAGACACTAATAATGTCTGAAAGTATAAAGGGCCCAAAAACACATGTATACACACACTCAGGGTCGTGCATACATATGTACACGTACAGACGGACATGCATATCAATCCACGCATGCTTACATACACATATATGCATACCAACTAGCACACCCATACATGCATATATATACATACATATATATATATATATATATATATATATATATATATATATATATATATATATATATATATATATACCAATGCCATACATATGAGCACATACATACATGTGCACATCTATACGGGGATAATCATGTATGTGCAGGGATGTACGTAAATGCACACAGAACCAGAGGAGTTCACACCGGGATCCGTGTGCAAATACAAAGGGGATAGAATAGAACAGAGACTAACAGGTACTCAAAAGGCGGAAAGAGTGAGACGTCTGAGAGTGGGGTACAATGAAAACACCTAAGAGGTAAGTAGCATAGAAAAAAAGGTATAGAGGAGAACACCGAAGTGTCTCAATGGGGACTAGAGAAGGAGAACTATATGTAGCATGGCATAGTAGATAGACCAAAGAGCCCAAATATGGGCAGTAGAGAAGGCTATGCAAAAAGGAAAGGAGTAACCGAAAGGGAACTAAGTGTATGAGTGTGATACATTCATTCCTCGTGGGGTCAGCGAACCATACTGGACAATGAGGTGATTTTCCAAAGTATATCGGCTACGGTCGCCAGAATGACAAAGGACAATACCAGTGACACAGATTTCATCTTTGCCCTTATGATCCGGGGAGTTGAAGTGGGAAGACACTGGAGTGCCAGTATTCTGTTGGACATCTCGTAGATGTTCACAAAATCTCTCCGCTAATCTTCTCCCAGACTCACCAATATAGGTCATGTGACATCGTTGGCATATGATGGCATAAATGATGTTGCGGGACACACATGTGAAGCCATGCTTGATCTCAAACCGTCCATTAAGGAATAAGACCGAGTCATTAGGGAGCACATAGGCACAGGTGATACAGTTACGACCACAAGGGGCCTTACCGAAATGTGGAGGGTGGGAGCGAGGGAGACGGCTCCTAACCAGAATATCTCTCAAATTCCTGTCGCACTTGAACGCGATCATCGGGGGATCACTGAAGTCAGCTGTCAGGTTAAGTGTGTTGATCGCCCCCACAGATGAAACATCGCATTTAGAGTCTGCCATGTCCACTCTGATTGAACACCCGTTAAAAACGTTGCACTGTGTTCTGCGCCAGTGGCCCAGTGCATCCGATTTCAGCCAGCATTTTATTCAGGTTTGCTTTCCTTAACCTTTGATTGTCCCCAATCTTCCTGCAAGGCAGCAGATTGTCTTTTCTGTAGGGGGATTCTGCCCTTAGATGGTCTGCCCTCCCAGGTTTACGAGCACCATCTGCCCGAGTCACTAGAGGTGACTAACACATACATGCACACACAGCGATACGAGACATGACTAACACTGACACACATCAAGATATATGACACATGGCTAACATAGACATGCACATAAAGATATGAGATATGACTGACATAGACATGCACACACAAAGATCTATCGATTACCAATGTTTCAATTGTATCACCCCTGCCATACACAAAACTATACTACAATGCTTTCCACCACATTACAACAGTACTCACATAGATTACCTCTGAATTTGATTGCTTGATTTAAGTGAGTATGACTCTTAAGTTGTTTTACAAGCCTCAAAACCAGAGTTTAGATTTATCAAATTAACTCTTAATGTCCGTGGGAACGCTGTCATGGTTACTTACTTACATTTTGCCAAGCAAACGGTGACATGGTTACTTTCATTTTGTTTCATTATAATGAATACTACTCATTTTAAGCCACCACGTCCGCAAGGGATATAACTCTAATAGAATTTCCTGTCTTAGGGCATGCTTTGGTCGATCAACATGGGCTTCATTTGTTCACAAAATCGTCGAAATTCGTGTTGTTTTCTAAAGTCTTCAATCAGCTGATTCGTGCTTATGAGTGAAAAATGGCTAGCAGCAGTGAAGTATCTATAGCTCCTAAAAGTGAATTAACAGCAGAAAAAGCTAGGAATTATGTTCTGAGAACTTTAAATCTAATAATGATCTAAGTGACTTAGTTTTAGTGGCACTGTTGGATTAAAATTTACCCCCACTTTGGGTTGGTGAGTACCATTTTTTATATAACTTTTTACAAAAATATTGATTCTTAATTACTTAAATTTTTATCCTTCAATTCTTTTTCAAAATATTGTTTCTGATTATGAATCTGTGTCCTTTTCCCTTCAATTTGATGCCTTATATATATATATGTCTATTACTTGTTATCGTGAAAATATGAAAGATTTAGTGAAAGAAGTGTTTTTCAGGAAGAAAAAATTATGGCAAAACACTAGTGACTAAGTAGGAAACACCGGACATTAAGAGTTAATTCTCAATAGAAGTAGTATACTCTCATGTATTATTTTGAACAACTACTGAACATGTAAGATGCTTACTGAAAGAAAGGTTTCCTCTTTATAAGTGATTCCACATTTCCATAATGATAGATTCCTCTGGGCCAGTCGTGTGAAATAAAAATGTCCACAGGGCCAGATATCTGTTTAAATCGAAACACTTCCAAGTTCCGAACATGGTACACACTTCGTTTTGTTTCATCTGTATATGGTGGTCTCTCAAAGTGACCTCTGTTGAAATCATGACCTTTAAAGATGCCAGAGATTCCACCAATGCGAACACCGCCAATCTGAATAATACCACCATAGCCTGCAAAAAAGTAACAATAATTCTATGTGAAAAAAAAAACAGCAGAATTACAACACAACAGAAAAACTATCATTAGAGCATTTATTCCATTATCTAGTGTGAGACACAAGGTTTTTGTTGGCATGGAGGGTAAAGGCAGCATGTCCAACTGCAGCTGCCACTTATTGTACAAGGCAAAGCTTTTTTCCCCCCATTTCCTATAGAAAAAATATCTTCACCCTGCCCAGGTGTCAATCTGATTGGAAAGTAAGGGACAGGTCCAACCCACTGGACCACAAAGTTCAAACAAAATAATCAAATTATCTTCTCTTTACACTTACAAGTGGATTGTATATACAATGTTTTGTAGCTTGTGGTCCAGCAGATCTGTTTAACCTTGTATTTGTCTGGGACTGTATCCCTTGCTCACAAGCTAGTTGTATTTGTTTGGGACTGTATCCCTTGTTCACAAGCTAGTTGTATTTGTTTGGGACTGTATCCCTTGTTCACAAGCTAGTTGTATTTGTTTGGGACTGTATCCCCTGCACACAAGCTAATTGTATATGTTTGGGACTGTATCCCTTGCACACATGCTAGTTGTATTTGTTTGGGACTGTATCCCTTGCTCACAAGCTAATTGTATATGTTTGGGACTGTATCCCTTGTACACATGCTAGTTGTATTTGTTTGGGAGTGTATAACATTGCACACAAGCTAGTAACTAACTGACCTACCACACTTCTCCAAAGATGAACTACTCAAACATGTATACAATTTCATCAAATCAATGACTAACATCTCAACATCAACAACACATCCACTTCCCTACATACAGAAAACTAAAGCAGCATTATTATTATTACCTATGCCATGCTATTTATAGTTCTCCTCTAGTCCCTTATGAGACACTTCGGTGTTCTCCTCTATACATTTTTTTCTGTGCTCCTTACCCCTCATTCGTTTTTATTGTACCCCACTCTCAGACATCTCACTCTTACTGTCTTTTGAACACCTGTTAGTCTACTATTCGATTCTTTCTCCTTTGTGTTTGCACACTGACCCCTGTGTGAACTCCTCGGGTTCTGTGTGCATTTGCGCACACTTTTGCACGTTTCTCTACATTCACGACAGCCACACTTGGTTGCTATTCCTTTTGGTTTTGACAGGATAGTTTATTTTGTTTTCTTTAACACATTTCGATTGTTTTTGTTTTGGTTGTTTCGTTATTAGTTTTGTGTCTGTGTTTTTTATTGTTTGTTTATGATGAAGGCCTATTGGGCCGAAACGTTGTTTAGTCTGTGTTGTCCACTTATCACGTAGAGCTTCTTACATACTATTTTTTTATATTTTTTTATTTTTCTTGTTTGTATACATTGTTAATGTTACTCTTCAGATCACTAGTCCTATCACCTCCACCTCACCTATTGTGGCCTAGTACATTGAAGCTAAATATCTCATTCTCCTACAATAACTATACTTGCTACAACACATACTTTACCTTCTAAAGCATGTATTGGCATTTCTTATATAACTCTAGTCTGTGTTGTATTTATCTTGTAAGGAAACCTTAGGCTGCAATGTGTTGTCACAATGCACCAAAAAGCTGTTACCATATTTCTTTTATAAATCTGTTTTCATGTTACACTATTATCACCAATTTAACTACAGCCCTGCATAACCTAATGTTAATTCCCACTTTTCAACAAAACAAATTGGGTCGTTAACAATCAATGACAACTTTAACTAACTTGCAACTGTCATGCTAGTCAATCAATCCAGACCAACTCTTTGACTCCATACTTTCAGTGAAGTTTCAATATTCCATAATTTCAATCACAAAAATGATATCTATCAAGAACCTCTTGTTTATATTATCCATGATGCAAATATCAATAACAGAAACATTGACTCTTGATCTATCAAGAACCTCTTGTTTATATTATCCATGATGCAAATATCAATAACAGAAACATTGACTCTTGATCTATCAAGAACCTCTTGTTTATATTATCCATGATGCAAATATCAATAACAGAAACATTGACTCTTGTTCTATCAAGAACCTCTAGATTATATTACGTGTATCATAGGTGGAGGAGGTATGTTTACAGCACTCTGAAAAAATGACAAATAATCAACAGAAAAGAAACAAAGAACAATATAATATATATACTTATATTATTATTAATTTTTTTTCTGTTGAATATTTGTCATTTTTTCCGAGTGCTGTAAACATACCTCCTCCTCCTCCTATGATTCGCTGAATTATCGCCTCGAAAGTTTCCCTTTATAATAACATTCATTTATTACTATTTGACTCCAGTAAAAACCACTGGAGACTACTATTCGTACTGTTTCAATCTATAAATGTTTGTCTGCAACATAAGTATTCAGCCCTACAGGGACATGCTTATCTTAATAGGAAAATACAGATACGCAATTTATTCCCGAGCTGTGATCGTAACCTTATGCTAGTCATGAGAACGCCTGCGTGAAAGACATCGCCAATGATAGCTAATTTTTTAGTTAGCTGAGTTGGCAGTGTTCCCTAGCATATGGCTTTTTGTGATAAGGCATTGTGCCACGGAGTATGGGTTCGATCCTGCTTCGGACCATATATTGTTCTTTGTTTTTTTTCTGTTGTTGATTATTTGTCATTTTTTTCTGAGTGCTGTAAAAATACCTCCTCCTCCTCCTTTGATTCGCTGAATTATCGCCTCGGAGTTTCCCTTTATAATAATATTCATTTATTGGTTATGGAAGGCCTCGGTATCACTGCAAACAAATTAAAATCCATAATTGCTCACCGCCCGTGCCAGTGGAATCATCCGAATTACTAACACATCTCCCAAACAAAGAAAGGTAACTGTAGTCCCCATCGTAGCAGTCTCAGCACACGCCAAAAGACATAAGGCGAAACCGCGCAGAAAGTGAACACAGCCAACTGTTTCCTGTCATACGATATCATCATTCATCGTAAACAAGCGGGATATCGAAACAGGATCAAAACGGATGAGACACACAGCTCACAGTGTGCACAGAGCACTTAACTCAGTAGCTCCTGCAACAAGCCGGACTTGGAATATGAGGAAACTGCAAGACGGAACACTTTTCAGACATAGCCTTCAATGGTTCCTGCCGCTTATCCACCATATACCATGGAAGTTTGCGTCCTCCCGAAAATGATGATCGTCGTAGCACTTAATGATGTTAGGCCATCGTTGATGACTCCAATTCCAAACATATAGACACACAGTGGTGGTAAGTTATCATTTCCAATCCAACAGAAGCCACCTGACCTGTAGTTAGTAAAACCACAGAGAGAATATGATTTTGTGACCTTCACTGATTCACTCTTGGATGTGAATGTGTAGTTTACACAAGAGGAACAATTTTCAACTACAGTGATCCCATTTAAGGCAATTCTGGGATAGCAAGGCAAGTCTCCTTTATAGCAGCAGAACTTGATGTTCTCTGCTCCCTTCTTGTAGCTGCTGCCACATGATTCTGATGTCTCATTAACTTGGACATCATTCAAGAACAATGTCAGATTAACATTCCATAGATCTGGCTCTGCTGATGAAGTGCTTGGTGCAACAGTTGTATCAATCACACAGGAGGCTCCTGGTTTGTGGTAATTAATATCACAGACGGCATATGATGTTGTTATATTCAGTATTTCTTTCTGGGGTGTAAATATGTAGCACACACATGGAGAGTGATTTGTGGTCACAGTAATCCCATTAAAGGCAATTCTAGGGTAGCATGGCATAGCTGTTTCAGAACAGCACAATCCTATGATGTTTTCTGTGTTTGCTATAAAGCTGCTGCTGTTACACAATCCTGACCAATTATAGGTGTGGACATTATTCACTTGCAATGACAAAACTGCTTTGTTTACATCATAAACCTCTGGAAGCGAATCATTTATGGGACTAATAGTACAATTTATTCTTCCATCTGGGATATCTTCATTGAGTCCCCCACCCCCTCCCCCCCCTAAAAAAAAAAAGGTCTTTGGTTAAAAAGCACACACATATGCATTTGAGTTAAACACAAAATGAGCCCACTTCATAGATTCAAAATGATCCTTGTCAATGCCATCCGTTTGCACAAGTTAGGTCCTTAGCTACCGAGGTCACAAATGAAGCCATCAAATTAAAGACTTTATCTACAGCGAAGGTTAACGAACTGTGAACAAACATTTATGTTCAAATCCTTGAATACATTTTCAAAAATCTGCCAACTCGCTGCAATAACAGATATCGTGGTGTTCAAAGTAAACATTGCTTAGTCCATGGCTCAAATATAAATAAGCTGCCATTTTGGTGCCAAATATTCATTTATCTCTAGATTATATTACCCATGAAGTAAATATTTGGAGCCACCCATCCTCCATAAGGTAATTCTTGCATATAGTTTGAGGCCTCATGGTTTCCACCAATAAAAATTGTCAGTACAGGGGCTATCTTCTCATGGTTGTAATATCTGAAAATATCCAATAACCAAAAATAGATATAACAAAATTAAATATTCATATTCTATTTACATTTACTCTTAGTTATAATTTCATAGATGACATGAGATTTTCTGGGCTTCCCTACTTTTTCTGTTTTGCTTTCATCTTGCTTTTCCTCTTTCTTGTTCTCTCTCATTGAGGATTTTAGAGGATGCTGATTTAAGCAATATACTCACTGTGATCTTTTGCTTCTACAAAGAACCAAAGTTATTTAAGAATTTGTTCTTGTCCTGAGTTGACAGGTTGCAAGCCTGGAAATGATGCTCTATATTATCAGATATCTAATAAAGCACCAGCTATACCAGGGTCAACATTTGACTTTCCAAGTGAAAACATTGTCTTTTCAAAACCTTTGAGTGGCAAAAATTATGACTTGTATGAGACCACTTTTATCAAGGGAAATAATGTGATAAGAGAGCAAATGAAGCAGTGATCAAAAATACATAAAAATGAAAATCATACAACTTTTTGGTATAATTTAACACACATAAAAATTTAAGAAAACTTGAAAAGCAAATTCTTAAGCTCATTTTTCTGAGTTAAAGGACAATAGCTCCAACATACTTATAAAATGTGTTGAGCTGCTGGTACTTGGGTGGGACAGCCATTGCCTGCAGATCATCAAAATTTCTGACAGCTTGAAAATCACCACATATGATCAGTAAGTCTATCTGAAAATACCGAGAAAAGCATGCAGGCTATTTCATATTTAACAGAATTAACTGAGCCTCTCGTTCAAATCTAAACATTTTGACAGCCCCAAAAATTACAGCTGTTTATCTAAAGATCATTAATTTTATTATTTTACTCATTACTTATATATTTAAGTCATTTATATGTCTAAAAATTAATCAGTGCCAACATTTTTTTAATTATTTGAGTTCATTTTTTGTATTGTTCTCCTGAATTAATTTAAAAAACAAAAAACTCCCAAACTCTGATCATTTATTTGCCAAAATTAAAATTGCCTTGATAAACAAAGATAGAATGTGTAGTTGCTGTAATTGTTAAGTGGAATAAATTACAGACTAGAATAGATGAGACAAGCAGCACAATGAGAAACATTCAGATTGGCAATCAGAAGAGCACTGTTCTTATCTGGACAGGCTACGCAATGATGAGATATGTATCCATCTGTGTGAGAGGGAGCAGCAGTAGTTCAGTGGTTAGTTATTTGAACTAATTAGGAGAAGAGTTTGGGCTTGATCCCAATCAACAGTTCTTGGGTTCATCCAGCCTTAAATGGGTACCAGACTTTACGGAGAAAGTAGAGTGGGTAATCTAATATATCATCCATAAAATAGTTTCATTGGTCACTGAAAAATATGGGCACTAAAACCATACCTCCCTTAAGATATGGAGGGAATCTCACTTACCTATGGAGCATCATGAGAATAATAAAATAACCAATTAACATATGATAATTAATTATACTTCAAAACTGTTATGGAAATTTAATATAAGTAGAACAAGAAAAAAGAAATACAGGAAACAGCTGATTATAAGTGTCTCTACCAATAATCCACATGAAGTGCCAGCATTAAGACATTCTTGACTAACTCTTGAAGAAGGCTGAGCTTCATTTGTCTAAGAACTCATGTTATCTAACACTAATACCATCTCACTTGTAGTTAGATATTAATGTAACGGCACCATTAACACCAATTGAAATTACATCTCAAACTATATATATAAAAAGACTGGACAAATATTGGTCATGTGCTCAGAATGAACAAAAGAAGACTCCCATGCTGGGCCTTCATGGCAACACTGGATGGCAAAAGAAAATAATGAACACTAAAAGAAACTATACACTTTTTTATCAGAGAAGGTTCCGATATCATCATCATCAAGTACCGGGCCTGCTGGCGTAGGTGATCATGTCTCTCCACAACTTTTGATCTCGATAGTTCTTTATCATTTCTGTTGTTGACCTTCTGCCAAGCCATTCTCTTAAGCTGTCTGGTATTTTTCTCTTTGCTTCCCTCTATCTCTTCGTCGCTCAATTTTCCCAGTTGTTACAATATATTCCAGTTGTTCTCTTCTCATTACATGGCCAAAAAATGATGACTGTTTCTTCCTAATATTGGAAATTAGCTCTCTTTTTGCTTTGGCCTCCTTCAGAACGTGTGGTTCAGATATGGGCTCAGATAAAAGTCAACAAAACCTAGCAGTGAATCATTAGACATGAAGAGTTATAATTCCTGCTATATGTGTCATCTTTGGTCCAAGGGGAACTAACTAAAACTAAATGTTGACATTGTGCAAATCTATCATTCTTAAATTAAATATTTTTATGTTACATTTGAGATATGGTTATCACTGCAACCGAATTAAAATCCATACTTGCTCAACTGCCTGTGCCACTGGAATAATCTAAATTAATACTCATCTCATTGAAGGATCCAAACAAAGAAAGGCAGCTGCAATCCCTATCATATAAGGCCAAGCGGCACTGAATGTGAATGCATCTGAACTGTCTGTCATACAATTTCATTCATTGTAAGCAATCGGAATACCGAAACACAATCCAGATGAAAAACACCGCTCGCAGCATGCACAGAGTCCGGCAGTGAGCTGGACTTGGAGTATTAGGAAACTGCAACAAGGAACACTTTTCAGACTAAGCCTCAATGGTTTCTGCCACCTATCTGCCATATTGACCGGAATAATCTGAGATATATCTTCAATATGATGTTTCTAACCAGCTAAGATACTTCACATACAAAATTATGTATTAAAATACAAAACTTACCTTAAAACCACTCTGTCTTTCTAACTCAATCACAGTTTCATAATTTTATCCAGCTCTCCATGACAGCAACCTTCAACAGCAATCCTCATTGTAAGTTGTTGTCTGTGAATTTAAATAAGTGGACTATTCATGGAGAAGGCAAATGACAGTTAAAAACTGAACAAATTAAAAGTCGACACTATTATTTTTTCATTGTGTTTCCCAGCATAAAAAACTATATATTTTATTGTGGCCTAAAACACTATATTCTTCTTCTACCTTTTTTAGCTCCCAATGGAGCATAGGTCTTCAACAAACACTTTCCAAGTCGTTCTATTCTTTGCCATTTTTTAAAAATCATTCCATATCTTCCCCATCATCTTCATCACAGCTTCTATCTGTCTTATTCAAGAATTCCTTGGTCTTCCTCTTTGTCTGGATTGTGGGGATTCCAGAGAGCCTGTTGTGTAATACCCTCAGTTGGCTTCCGCAGTGTGTGTCCTATCCAGTGCCATCGTCTTCGCTTTATCACTTTATCCACTGGTGTTTGACCGGTACATTTCCATAATTCTATGTTAGTGATTTTGTCTGCCATTTCCATCCTTTTATTGCGTAAGCATCCATTAATGAAAGTCTGTATCTTCATGATTGTCAATTTTGTTGTTCTCCATGTTTCACAGCCATATAATAGGACCGACTTAACATTTGAGTTGAAAATTGTTATTTTTGTATTTAACCTAATTTATTTGGATTTTCCATGTTTCCCAGTGCAACGAAAGCTCCTCTTGCTTTTGATATCCTTATTTTGGTATCATTTTCTGTTCCTCCCTCTTTATTTATATTACTGCCCAGATATATGTAAGATACGTTTTGCCATACCTATTCTTTTGTTTATTTCAATTTTACATTTTACATCCTTGGTTATAGTATGTCCCAGATAGTTGTATCTCTGGACTGTCTCCAGATGTATTCTCTCCAGTGTGATATTTAATTGTAGGTCTTGAGAATTTTCTTTGTTTATGATCATAGTTTTAGTCTTTTTGATTGAGTTATTTGCGAGTCATCATCATCACACTCCGAACATGTCCATAGGTGCTCAGATCCCCTCCTCAGCAATTCCCTCAGTGTCCAGCGACTGACGACACCAGTTCTATGTTGGTTGATAAGTCTTCTTACATGGCCACTAAGTTTCTCATTTCTGGCTATGCCCATCTTAACTCCCATTTCCATCATCCGAAGAAGTGACGTGGATCTGTGTTTGTCGAAGTCCTGTGCTCTTCCCACATTTCGGAGGGCATTGATGATGTCTGCTCTATCCATTGGTTACCCATCCTCAATGACAGCACAGCTAGCCAACCTGTCCACTCTTTCATTTCTGCATACTCCTGCATGTCCAGGGACATAGACAAAGGTGACCTTACGTATTTTGGATTTCTGCAACGACTCTACCCATTGCATGCGTACAGAGCACGCCTCCACTTTTTTTATCATGCTCATCGAATCACTCAGTATACATGTGTGGGTGTAATCTTGTGACTCTAACCATTTAAATGCCTTGGTCACTGCCATCACCTCCATTGTCATGCTACTCGTGGTCATGACGTATGCACCACTGTCTTCTTTGACTATTCTGCCTGCCGAGCGTGCTGTAGATGCCCATGCACTTCTTTGGTGTTGTATTACAGATCCGTCTGTATAGATGACTGCATCTTTCTCATCGGTGATATCGCAGATGAGACCATTGATCTCGGCATTAACCACGACCGGGTTCTGTTCCCTACTTTTCCTGTCGAGTGTGACAATACACAAGAAAGTCCCCTTGAATGACGTAGGCACTGATATCCACTCCTCACCAACGCTGATATTGGTAAGCCCACAGACCTGTTTGATGACATTTTCTGCTCTGCCCACCCATGATTTGCCTCTTTTAAGCCTGGCACCTTTCACTGTGTTGAGCACGTGGTGCAATGGATGCTCTGTATCTGTACTAATCTTCAGGTATGCTCATGCTCTCCAGATCTTGATTCTGTCATCCATGGTTGGAAAGTCAAGAAGATACCTCATTGCTACACAAGGAGTGTCCCTCGTACATCCCAGGATAATGCGCATGGCTTCATTCTGTATTCTATCAATTTGAGTCGTACTGACAGTAAGAATGGCCAGGGCATACTCGATTGGTGCGAGGACCAATCCCTGGAAGAGAAGAGTTAAGCAATTGTTGTAGGTCTTTAGGATTTTCTGCTAGTAGAACAGTATCATCAGCATATCTTAGGTTATTGATTATCTTTCCATTAATGTTTAGGCCTGGCATCTCAGAGATGTTTTTAAAGATTTGCTCAGTGTATAGATTGAACAAGCTTGGTGTTAGGATGCATCCTTGTCTTACTCCTCTTTTTATGTCCATGGATGTAGAGTTCCCCTTGTTATATTTTATTATTGCTGTTTGCTCCCAGTACAAATTACATATTAGTTGTATGTCTGTGTCGTCTAGATTTATATCCTTTAGGCAGTCTATAAGTTGGTTATGGCGTATTCTATCGAAAGCTTCGGTGTAGTCTATGAAGCATACATTTTTAAAATTTACATTTACTTCTATGTACTTTTCAATCAATGTTCTCATGCTAAATATGGCTTCTTTTGTGCCACTGTTTTTCCTGAAATCAAATTGTTGCTCATCTAATTCAGTATTGATTTTATTATGAATCCTTCCCTGTATAACTTTTAGTAAAATTTTTGTTACCTGGCTCATTAGGCTTATTGTTCTGAAATCACTGCATTCAACTGCACCATTCTTTTTAGGCAATGCAATGAAAGTTGATGTTTTTAGTTCGTTTGGTATGTATCCTGTATGGTATATGTCTGTGATCACTTCGATGCCAAAATCTTCTAGAGCCTGTATCATCTCTATCTGTATATTGTCAGGTCCTGCTGCCTTTTCCTTTTTCATTGTTTTTATATCATCATCATCATCGAGTGCCTTCTCCGCAAAGAAAGGTTGGCTACCATGGAGCGCCATTCTGCTCTGTCTCTTGCTTTGATAGTGCAGGTTGTCATAGGCTGATTTGTCCATCTTTTGATGTTAATCGTCTATGTTAGTCTTGGTTTGCCTCTATTACCTTTTTATTTTCCCCTCCAAAATTACTTTTAGTAGGCTGTTGTGTCTTTTAACATGGCCCAAAAACCGCATTTGTCTACCAATTCTTCTATATATCCACATTTCAAAGGCTTCAATTCTCTGTTCTGTTTTTTTTGTCTAGTGTCCATGTTTCTGCACCATATAGGAATGTTGAGAAGATATAACATTTTGTTATTCTTAGTTTTAGCCCTGGTGTTATTTTTGTTTTAATTTTAGTATATTTTTCATGGCATTACAATTAATTTTTGTCATTCCCATTCTTTTGTTTATTTCAGTTCTACATTTTCCATCACTGGTTATAGTATGTCCAAGGTAGTTGTAGCTCTGAACTGTCTCCAGGTCTATTCCTTCAACATTGATATTTATTTTTAGGTCTTGATAATTTTTTTCCTTAATATATCTTCTTCTTTCCTTCCTCATCTGAGATATAAATTTGTGGTCTTTTGCTCTTCCATTCACCTCTGCTGCTGTTATGTTTCTTAGTGATTCTAATATTCCATCGATCCATCTTTTTTGTGGTCGACCCTTGGGTCTGGTGTTCTCACAACGTTTGTTAAAGGCTTGTTGTGTTTTGATCTTTCTGCCTTGTCACGTGGCCAAACCATTTTATCTGTTGTTTCCTTATATATTATATGGCGGGGGTTATTCCTAGCTTTTTTCTCAGTTCTTCAATTCTGATCTTATCTCTCAGACTGTTTCCTGTCATTTGTCTAACACATTTAATCTCTGTAGAGGTTATTTTTCTTATTGTTCTTGCATCTAGGGTCCAGGTCTGGCATTGGTAGCACAACGTTGCGATCAAGATTGTATTGTATAGTGCTCGTTTTGCCTCCAGAGTTATTTCCTTGTTGGACAATAGTGGTGATAACTGTCCAATGATTTGACAAGCTTTGTTGCATCTTGATTCTATCTCTGCTGTTTGAGAATTATCGTTTGTCATTACACTTCCTAGGTATTTGAATTCCTCTACTTGTTTTAGTTGTCTGCCTTCTATAGTTATGTTGATGTTCTGTTTATTTTTGGAGACATTCATGACTTCTGTTTTGTAGATGTTGATTTTCATGTTGTATTTTGTGCCTGAGCTGTTGAGTTTGTTTAAGTTTAGTAAATATATATATATTTATTTATATATATTGTAATTCGATTCATTCAACACATGGAAAACTCAAGTGAAACACTGACAATTAATGTAATATCAATGATTCAATCAGTAATCATTCAATGGAAATTATTCATTCATTTCTGCCAGTTATTATATTATATTTTTAATTATATTTGTATAATTAAAAATTCAATTATAATATATATATTTATTACAGATTTATTAAATATTAAATTAAATTTAAAAAACTTAAGTATTATCATGTTTATGACTTATTTATTAGTAATATTACTTAGCCAGTGTGAGTAAAGTTAGTTTAGTTTTAAAATAAAACCAAAAAAAAATATGAATGATTGTTATGTACTTACTACTAGTTACATTATTATCATTATAAAAAATGTTAACTTTTATATTTAAAAAAGTTAGAATGAATAACAGTAAATAATAACAATACAATTATTACCATAACTAACAATAATTTATAATATAATATTACTTAATATTTATTACAATAATATTATTTATAATAAATTTTTATATTATATTACATATATGAAAGACTTTTTAATCACAAAACTATTAGTAATCATACTAATGAAAGCAATATTAAATCATTCATAGATGATTGTTAATAACCGAATCTTTTTTTACACATATATAATTTATAATATGAAAAGACTAAAGTCATGAAAAGTTTAATTCCAACAAGTGACAAAATATACATGGAAAACAAACCAGTAGAAGAGATCGATCACTTCATCTATCTTGGAAGTCACATTGATCGAGAAGGGGATACGAGCAAAGAAATTAGAATCAGACTGGCTAAAGCAGCAATGTCTTTCAGAAGCCTTGAAAAGTTGTGGAAATCAAAACTCATTAGCACAAACACAAAACTTAGGCTATTCAAATCAAATGTACTATCAACCCTTACGTATGCGTGTGAAAGCTGGAAAACAACAAGAGATATAGAAACAAAGTTGAACGCATTCGAAAATAAATGTCTAAGGAAAATACTTGGTATAGAATGGAACGAATTCAAAACAAACGAGGAAATTAGAGAAATCGCCAATCAACCACTAATATCTTCAGTAATAAAGAAAAGACGATGGTCATACGTTGGACATGTGATGAGAAGAGATAATAATCGAATAGCAAAGCAAGCCCTCATATGGGAAACAACAGGTAAAAGAAAAAGAGGAAGACCCAGGGAGACACTGAGAAGAACATTGATGAGAGAGGCAAGAGCAGCAGGAATCGGCTCCCTCAATGAGATAGAACTGCTTGCACAGAACAGAGACAGATGGCGAGATTTGATAAAATATCTTTAAAAGAAAACTGCTAGAACAAAAATTCATATAGGAGAAGGTGTATCTTGGTCTACGCCCTATGGGCCGGTTACGGCTCGAAAGGTCAATAGATAGATAATTTATAATTATTACTTGATGAATTAATTAGAACCGAAACTGTAAACTTCGTCTACTTACCAACCGACTATCGAAAATTGGTTCCTGTATTATATATATCAGTAACGATTGAATTTGAACTAATTAAAATGTGCGATTATCCGTCTTTAAATAATTAATGCACACTTTAATAGCACTACAACAACTCAGCATGGGCACACAGTGATGCTACTACAACTCAGCATGTACACACAGTGATGCCACAACAACCGAACAAAAACACCGTGTATACAACATCCAACTAAATCACAGAATATAGTCCAGAGTTATCGTTAATAGTTGTCTATGATGACGTCTGTCTGTCAGCACTAGCACCTGAAGGCGTGCCGACCCGCCGACAACAAATGTAATGTAGATCTGGACACCCGCCAAGTGCCGGTCATTAAAACCAATTGTGTAACACCATCAGGTCAATTCTTCGTTCACACGTTGGCCTAGCGATTACATAAAATACCGTCTCCACGCGTTGGCTACCATGAATCGCTTATTTACTGTTTTGTGCCTTAATGGTAATAGTCTTTTATTTGATGTCAGTCCACTTTGGTCTATTATTTTACATTGTATTTTCTTCCCTCCAAGGAGGCTTTCAGTAGCAGTAGGCTTTGTGTACTGTGTCAAACAATTATGCTGGCCGCTCCAGCTGCCATGTATCTAGTATTCCATTGTTTTCTTTTTCGTGGTCGTCCATTGCATTGCATCTAATTTTCACGTACAGAAAGATAGAGTACATAAAATAACTGAATGACGATAATGCTGCGGGGGAAAAAAAACCAACAATCTTGTGAAAGACCACTTATTCTGAGGACAGAGTTTGTGGTTTCGTTACAACACAAAAAGAAAAGCATCTGATAACATAAAACATAGCACGCGACGTTTGAAAAAGAGTTTGTATTTCACACCTCCTGGGAGGGCTGGGGGGGGGGGGGGGGCATTTTGACTCAACTATGATTCCAACCCGCGTCTCTGATTTAGAGAAGGACTAGTTATTTATTCTGCCACCCACTCTTCCCTCTTAATTATCGCAATAATATTTTAGTTTTGTTGCTCATTACATTAAGCTCTGTTGCTCATTACATTAAGCTCTGTTGCTAATTACATTAAGCTCTGTTGCTCATTACATTAAGCTCTGTTGCTAATTACATTAAGCTCTGTTGCTCATTACATTAAGCCCTGTTTAAAATGGATTTTTTTACATCATCCTGCATTTACCTACTATCATTTATTTCATTCAATAATTTTGTTTTAGGCCTAATTTATTTGGAAAACTCTCCTAATGCTTCCATTTCTTTCGATATGGCTACTATCAGACCAATGACATTTACCTCTGTACAGTGTCCTGCTCTCCACTGAGCAATCTGAAAGTCTATGCTAATAAGCGGACAGGGAATCAATTCATAACACAAGAAGAGAGTTCCATAAAGTTTCAAGTTACAAACTGAAAGACGATGAAGAGACACGAGTTCACCCAATTGGTGATAACGATAAGGCAAAGGCGTGACAGAAGACTCTGCAAGAATCCCAATAGAGGAACGTGATGAAAGTCTCTGTGAACAGTCAGTATGAAAGAAAACGTGACGTAAACTAAGGTGGGAATGGTATATGCTAGTCTGGTAGGACGTCCACTGCACCCGTCACCATCGGTTATACTAGGCACTTTCCCATTTGGTGTTGGTTTGCCTGGATAGTGCCACAGGGCAGCAAATTTATATTTAGATGTGTGTCTCCTAGAATAGTAGAATTTATCGAGCTTGTACGTCCTTTCGTGCTTACTATAAACCTGTGATGGCTAAATGGTGGCCCACAAGCCAGATCGGGCCCGCCAATCTATTTTTCTTGGCCCTATAAGTGTACACTTAATACTATATATATATCATAAGATCTTCAGTAGAACGAGCCACAAGGGTTAAAACAGATCTATATCTATGTTTCATAGATTATACCAAGGCAGGCATTTGACAAAGTAAAGCACCAAGAAATAATAAAAATTTTGGAAAGCATAAACGTAGACAGCAAAGATCTAAGAATAATAAAGAACATGTACTGGCAACAAACATCTGCCATAAGAACTGGAAACCAATTGGAATGTTTAAACAAATAAAACAGGGTGTTAGACAAGGTTGTGTGCTGTCACCAGATTTGTTTAATATTTATACTGAGATTATTTTAAAATCAATAAGGGGCATGCCTGGAATAACAATAGGAGGTCATAATATAAATAATCTAAGATATGCTAATGATTTTCCGGTTGTTTCCAAAATGGAGGAATTATTTTTCTCCGGCTTGGTATAGAACCTTTGATCAGAGGTTTAACAAGCCGCTATAGTAAAAATGAATTTGTTAATGAAACGTAGACCTGATACAGAATGTGTAAATTAGTAGAAGTTGAACGTGTGATGAGAGGAGATAATAACCGAATAACAAAGCAAGTCCTCATGTGGGAAACAACAGGTAAGAGAATAAGAGGAAGACCCAGAGAGACACTGAGAAGAACATTGATGAGAGAGGCAAAAGCAGCAGGATTCGGCTCCCTCAATGAGATAGAGCTGCTTGCACAGAACAGAGACAAATGGCGAGATTTGATAAAATATCTTTTTAAAAATTGGAAACTGATAGAACAAAAATTCAGATAAGAGAAGGAGTATCTTGGTCTACGCCCTATGGGCCGGCTACGGCTCGAAAGGTCAATAGATAGATGCTGATGATACAGTCTTAATCGCTAAGAGTGAAAATGAGTTACAAGAAATGTTGGACATTATAGTGAAAGAAAGCAAAAATAAAGGACTCAGCCTTAATAGCAAAAAGACAGAGGTAATGGTAACAACAAAGAAAAAGACATCACCTCAGTGCAAAATAAAGACAAGTGGAACAATATTAAAACAGGTAAATGAATTTAAATATTTGGGAACTTTGTTAACCTCAGACGGAAGATGTACAAAAGAGGTGAGATGCAGAATGGCTCAGGCAAAAGCAGCTTTTGAAAAATGAGGAAGATACTATGCAATCCATTTTTGACAATAGAAACAAGAAAAGAGTTCTTAAATGTTATGTAGACCCAGTCTTAACATATGGATGCGAATCATGGACAATAGGACAACAGACATGAATATCACTGGAGTCTGTAAAAATGTGGTTTTACAGAAGAATGTTGAGAATACCATGGACAGATAAGAAGAGTAATGAAGACGTTCTGAGAGAGGTCAAAGCAAAAAGACAGCTAATTTCCAATATTAGGAAGAAACAATCATCATTTTTTGGCCATGTATTGAGAAGAGAACAGCTGGAATATATTGTAACAACTGGAAAAATTGAGGGACGAGGAGATAGAGGGAAGCAAAAAGAAAAAAAAATAACAGACAGCTTAAGAGAATGGCTTGACAGAAGGTCAACAACAGAAATGATAAATAGCTGTCGAGATCGGGAGTTGTGGAGAGACATGAGTAGTATACAAGGGTCCTTTTGGATATATCATTTGGAAGAAGATCTCACAATCACAACCGATACCATTCGCGCGACACTTAAAAGGTCACACAACACTGCTCCTGGTCCAGATGGTGTTCGGTACGATGACATAGGCGATTTAGCTGATGACGACTTGACAACACTGGCCAATGAGTTTAATGCCAGTATTCGGAGTGGCCAGATTAAGGAGGAGTGGCTACACAGCTACTTACTACCGCTACCGAAGCCAAACAAGGACCATTCTCAGATCAGTGCCTACAGAATCATCACAATGCAGAACACTGCGGGCAAGCTGCTGGAGAAAATAGTTGCCCGTGTCCTCACGTGTCGCCTTGAACAGAAACGCGTATTCCCATCCACACTCGGAGGTTATAGATATAACAAAGAGACATGGCTCAATGCGGCAGTATTTGCCTATGACGTCTTCGAAGGCTTCCACAGACGAGAGGAGACATGTGCTGCTGCTATAGATCTGGAGGATGCATACAACAGGGTACCATTTGAATATCTCATGCATATGCTTCTCAAACTGGCGGTGAACCCCTTCCTCATAAGATGGATCGCCGCGGCACTGTTTCAGAGGAAGGTGATACTCAGATGTGGAAGTTGGTCTTCCGAGCCAACATCCATTTGTCCTGGGCTGCCACAAGGATCACCATTGTCACCAGTTCTATTTAACGTGTACACAATAACGATCACGGCCCAACAGCTGGATGGGAGGGGAAGAACTATGACTTTTGCTGATGATATTCTGGTATATCGACAGGGAAGAGACAGACGGGGAATCGCCTCCACAATGCAAGACGAACTCGATCGCATTTCTTCCTGGTGTGGGGTTTCAGGTGCCTTGGTTAATCCTAATAAAGCATCAGTTTCATGGTTCTCCCTTAACAATCACATCGTTAATACGACCACACCGGTAGTACGAATGGGAGCTGATGAGGTGACCAGGGACAAGTTGATGACATACCTCGGAGTTAAGTTTGATCGCAGCCTGTGTTTTCGGGACCACGTTGACCATGTGATAACAAAATCCCGCAAAGGATTAGCCGCCTTGAAGGTCATGGCAGCTGCCAACATCGAGCAGAGGCTACTTACTCTTCTGTTCCAGGGATTAGTCCTCGCACCAATCGAGTATGCCCTGGCCATTCTTACTGTCAGTACGACTCAAATTGATAGGCTGGAGAAAATACAAAATGAAGCCATGCGCATTATCCTGGGATGTACGAGGGACACTCCCTGTGTGGCAATGAGGTATCTTCTTGACTTTCCAACCATGGATGACAGAATCAAGATCTGGAGAGCACGAGCATACCTGAAGATTAGTACAGATACAGAGCATCCATTGCACCACGTGCTCAACACAGAGAAAGGTACCAGGCTAAAAAGAGGCAAATCATGGGTGGGCCGAGCAGAAGATGTCATCAAACAGGTCTGTGGGCTTACCAATCTCAGCGTTGGTGAGGAGTGGATACCGGTGCCTACGTCATTCAAGGGGACTTTCTCATGTATTGTCACACTCGACAGGAAAAGTAGGGAACAGAACCCAGTCGTGGTTAATGCTGAGGTCAACGGTCTCATCTGCGATAACACCGATGAGAAAGATGCAGTCATCTATACAGACGGATCTGTAAGACGACACGAAAAAAGTGCATGGGCATTTACAGCACGTTCGGCAGGCAGAATAGCCAAGGAAGACAGTGGTGCATACGCCATGACCACGAGTAGCATGACAATGGAGGTGATGGCAGTGACCAAGGCATTCAAATGGTTAGAGTCACAAGACTACATCCACGCATGTATACTGAGTGATTCGATGAGCATGATAAAAAAAGTGGAGGCGGGCTTTGTACGCATGCAATGGGTAGAGTCGTTGCAGAAATCCAAAATACGTAAGGTCACCTTTGTCTATGTCCCTGGACATGCGGGAGTACGGGGAAATGAGAGAGCGGACAGGTTGGCTAGCTGCGCTGTCGTTGAGGACGGGCAACCGATGGATCGGGCGGACGTCATCAATGCACTCTGAGATGTGGGAAGAGCACAGGACTTCGACAAACACAGATCAACGTCACTTCTTCGGATGATGGAAATGGGAGTTAAGATGGGCACAGCCAGAAATGAGAAACTTGGTGGCCGTGTAAGAAGACTTATCAACCAACATAGAACTGGAGTCGTCAGTCGCTGGACACTGCGGGAATTGCTGAGGAGGGGATCTGAGCACCTATGGACATGTTCGGAGTGCAATGATGATGACCCGCAAATAACTCAATAACTCAATATCATTTGGCCCGTAAATTAACAAAGATATATAGTGTGGTGCGCAGCGCACCACATGTACATGAGAGACAGGGGAGTTAACCATGACATTTTGTGTCGGGATGTTGACCTCTAGTCCCAGTGACACCGGAAGTGCCCTGTTTATGTCTGGTGTGTGCTGACTTTGGAGTGCTTGGTGTACTTGAGCGATAGTGATAGGTTAGTAGATTATACAACATCAATGAAAAATGTGCAATATAAAACAGAAGGACGAAGATATATTTTATTCTTTTATTATCTCAATATGTGTATAACATACAGTGGATATTATATAACATTACAAACATATTTAGTACACGAAGTCAATATATAGTACAAGGATAACATTTATTTATAGCTATGTAGTTGGGTGTCTGCTTAGCTCTATGTCACAAATCAATCATAAGGGGTGAAACTGTTAGAGATTCTTGGTTAGTCTAAACTGGTAGTGTAAAGAGTTAAATATCTAAAGGCGTAGTCGAGACGTTATCATCAGCTACCTTTCTTTTTATATAGAAATAGGAAAGAGCATTTCTTGTTTGATTGTAGGAAAATATGGAATTATTTAAGACTTTGAAACCTACATTTCTTCCCACCATTAGCCTTTTGCGTGGCGAGAACCTCTAAAAACATATCTTTATCTAATTTGTTATGCTGCTTGCTTAGCCCTTTACAACTGATTTTATCGTAATCCCCACTACAATGGTACGTCTTACTACATAAGCTAACAAGAGCTGTCCCTTCGTACTCTAGTTTAAAAAGACCTGGCGTTCGTTTTGTGTACGCTTTAACACCCTTACAGCTTATACAATCTGTTTTGCTAGTATGTTCATCGCAGCGATCGGTGTTGGAGGTCGTCTAGTGTGTCGTGACGGATGTATGGAGGTCGTCTAGTGTGTCATGCTGGTTGTATGGAGAACGTTTAGTGTGTCATGATGGTTGTATAGGGGTCGTCTAGTGTGTCGTGAAAGGTGCATGGAGGTCGTTTAGTGTGTCATGATGGGTGTATAGAGGTCGTCTAGTGTGTCGTGATTGGTACATGGAGGGCGGCTAGTGTGTTATGATGGGTGTATGGAGGTCGTCTAGTGTGGTATGAGGGGCGTATGGAGGTGGTCTAGTGTGTCATGAGGGCTGTATGCCTGTCGTCTAGTGTGGTGTCATGTATGTATTTGTCGTGGTGGGTGTATGGAGGTCGTTTAGTGTGTCGTGATGGGTGTATGGAGGTCGTCTACTGTGTCGCGAGGGGTGCATGGAGGTCATCTAGTGTGGTATGAGGGGTGTATGGAGGTCGTCTAGTGTGATATGAGGGCTGTATGCCGGGCGTCTAGTGTGACATGAGGCTGTATACCGTTCGCCTAGTGTGGCATGAGGGCTGTATGGCGGTTGTCTGGTATATCATACTTTAATCAACCAAAAAGAAAAATGAAGGAACATTACATTCAACATTACTTATCTTAACTACTTTACATCAATACAGTTGAATAACGTGTTATCGTTAAGTCTTACCATACTTTAAGAGAAAACATTCAAACTTACAGTATAAAATATAGTCTCAATCATCTACACTGAATATAACCTATTATCGATAACCCTTAACATACTTTAAGAGAAAACAAGCCAACTTACTGTGCAAAACTCCGCTAGACTGAAGCGTAGTATGACCTTCCTTGAATCAACCAAACTTATAACGCCGTCTAGTTTAAATATAGCCTGGTAGAAATGAATAAATTAGCCAATCAGCGAGTGACCATGCCAACATCGACTGATACCTGGATCAACCAATCAGAGAAGAGTATTAGTATAGGAGGCGGGGCAAAGAAATGACTGACAGGTGGATTAACAAATCAGAGAAGTGCGTTAGCCCAAGCGTAGGTAGTGGCTGTCGTGTCAGCAGTGGGGGAAAATGTTGGGTGGTGGGTTACTTGAACTCGTTTTGACCCCTGGGGCAATTCCAGAAGAGTTCTATGACCTCATTTTGACCGCTGAAGGCTTTAATACCAATGTTTCCCACTTCAACGAAAGACATACATCATTAAAGGTGACTACTTCAGCTCTTAGACTTTGGAGTTCCATATCTTTATCACTTGATTGAATGACAGACAGCAGTAAAGATGCTCATTTCAGGTAAGAAAACTTAGTTCCAAACCCTAAAATTTCTACTCATAGTCACAAACTTTGATGCAAAACCCTAACAATTTAGTCCCAAAGTGATACTAGTTCGACACGAAAGTCGTAAATGTTATATGCAAAGTCCAAAAGTTTGTCAAAAAGACAACCTAAACTCAAAATAGTTAGACACAAAGCCCAACAATTTATATGCAAAGTCCAAAAAGTTACTCCAAAAGACAACTAATGTAACACTTAACCCCAAAATTTCGTCTCATAACCAAAAAGTTGAACTCAAAACCCTAAAAATTTAGTCCCAAAGTGATACTAGTTCACCACAAAAGTCGTAAATGTTATATTCAAATCCAAAAGTTTGTCAAAAAGACAACCTAAACTCAAAATAGTTAGACACAAAGCCCAGCAATTTATATGCAAAGACCAAAAAATAGTTCAAAAGATAAATAATTTAACACCAAACCCTAAAATTTCGACGCATAGTCACAAACTTGAACACAAAACCCTAAAAATTTAGATCCAAAGTCAAGATAGATACGAATGACCAAAAAGGCATATTCAAACTAAAAAAAATAGTCCAAAAGCCAAATAATTTAACACCAAAACACAAAAATGTATATTCAAAGTTCAAAAAAGTTAGTCTACTGTGTCATGATGGCGGTATACCGGTTGTCTAGTGTCATGATGGTTGTATGTAGGTTGTGTCTAGTGTGTCGTGACGGGTGTTTGGAGGTCGTCTAGTGTGTTATGATGGGTGTATGTAGGTTGTCGAGTGTGTCGTGACGGCTGTATGAAGGGTTTTTGGTGTGTCATGAGGGGTGTATAGAGGTCGTCTGGTTTGTCGTGATGGTTGTATAGAGGGTGTCTAGTGTATCGTAATGGCTGTATGGGCCTCAACCAGTGTGTCATGATGGTTGTATGCAGGTTGTCTAGTGTATCATGTTGGTGTATACAGGTTGTCTAGTGTGGCATGATGGCTGTATGTATGTATGTTGTCTAGTGTGGAATGAGCGTTGTATGCTTGTTGGCTATCGTGTCTTGATGGTTGTATGCAGGTTGTCTAGTATATCTTGAGTTTGACTTGATAAGTTACTAAAATTATATTTTGACCAATGATACAATACCAAAGTGTCCACTTTTCAAGGAAAGACTTTAATATAGCTGAGAAAATCCTAATAAATAATTCTAATTTAGTAAAAAAAAATGTGCACATGATGATAGTTACGACTGTGTCTAAATGATAAAGGAAAATATTAATACAATACTAGAAAAAACAAAACACACTAAAAATACCACATTGAAAGACTAAAGTTAAAGTTCACACCCCCATCACATCGTGGGTAATAAAAGTACGACAAAGCATGAAAGTTAAACCCCCTGTCACAACTCTGCTAAGAAAAGTACTGCAAATCATGAAAGTTATGTCCCCTGCTATAACTCTACTAAACGAAAGTATTACCAAATACGTAGGTATTTGCCCTGATATAACCTCAACAAAAGACAAAAATTTGCTTAAAAAACACTTTTATGATTGTTACGCCCCTTGACCCTTTATGAGGGGTACGCCCATGAATCTGTTAGAAATAGTAAATTTACACTCTAGGGTTACTCCAAACTTACATTAGACATCACCATAGCAACAATTTACTTAAAAGTCACTTTTATGGTTGTTACGCCCCATGACCCTTTATGAGGGGACGCCCATGAAACTGTTAGAAATAGTAAATTTACACTCTAGGGTTACTCCAAACTTTACATTAGACATCCCCATAGCAAAAATTTACTTAAAAGTCACTTTTATAGTTGTTACGCCCCTTGACCCTTTATGAGGGGACGCCCATGAAACTGTTACAAATAGTAAATTTACACTCTAAACTTACCCCAGATGTTATTTTAGACATCCCCATAGCAAAAATTTGCTTAAAAGTCACTTTTATGATTGTTACCCCCTTGCCTATTTTTTGGCGGCTACGCCCATGAAACTGTTAAAGATAGTAAATTTAACCTCTAGGTTTACTCCAAACTTTATATTAAGCCTCCTCGTATCAAGAATTTACATAAAAACAACTTTTGAAATTACTACCCCTGTACCCATTTTTGGCGGTTACGCCCATGAAACTGTTAAAAATAGTAAATTTAACAGCTAGACATACCCCAAACTTTATATTAAGCATCTCCGTATCAAGAATTTACATAAAAACAACTTTTGAAATTACTACCCCCGTACCCATTTTTGGCGGTTACGCCCATGAAACTGTTAAAAATAGTAAATTTAACACCTAGACATACCCCAAACTTTATATTAAACATCCCTGTATCAAGAATTTACATAAAAACAACTTTTGAAATTACTACCCCCGTACCCATTTTTGGCGGTTACGCCCATGAAATCGATAAAAAATTGAAATTTAACCTATTGGTATACCTCAAACATAATATTTGACACGCCCATGTATCAAATTTACCTGAAAAATCAACCAAAAATGAGTAGTATATATCCAGTGATAGAGGCCCCTTTAGTGCCTTTAAAGGCACCATATTCCTTATATAAATAGCCTACCGGTACATCGAGGCATATTTTTTGTGCCGTTTTTCCTTATATGAGAGTCTACCTTTTTTTCCTTATATGAGAGTCTACCCGTCCAAGCTAAAAGGGAAACATTGGTATTAAAGCCTTCAGCGGTCAAAATGAGATCATAGAACTCTTCTGGAATTGCCTCAGGGGTCAAAACAAGTTCAAGTAACCCACCACCCAACATTTTTCCCCCACTGCTGACCCGACAGCCACTACCTACGCTTGGGCTAACGCACTTCTCTGATTTGTTAATCCACCTGTCAGTCATTTCTTTGCCCCGCCTCCTATACTAATACTCTTCTCTGATTGGTTGATCCAGGTATCAGTCGATGTTGGCATGGTCACTCGCTGATTGGCTAATTTATTCATTTCTACCAGGCTATATTTAAACTAGACGGCGTTATAAGTTTGGTTGATTCAAGGAAGGTCATACTACGCTTCAGTCTAGCGGAGTTTTGCACAGTAAGTTGGCCTGTTTTCTCTTAAAGTATGTTAAGGGTTATCGATAATAGGTTATATTCAGTGTAGATGATTGAGACTATATTTTATACTGTAAGTTTGCATGTTTTCTCTTAAAGTATGGTAGGACTTAACGATAACACGTTATTCAACTGTATTGATGTAAAGTAGTTAAGATAAGTAATGTTGAATGTAATGTTCCTTCATTTTTCTTATTGGTTGATTAAAGTATGATATACCAGACAACCGCCATACAGCCCTCATGCCACACTAGGCGACCGGTATACAGCCTCATGTCACACTAGATGCCCGGCATACAGCCCTCATATCACACTAGACGACCTCCATACACCCCTCATATCACACTAGATGACCTCCATGCACCCCTCACGACACAGTAGACGACCTCCATACACCCATCATGACACACTAAACGACCTCCATACACCCATCATGACACACTAGACGCCCTCCATACACCCATCACGACAAATACATACATGACACCACACTAGACGACAGGCATACAGCCCTCATGACACACTAGACCACCTCCATACGCCCCTCATACCACACTAGACGACCTCCATACACCCATCATAACACACTAGCCGCCCTCTATGTACCAATCACGACACAATAGACGACCTCTATACACCCATCATGACACACTAAACGACCTCCATACACCCATCACGACACACTAGACGCCCTCAATACACCCAATATGACACACTAGACGCCCTCCGTACACCCATCACGATATACTAGCCGACCTCCATGCACCCATCACGACACACTAGACGACCCCTATACAACCATCATGACACACTAAACGCCCCCCATACAACCAGCATGACACACTAGACGACCTCCATACATCCGTCACGACACACTAGACGACCTCCAACACCGATCGCTGCGATGAACATACTAGCAAAACAGATTGTATAAGCTGTAAGGGTGTTAAAGCGTACACAAAACGAACGCCAGGTCTTTTTAAACTAGAGTACGAAGGGACAGCTCTTGTTAGCTTATGTAGTAAGACGTACCATTGTAGTGGGGATTACGATAAAATCAGTTGTAAAGGGCTAAGCAAGCAACACAACAAATTAGATAAAGATATGTTTTTAGAGGTTCTCGCCACGCAAAAGGCTATGGGTGGGAAAAATGTAGGTTTCAAAGTCTTAAATAATTCCATATTTTCCTACAATCAAACAAGAAATGCTCTTTCCTATTTCTATATAAAAAGAAAGGTAGCTGACGATAACGTCTCGACTACGCCTTTAGATATTTAACTCTTTACACTACCAGTTTAGACTAACCAGGAATCTCTAACAGTTTCACCCCTTATGATTGATTTATGACATAGAGCTAAGCAGATACCCAACTACATAGCTATAAATAAATGTTATCCTTGTACTATATATTGACTTCGTGTACTAAATATGTTTGTAATGTTATATAATATCCACTGTATGTTATACACATATTGAGATAATAAAAGAATGAAATATATCTTCGTCTTCTGTTTTATATTGCACACTTTTCATTGATGTTGTATAATCTACTAACCTATCACTATCGCTCAAGTACACCAAGCACTCCAAAGTCAGCACACACCAGACATAAACAGGGCACTCCCGGTGTCACTGGGACTAGAGGTCAACATCCCGACACGAAATGTCATGGTTAACTCCCCCTGTCTCTCATGTACATGTGGTGCGCTGCGCACCACACTATATATCTTTGTTAATTTACGGGCCAAATGATATATCCAAATGGACCCTTGTATACTACTGACATGATCACCTACGAGGGAGCCGCGATAGCTCAGTGGTTAGTGAACCGGACTACAAAGGACAAGGCGTAGGGTTCCATACCAACCGACGGCTTCCGGGTTCACCCAGCCTTAAAAAAATTGGGTACCAGATTTTTTTCTCTGGGAAAAGTAAAGAAGCACGGGCGTAATATCGACCACATTACCCCAAAAATCATGTGCTGAAGGTCTGTAAAATAATAGGGTCACTAACACCATATTTCCCTATACGCCACTTGGCGTGACGGGGTACTTTACTTTTTTTTTATGATCACCTACGCCAGCGGGCCCGGTACTTGATGATGATGATAAGTCTACACAGAAACTACTATATTAAATTTTAATAAATAACGCTGTCAGCGTTTCTCACAAGTCCTATTTTACCAAGCGAACGCTGACGTAGTAGCTTTTTGCTTTGTCCCGTGTTTTAAATATATGGTGTATTGACAATGGGTTGGTAGTAAACATTCATGATAAGTCAGTAGTTTGGTAAGAATATAAGTGTTTTATGCTGGATGCTGCTTTACAGAAAAGCTTCACACGTAGCTGAATCTGCCAATATTGGATATACATCCATCCACTGAACGAACAAGATGTATTCGTGGTGCCTGGCCTCGTCTGCTTTCTCCTGCGCCTTTTGTCTTCTGAATTTGATATCATCACTGCCTCGAAAGATACTGTGCCATTAAAAAAAAAAATGTCTCTACTACTATCTGCTGCCAGATTTTCCCACTTTCTTTCACTGATAGATAATTTCCCTAATGAAGCCATGTAAACATCCTTATAACTCAACACTGTTCTGTCCTTTGGCCTCTTTCCGTCCTTAGTATAATATTTGTTTGGGAATACGATTGTTTGCCATTTTTCTTCTTACATGACACAATCACCTTAAAGCTGTAAATATACAACACATAAAACATTGTAAATGTCATCATCATCATCAAATACCATGTCAGCTGGCGTTTTGCGTAGGTGATCATGCCTCTCCACAACTTTCCATCTCGACAGTTATTTATCATCTTTGTTGTTGACCTTCTACCAAGCCATTCTCTTAAGCTGTCTGGTATCTTTTTGCTTTGCTTCCCTCTATCTCTTTATCCCTCAATTTTTCCATTTGTCACAATATATTCCATTTGTTCCCTTCTCAATGCATGGCCAAAAATGATGATTGTTTCTTCCTAATATTGGAAATTAGTTATCTTTATGCTCTTTCAGAATGTTTTCATTGCTCTTCTTAGCTGCCCATGGTATTTTCAACATTTTTCTGTAAAACCATATGTCTACAGCCTCCAGTGATTTTCTTGTCTGTATCCTATTGTCCATGATTCACATCCATATGTTAAGACTGACACTAGGTAGCATTTAAGAACACTTTTTCTTGATTCTATTATAAAAAAATGGATTGCATAGTATCTCCCTCATTTTTTGGAAAGCTGCTTTTGCCTGAGCCATTATGTATCTCACCTATGTTGTACAGCTACCATCTGAGGTTAACATTGTTCCCAGATATTTAAATTCATTTACGGTGGTCTGGTTGGTCTCGAGGCAAGACGTGGGCCTCGAGACAGAGAGGTTGTGGGTTCAAATCCTGGTTGCACCATTGGGATTTTTATTTATGATTTCTCTTTGCGGCAACCACGCCTGGTCTCAGCAGCGAGGAATGGCTTGAAACGTCAATTACTCATCGACGGAAAAATTATGAGTACCTCCGAAGACAGAGTTATCTGCCTGTGAGGCGAGGGACCCCTGTGCACACGGCTGCCAGGGAAAGACGGATTAACATGCAAAATTCAGTTCCTAGTCTCTAGGGACTTCGTTAGAGGTAAAAGCTGGCGAACGGAAAAAAAAATCCATTTACCTGTTTTAATATTGTTCCATTTGTCTTTATTGTGCATAGCGGTGATCTCTTTTTCTTTGTTGCCACCGTTACTTCTGTCTTTTTGCTAATAATTCTGAGTCCTTTATTTTTGTTTTCCTTCACTATCATCATCATCATCATCATCATTGAGTACCGTCTCCGCATCGAAAGTTGGCTACCATAGGGCGCCATTCCGCTGTGTCTCTTGCTTTGATAGTGCGGGTTGTCATAGGCTGACTTGTCCACCTTTGGGGTTACTCGTCCATGTTAGTATTGTTCCGATTTGCCTCTTTAACTTTGTATTTTCCTCTCCAAGATTACTTTTAGTAGGCTGCTGTGTCTTTTAACATGGTCCAAAAATATCATTTGTCTTGTCTGAATTGTGTTTAGTAGTTCTCTTTTCATTTTTAGTTGTTTTAAGACTTCATCGTTTGATTTCTTTTATTTCTATCCAATTCTACCTATTCTTTTATAAATCCACATTTCAAAGGCTTCAATTTTCTGTTTTGTTTTCTTGTCTAATTTGCATGTTTCAACACCATATAGGAATGTTGAGAAGATATAAAACTTTGCTACTCATAGTTTACCCTAGTGTTATATGTTTTGTTGTTAGTATATTTTTCATGGCAGTAAAATTACTTTTTGCCATACCTATTCTTTTGTTTATTTCAATTTTGCATTTTCCATCACTGGTTATACAGGGTGTTTTTAAAGTCGCAGTGCAGTGAATTTCTACTCTCGGAAGAAAAATCGTCACCAGAAATGCAACTAATGCGCCACACAAATTGTAAAATAAATGGTATTATTCAAATATACTTGACTGCTATCGGCGAGCTTATAATGGGTAATGTTGGTATTAACACAATAAAGTTGTGCCTAAAGCATATGTTGAAAATGTCCACCACGGGCCTCAAGACATGTCGTGATTCGTCTTTCCATATTTGCGAAAACCTTCAGAATAATGTCTGGTGATATTTGTTTAATCTTGTCTACTAAATCAGTCTTTAGGTCATTAATTGTCTGCGGATTATTTTCATAAACTTTCCCCTTCAATGCCCCTCACAGATAATAATCTGGGGGTGTTAGATCTGGTGAACGAGCAGGCCAGATTCCACGTGAAATAATGCGATTTGCAAATATGCTTTCTAAATAATTGAGTGTTGTTGTGGCTGTGTGTGCTGTTGCCCCATCCTGCTGAAACCAGGATTCCATAATTTCCCGTTCTGTAAGGTGTGCTATGAACGGTTCCAGAATTAAAGTACGGTAACGTTCTGCATTTATTGTTTCATTAAAAAATATAGGTCCTATTTTCCGCATACGACTTATAGCGCACCACACTCCGACTTTTTGATCGTAAAGCGGCACTTGATGAAATTCAGGGGGTTTTCACTGCTCCACAGCCGATTGTTCTGACTGTTCACATAACCGGATAAATGAAACCAGGCCTCATCAGTGAAAAAAGTGACGTCAAGGATGGCAGCGCCATGTTCATAAATAAAATTCTGAAACCACATGCAGTAGTTTAAACGGGATTCATAATCTCTTTCTTGGAGTTGAGACACTTCAGTTAATTTGTATGGACGATAGTGTAGTTCACTTCTTAAAACCTTGTGAACAGAGCTCTTAGATATTTGCACCTGTTGAGACAAGTGGTTTAAAGATGCATTTGGACTCATTGTAATTCTGTCTTGGAGTTCCATAATTTGGTCTTGTGAAATTGAAGGTCTTCCAGATCGGTATGCATCTACCACACTACCGGTTTCACGAAACTTTTTGATCAATTTTGTAACAGAATTTCGGTGAGGGATTTGTGAGTCTGGAAATTTCCTCACGAATTGTCTAATGACCTCATCCGTATATTTACCGCCATTACGAAAGACATGCTCAACCAGAAATACCCTGTTTTCAATCGTCAACACCATTTCCTTCAAGCAATGAGACAGTGAAAGTAGCGTAGTGCCCGTCCTTTACGTAAATAAAACCTTAAAGGAAGCAGCGGTTTGTTCATAAATGTGGTTTACAAAATTGTGGTACGTAGATGATGATTACGTCATTTACTGAATATTAGAAATATTCACTGCACTGCGACTTTACGAACACCCTGTAGTATGTCCCAGGTAGTTGTAGATCTGGACTGTCTCCAGATGTATTCCTTCAACTTTGATACCCATTTGTAGGTTTTGAGTATCTTCTTTGTTCATGATCATAGTTTTAGTCTTTTTGATATTCATATCTTGTCCATATTTTTTGTTTGTCATGTTTATTTCATGAAGTAATTGTTGTAGATCTTTAGGATTGTCTGCTAGTAGTACAGTATCATCAGCATATCTTAGGTTATTGATTATCTTTCTATTAATGTTTAGGCCTGACATCTCTGAGATGTTTTTAAAGATTTGCTCAGTGTATAGATTGAACAAGCTTGGTGATAGGATGTATCCTTGTCTTACTCCTTTTTTTAATATCAATGGCTGCAGAGTTCTCTTTACACATTCTGTATCACTTCTACGTTTCATTAACAATCTTCTTTCGTCTATGTTTCATTAACAATCTTCTTCCGTCTACGTTTCATTAACAATCTTCTTCCGTCTACGTTTCATTAACAATCTTCTTCCGTCTACGTTTCATTAACAATCTTCTCTTTCAAGAAAAGACGATGGTCATATGTTGGACATGTGATGAGGAGAGACAATAACCGAATAACAAAGCAAGCCTTCATGTGGGAAACAACAGGTAAGAGAAAAAGAGACCGACCCAGAGGGACAATGAGAAGAACATTGATGAGAGAGGCAAGAGCAGCAGGAATCTCAATGAGATAGATTTGCTTGCACAGAATAGAGACAAATGGCGAAATTTGTTAAAATATATTTAGAAGGATTGAAAACTGCTGTTAAAAAGCAAATGCTGTCACATACCAGCTTTCACCATTGTTAAGACATCCAAACATTTCTATGCCAGCTAAACAACAAATGATAAATATCATCTTCATACGAACTTTATGCTATGAAAGTCAAACATGGACCCTTTCTAAATCACATTTAAGAAAGATCAATACGTGTGAGATGCGTTGCTTGAGAAAAGTAACAAACAACACAATAAGAGATAGAATACCAAATGAAACCATAAGAAAAATAGTAGGAACAAAACCCTGCCAAGAATATATAGAACAAGAACAATTTAAATGGTTTCCGTTTTTGGACAAAGGAAAATCACTAATTCAGACAGTTCGAGCAGCATAAGAACGACAAATGATATAAACCACGACACCTTTTAGGTATCAGTGAAAGAGAAAAGAAGAAGTAGAAGAAAACTGCTAGAATAAAAATTTAGATCTGAGAAAGAGTATCTGAGTCAAAGCCCTATGGGCCGGCTACGGCTCGAACGGTCGATAGATATTTTGAATTCTCTTTGTTATGTTTTATTATTGCTGCTTGCTCCCAGTATAAATTACATTTATATCTTTTAGGCAGTCTATCAGTTGGTTATGGTGTATTCTATCAAAATCTTGGGACTATGTAAAACATACCACGTGCTTAAACTTGCGTATTTTCAAGGGATTCAACTCTAGTACAATTACCGGTCTGGTGGCTAGACGAATTATCTCCCTTATGCATTTTGTTAATAGTATCAACGAATTTGTGGTTTTCAGTTTTCAGTCAGCTAATTCATGTGGGGAAATGCTGGCAGCAATGAAGTATCAAGAATACCTAATGCAAATTAGTATTAAAACGACAGAAAAGGCTAGAGAATTATGTTCTAAGAACTTTAAATATGTAGGACTAGTAGTTGTAGTAGCACTGATGATAACATGCTATGCTTTGTAGCACCAAAACAACGTTTTTTTTCTAAAACTATTGGTTATGATTTTTTTTTTTATATTTCACTTTTTTTTTCAAAATGTTTTCAGTGATTATAAAACTGTAACCATTCCCCTTTCATTTGATGACTAATACATATGCCTGTGACTTCTATTAACTAAAATATGACATACTTATGGCAAAATGTAATTTCAGTGCCATGAAGAACATACTAATATCAAAACAAATAACATGAGGGCTAAAACTAAGAATAGCAAAATGTTACATCTTCTCAATATTCCTATATGGTGCAGAAACATGGACATTAGACCATAAAACAGAACAAAAAATTGAAGCCTTTGAAATGTGGATTTATAGACGAATGGGTAGAATTCGGTGGAAAGAAAAGAAAACAAACGATGAAGTTTTAAAACAACTAAAAATGAAAAGAGAACTACTAAATACAATTAGAACAAGACAAATGACATTTTTGGGGCACGTTAAAAGACACAACTGCCTAATAAAAGTAATATTGGAGGGGAAAATACAAGGTAAAAGAGGCAGAGGCAGACCAAGACTAACATGGACGAGTAACATCAAAAATTGGACAAGTCAGCCTATGACAATCTGCACCATCAAAGCAAAAGACAGAGTGGAATGAATGGCGCTCCATGGTAGCCAACCTTCGATGCGGAGACGACACTCAATGATGATGATGATAATGACAGATTTAGTGCAAGATGCATTTTGCGGAAGAAAACAAATTTAGGGAAGCGTGAAAAATATGACGGCCAACCAAAAACTGGAGAAATTTTACATCAAATAAAATAATGAAAGAAACTTTTCAAAATATGTCTTAAGCTATATACGGAGATATATGAACAACAAACAAGAAAATCACCGGAGTCTGTAGAAATGTGGTTTTACAGAAGTATATTGAGAACACCATGGACAGCTAAGAAGAGTAATGAAGACGTTCTGAAAGAGGCCAAAGCTAAAAGAGCTAATTTCCAATATTAGGAAGAAACAATCATCATTTTTTGGCCATGTAATGAGAAGAGAACAACTGGAATATATTGTAACAACTGGGAAAATTGAGGGGCGAAGAGATAGAGGAAAGTAAAGAGAAAAAAATACCAGACAGCTTAAGAGAATGGCTTGGCAGAAGGTCAACAACAGAAATTATAAATAACTGTCGAGATCGAAAATTGTGGGGAGACACGATCACCTACGTCAGCACGCCCGGTACTTGATGATGATGATATACAGAGAAGACGAGAGAAGTACAACATTCATGTGTTGGGTCGAAGGAAGAGTCCCACGTCAGGCATTCATGTTGATCTTTAGAACAAAACAAAACAAACAGGGATCTAGCAGTGAATGAGACAGAATTGGCAGCCATTGTATTGCATTCAGCCTGACAGGAACTAATTAGGCCTATTTTTTGTTTATTTCGCCCCAGGTTTGTGTTACGTTTTGCCCTCTTTAGATAACATATTTATCTGAACTATATAGTCTTTTTTCGCTTTATTTTTTGGAGAGTTTTCTCATAGACTCTTGACGCAGTGGTTTCTTTAAATCTTGTTGTTTTCGTACATCATTGATTGAAGTGTGATTGATTTTTGTTTAACTTTTCTGAATATGTTATGAAAATGATTGTTTGATTGTTATCTCAGGGAGGAGGTTACACTGAATAAGACAGTTCTTTGAATCAAATATAAAGCGATATACACTTTCCCCAAACAAAGAAATTCAAACAAACAGCAGAAATAGACTCAAGATGCAGCAAAGCTTCTCAAATCATTGGCAAAATATCACCACTGGTGTCCAACAAGGAAATAAATCTAGAGGCAAAACGGGCACTCTACAATACAATCTTCATTCTAACGTTGTGCTACCAATGCCAGTCCTGGACCCTAGATGCAAGAACAATAAGAAAAAATAACCTCTGCTGAGATGAAATGTATTAGACGAATGACAGGAAACAGTCTGAGAGATAAGATAAGAAATGAAGAACTGAGAAAAATGCTAGTAATAACCGCCCCCATTAAACTATATAATGAAATAACAGATAAAATGGTTTGGCCACGTGATGAGACAGAAAGATCAAAACAACACGAGTCTTCAATAAACGTTGTCAGAACACCAGATCCAACGGCCGACCACGAAAAAGATGGATTGACGGAATATTAGAAACACAAGGTACGTAACAGCAGAAGAGGCAAACAGAAGACTAAAAGACCGCAAATTATATCTCCCCTCGACGCTGAAAGACACGTGAGGAAGGAAAGAAGAGGCAGAATGAACTTACTGAATGACAGAGCGATGTTCTGCTGAAAGACAAATGAGGAAGGAAAGAAGAAGAAGAACGAAATTATTGAATAACAGAGCGATGTTCTGCTGAAAGACAAATGAGGAAGGAAAGAAGAGGCAGAATGAACTTACTGAATGACAGAGCGATGTTCTGAGGAGAAAACACAAACTCACTAATAGCAGTGCTGATGTCATTGAATTGATGAAGTTTTCAGCATTAGCCGGTGCTCTCCTATTCTGGTTGTTCTTTCTGCTCTCACATATTTTGTGGTGCTCTCCTATTCTGGTTGTTCTTTCTGCTCTCACATATTTTGCGGTGCTCTCCTATTCTGGTTGTTCTTTCTGCTCTCACATATTTTGCGGTGCTCTCCTATTCTGGTTGTTCTTTCTGCTCTCACATATTTTGCGCTGCTCTCCTATTCTGGTTGTTCTTTCTGCTCTCACATATTTTGCGGTGCTCTCCTATTCTGGTTGTTCTTTCTGCTCTCACATATTTTGCGGTGCTCTCCTATTCTGGTTGTTCTTTCTGCTCTCACATATTTTGCGGTGCTCTCCTATTCTGGTTGTTCTTTCTGCTCTCACATATTTTGCGGTGCTCTCCTATTCTGGTTGTTCTTTCTGCTCTCACATATTTTGCGGTGCTCTCCTATTCTGGTTGTTCTTTCTGCTCTCACATATTTTGCGGTGCTCTCCTATTCTGTTTGTTCTTTCTGCTCTCACATATTTTGCGGTGCTCTCCTATTCTGGTTGTTCTTTCTGCTCTCACATATTTTGCGGTGCTCTCCTATTCTGGTTGTTCTTTCTGCTCTCACATATTTTGTGGTGCTCTCCTATTCTGGTTGTTCTTTCTGCTCTCACATATTTTGCGGTGCTCTCCTATTCTGGTTGTTCTTTCTGCTCTCACATATTTTGCGGTGCTCTCCTATTCTGGTTGTTCTTTCTGCTCTCACATATTTTGCGGTGCTCTCCTATTCTGGTTGTTCTTTCTGCTCTCACATATTTTGCGGTGCTCTCCTATTCTGGTTGTTCTTTCTGCTGTCACATATTTTGCGGTGCTCTCCTATTCTGTTTGTTCTTTCTGCTCTCACATATTTTGCGGTGCTCTCCTATTCTGGTTGTTCTTTCTGCTCTCACATATTTTGCGGTGCTCTCCTATTCTGCTTGTTTTTTCTGCTCTCACATTGTTTTTTCTGCCAGATTTTTGTGACTTTCTCTGCTGATGATTAGGTCATATTGTTCTTAGCTGACGACTTTTGACATTGACGTTCTCGTGCTGGCAACAATACATACCGCAGGTCTGAACTTTTGCTTCACGTTACCGGGATTCATTCCTTCCTTCCCGTCGTTCACCCAATGACTACTCAAGGGATTGATGCCCTCTTCATCATCAGCCCCTAGACGGATGTTAAGTGGGCCTACGTTGTGTTGTAATTTGCAGTAGACCTATGATGTGTGCGCCTTTCGGGCCAACATATCCGACTTCAGCATGTTATTTTTGAGTACCGGGTTGTCTTCCCTCTTCCATCCCTACTCGCTTGGCCAGACTAGACAGGTTAGTCTGTTTCAGGAAGCACCGCGAAGAGGTGGATTAGGGTCTTGATGGGTCTGGTTCACCAATCCTGGCACAAGCCACCAAATGTGGGTCCCCGACAGCTTCCAGTTCTGCTGCTATGCCTCCGAGTTCTTAATTCAATAATGTTCAAATAAGTTTGGTTCCTTTGTTAATCACAAGCACTTTACCTGCATCATTGATTCGTGTACACTGCCGAGGTGGGCAACCTGCGGCCCGTGGGCCAGAACCGGCCCGCCAAGCTATTTTGACGGTCATTGTTCTTAATTTCAAAATTGCTATCCACTTCATTCCCTGAGCTAAAATAAATAAAAAAGTAAGAGAAATGTACAAAAATTCAGAACCCGTTTACAAAATAGTAATTTGATTGACGAATTCGTCCAAGCGAAATAATTGCATCATATCTTTGATCTATTGCTAGGTATGCAAGCCAAGACTGTAACGTTAATTGTCTTTGGTGATGGACACTAAGCCGCCGGGCAATCCTTTTATTGTCCCTGATTAGTTGACATCACAAGAGTGGTCTAGTCTTTGTTGTTAGTGTCGCGATGGTTAAAAGATAGTGATTATGGTAGTGGATGAGATATTATAAAAAGCCGCCGTAGAAAGTTAGATAAGGAAACTTTTAATAGATGACAATCCAGAGTTAAATCAAAGAGAGTGTCTGTCTTTGTCTTTAGCATCGGTAGGTAAAAAAAAAAAAAGTAAAGAGCCCCGTCCCGCGAAGTGGCGTATAGGGGAATAGGGAATATGGTGTTAGTGGCCATAATTTTTATAGACCTCCGACACATGATTTTTTGGGTAATGTGGTCGGTATTACGTCAATGCCGTTTTATTTTATCAGAAAAAATCCGGTACCCATTTAAGGCTGGGTGAAACCAGAAGCCGCCGATCAGGATCGAACTCGATCTCTTGTCCTTAGTAGTCCAGTTCACTAACGACTGAGCTATTTAGCATCGGTTTGCGGTTACAAAATGCGGTGGTGGACGAATGTTATGTCATTTTTAATTAAGTAGCAATGCATTTAAAGTTAATAACCGGTTGTCACCAACTATTTACACAATGGCACTATCAAGTCGAAAGTGGGCACAGAATCTCATACTTTTCATGAAAGATGGACTTATGAATTATTTCTTTATTCTGTCGCGATAACCCGGTGTGTATGTTGTAATGTCGCGATAACCCGGTGTGTATGTTGTAATGTCGCGATAACCCGGTGTGTATGTTGTAATGTCGCGATAACCCAGTGTGTATGTTGTAATGTCGCGATAACCCAGTGTGTATGTTGTAATGTCGCGATAACCCGGTGTGTATGTTGTAATGTCGCGATAACCCGGTGTGTATGTTGTAATGTCGCGATAACCCGGTGTGTATGTTGTAATGTCGCGATAACCCAGTGTGTATGTTGTAATGTCGCGATAACCCGGTGTGTATGTTGTAATGTCGCGATAACCCGGTGTGTATGTTGTAATGTCGCGATAACCCAGTGTGTATGTTGTAATGTCGCGATAACCCGGTGTGTATGTTGTAATGTCGCGATAACCCGGTGTGTATGTTGTAATGTCGCGATAACCCGGTGTGTATGTTGTAATGTCGCGATAACCCGGTGTGTTTGTTGTAATGTCGCGATAACCCGGTGTGTATGTTGTAATGTCGCGATAACCCGGTGTGTATGTTGTAATGTCGCGATAACCCGGTGTGTATGTTGTAATGTCGCGATAACCCGGTGTGTATGTTGTAATGTCGCGATAACCCGGTGTGTATGTTGTAATGTCGCGATAACCCGGTGTGTATGTTGTAATGTCGCGATAACCCGGTGTGTATGTTGTAATGTCGCGATAACCCGGTGTGTATGTTGTAATGTCGCGATAACCCGGTGTGTTTGTTGTAATGTCGCGATAACCCGGTGTGTATGAAATGGAAACACATTTCTGTTCTTAAAGAATAAAACGTGAGACGTCACTTCCATTCCAAACATGAAAATTACAGTTCGCTTGAAGGACAAGCTCGGCTGGACGCACATTTAAAGAAGTCATTGGAAGATTAAGAGTGTGTTTTACAATGTCAATAAATGTACGGATAACGCTATTTGTGTGAGCTATATTATTGGTGAACAAAATTGCGAGGAGTTTGAAATCATTTTCCGATGGAGAATTTGGTAAAGAGTGTTTCGAAGTAGTAAAGTGTTTTGTCATGATAAGAGCTATCTATTTCACCAAGTACGTTTATGACGTCGGACTTTCAGAAGACCCATAGATGGGATGGGGAAAGATGTGGGGGAAAAAAAACTTGAGTTTGCGTCAGAAACTTGTATGCAGCATTCTTCTTCGCTTTAGATGAGTCAAGTGATATGACAGACACAGCGCAATTAGTTATCTTTATTAGGGGTATTGATCAATTATTTAACATTACGGAGGACATATCATTGCATATATCACACTAAGCATTTAGAATGAGCCAAATGCAACCAAACATAAACAGCCATGTGCGTGAAGTTCAGGCACAACCCTCTTATTAAACCGCTAAGCTTTCTATTTATAATTTATTGTTAAATTTTCTCCCCTCCCCCTCTCATTTTTTTCTGTCTCACCCATTCCCATTCATTGTACTCTCTTTTCTGTCACTTCTGCCACCACTCTTCATCACTAATAATATTTTTACATTACAATCGCTTGTGACTGCAAACTAAGTAGTTAATATAATGGTATTTGGCCCTTGGCGTCTTTATAGTTTTCAGTTCTGGCCCCCAGAAAATAAACAGTTGCCCACACCTGGTGTATATGCTCCGATGAGATGTTCATCATCATCATTGAGTGCCGTCTCCACAACGCAGGTTGGTTACCATGTAGCGCTATTCCGATCTGTCTCTTGCTTTGAAGGTCCAGGTTATCATATGCTGATTTGCCCATCTTTTGATGTTACTCGTACATGTTAGTCTTGATTTGCCTCTGCCTCTGTTGCCTTATATTTTCCCTTTCAAGATTACTTTATTTAGTTTGTTGTGTCTTTCAACATGCCCCCAAAATTTCATTTTTCTAATTCTAATTGTGTTTAGTAGTTCTCTTTTCAATTTTAGTTGTTTTAAAACTTCATAATTTGTTTTCTTTTCCTTCCATCCAATTCGACCTATTCTTCTATAAATTCACATTTCAAAGGCTTCAATTTTCTGTTCTGTTTTCTTGTCTAGTGTCCATGTTTCTGCACCATACAGTCATATTGAGAAGATGTAACATTTTGCTATTTTTTATTTTAGCCCTGGTGTTATTTGTTTTGATGTTAGTATATTTTTCATGGCATTAAAATTACTTGTTGCCTTTCCTATTCTTTTGTTTATTTCAGTTTTACATTTTTCCATCACTGGTTATAGTATATCCAAGGTAGTTGTAGCTCTGAACTGTCTCCAGGTTCATTCCTTCAACTTTGATATTCACTTGTAGGTTTTGAGTATTATGATAATAGTTTTAGCCTTTTTGATATTCATATCTAATCCATATTGTTTGGTTGTCATGTTTATTTCATTGAGTAATTGTTTATCTTTGTAAATCTTTAGGATTTTCTGCTAGTAATACAGTATCATTAGCATATCTTAGGATTATCTTTCCATTAATGTTTAAGCCTGACATCTCTGAGATGTTTTTAAAGATTTGCTCAGTGTATAGATTGAACAAGCTTTGGTGATAGGAAGCATCTCTGTTTTACTCCTCTTTTTATATCAATAGGTATAGAGTTCTATTTGTTATATTTTATCATTGATGTTTGCTCCTAGTATACTGAATGGAGGTCAAAAAGTAATGCACACCAAATTTTTACTCGGAAACTATTCGGGCAAAATGTGTGAAATTTTCACAGATTGTAGCTGAACATCCCATTTACACTACCTATTTTTCAACATAATCTCCGTCCAAGCGTATTGCCTTACGCCAACGCGAAACTAGGTCATGAATGCCTCGTTTGTACCAAGTTTTGTTCTGCTCGCGTAGCCATTTTTTAACTGCACGGGTCACATCCTCATCATTGTCAAAGTGTTTCCCACGCAGGAATTTTTTGAGTGGTCCAAACAGATGGAAATCTGAGGGAGCCAGATCAGGGCTGTAAGGAGGATGGGGCAGTACAGTCCAACCAAATTTGTTGATTGCTTCCCGTGTTACCAGACTTGTGTGAGGGCGTGCATTGTCATGTTGAAGCAACAAATCTGCAGATGGCTTATTAGGCCGAACTCTGTGGAACCGATTTTTGAGTTTTGTCAGTGTATTGATGTAAGCTGTCGAGTTGATTGTCTCACCTCTTGTCATTACATCAACAAGAATCACACCATCAATGTCCCAGAAGACAGTGATCATCACCTTTCCGGCTGATGGAGATGTTTTGAATTTTTTTCTTTTTGGTGACTGCGGATGATGCCATTCCATTGACTGCATTTTTGTTTCAGGCTCATAATAATGTGCCCACGTTTCGTCACGGGTAACAATTTTTGACAAAAACATTTCTCCTTCAACACCGAAACGCTCCAACAATTCAGAACAGAATGTTGTCCTTTGAACTCTGTGCTCATTTGTTAGGCACCGATGAACCCATCGAGCGCAAATCTTTGAATATCCGAGAGTTTTAAAAATTGCGATTGCACTTCCCTTGCTGACTGTAAGCTGCAATGCCAATTGCTGACTAGTGATACGCCTATCCTTACGAATAATGGCATCAGCCCGGTTTAACATGTCTGTGCTGGTAGCCGAGGCAACACGTCCAGAACGCGGTAAATCATGCAGCTCCACTCGTACACTTTCTGCAGCTTTAATTCTCTGAACCCAGCGACTAACTGTGCTCCTATCGACTGCAGAACATTTGTACACTGCACACAGTCGTTTATGAATGTTTGCCACAGTTTCTTTTTCCGCAACCAGAAATTCTATGACAATTCGCTGTTTGTAACGGACATTGTTGACAAGCTCCATTTTAACGGTTCATAGATTGCGTAATATTTTTCAGAATGCTGTGCAATTTGGTGCACATAATTGGAACATGTCATATTCCAAGTGTGCAAAATTTCATATTCATATCTTTATTATTAGCCGAGAAAAAAATTGGTGTGCATTACTTTTTGACCTCCCTACGTAGATTACATATTAGTCGTGTGTCTGTGTCATCTAGATGTATATCTTGTAGGCAGTCTATAAGTTGTTTATGGTGTATTCTATCATAAGTTTAGGTGTAGTCTATGAAGCAGACATATATTTATTTATTTCCTTCTGTGTAATTTTCAAGTAATGTCATGCAGAATATTATTGTTTTTTTGTCCCACTGTTTTTGTCTAAATCCATATTGTTGTTCTTCTAATTTAATATTAATTGTATTCTGAATCCCTCCTTGTATAATTTTTATCAAGATTTTTGTTACATGGTTCAATAGGCTTATTGTTCTAAAATCACTGCACTCAACAGCAACATAGATAATAAATAACGGCCCAACAGCTGGATGGGAGGGGAAGAACTATGACTTTTGCTGATGATATTCTGGTATATCGACAGGGAAAAGACAGACGGGGAATAGCCTCCACAATGCAAGACGAACTCGATCGCATTTCTTCCTGGTGTGGGGTTTCAGGTGCCTTGGTTAATCCTAATAAGGTATCAGTTGCATGGTTCTCCCTTAACAATCATATCGTTAATACGACCACACCGGTAGTACGAATGGGAGCTGATGAGGTGACCAGGGACAAGTTGATGACATACCTCGGAGTTAAGTTTGATCGCAGCCTGTGTTTTCGGGACCACGTCGACCATGTGATAACAAAATCCCGCAAAGGATTAGCCGCCTTGAAGGTCATGGCAGCTGTCAACATCGAGCAGAGGCTACTTACTCTTCTGTTCCAGGGATTAGTCCTCGCACCAATCGAGTATGCCCTGGCCATTCTTACTGTCAGTACGACTCAAATTGATAGGCTGGAGAAAATACAAAATGAAGCCATGCGCATTATCCTGGGATGTACAAGGGACACTCCCTGTGTAGCAATGAGGTATCTTCTTGACTTTCCAACCATGGATGACAGAATCAAGATCTGGAGAGCACGAGCATACCTGAAGATTAGTACAGATACAGAGCATCCATTGCACCACGTGCTCAACACAGAGAAAGGTACCAGGCTAAAAAGAGGCAAATCATGGGTGGGCCGGGCAGAAGATGTCATCAAACAGGTCTGTGGGCTTACCAATATCAGCGTTGGTGAGGAGTGGATACCGGTGCCTACGTCATTCAAGGGAACTTTCTCATGTATTGTCACACTCGACAGGAAAAGTAGGGAACAGAACCCGGTCGTGGTTAATGCTGAGGTCAACGGTCTCATCTGCGATAATACCGATGAGAAAGATGCAGTCATCTATACAGACGGATCTGTAAGACGACACGAAAGAAGTGCATGGGCATTTACAGCACGCTCAGCAGGCAGAATAGCCAAGAAAGACAGTGGTGCAATTGCCATGACCACGAGTAGCATGACAATGGAGGTGATGGCAGTGACCAAAGCATTCAAATGGTTAGAGTCACAAGACTACACCCACGCATGTATACTGAGTGATTCGATGAGCATGATAAAAAAAGTGGAGGCGGGCTTTGTACGCATGCAATGGGTAGAGTCGTTGCAGAAATCCAAAATACGTAAGGTCACCTTTGTCTATGTCCCTGGACATGCGGGAGTACGGGGAAATGAAAGAGCGGACAGGTTGGCTAGCTGCGCTGTCGTTGAGGACGGACAACCGATGGATCGGGCGGACATCATCAATTCCCTTCGAGATGTTGGAAGAGCAGAGGACTTCGACAAACACAGATCAACGTCACTTCTTCGGATGATGGAGATGGGAGTTAAGATGGGCACAGCCAGAAATGAGAAACTTGGTGGCCGTGTAAGAAGATTTATCAACCAACATAGAACTGGAGTCGTCAGTCGCTGGACACTGAGTGAATTGCTGAGGAGGGGATCTGAGCACCTATGGACATATTCGGAGTGCAATGATGATGACCCGCAAATAACTCAATAACTCAATAACTAAATAGATAATAAAATACGCAAAATGTGCAAAAAGGCAAAAAAGGCAAAATGTTATCAGACAACAAACATATAATCAATAGATGGCAGTACTATATAACGTAATTATCATCTTTATTCAGGTCCTACAGCTTTTCTCTTTTTCATTGTTTGTATAGCTTTTTTCCACTTCCGATTTTAAGATTTTATAACCTGACGCACATTTTGTAACTGGTTTCTTGTCTCTTTCGTCATAAAATAATTCTCTTATATATTCCTGTCATCTATTGATTATAACTTTGTTGTCTGTCAGCATTTTTACTTTTTTTTTTTTTTTGCAATACAACCACTTTGTGTTGCTTTTTTTTTTTTTACCAGTTATTCTCTTTATTTCGTGTGAATCCCTCTTAAATTTTGTTTATTTTCAGTAGTTTCGATGTTAGCTAACTTTGGCTGAGCCAGTCTTCCTCTGCCTTTTTGTACATGTTGCGTATTTCATTATCTATTTTGTTGTATTGGATAGGGATCTTCGCTTGTCTTCTTTCTTCTATTTTTTTTTAAAGATGGCGTCTGCTGTCCGTTTTTGTGTTTTGTTCTTTTCCTTTTTGGGTTAGACGTCGCAAGTACTTGTTTGCTTTTCTTTATGCATTGTTATTTGGTTGTAACATTTCAGCAGGATTGTCTCTTCTGCACTTTTCAATCCCTTCTTCTAGCAGCTTGTGATACTAGCAGCTTTCTTTACTTATTGAATTATTAGCGGGAGTAGTAGAGGTGGCGGTTAAAGCCACACCTTTTCTTCGTTTTCCTGCCTTAAATGCCCTGTTTTTTTTCTATATAGAAAGTATACACGCAGGTGCGTTTTGTTAAATGCCCTATGTCTTTTGTCTATATAGAAAGTATACACGCAGCAAGACGGATCGACCAAGACACCGATGGCTGTAAATGCCCCCCATTTCTGCGTTTTTCTGCGTTAAATGCCCTGTTTTTATCTATATAGAAAGTATACACGTAGCTGCGTTTTGTTAAATACCCTGTGTTTTTGTCTATATAGAAAATATACACACAGCAAGACGGATCGACCAACACAGCGAGACCTCGATACCCTGTGTTTTTGTCTATATAGAAAGTATACACGCAGCAAGACGGATCGACCAAGACAGCGAGACCTTGGTGAGCATAGGTGACCTCGTGATGCGCACTGCCTCACGATATGTGTGTGCTTGTAAATAAATAGTGTGTTGTGATTATGTGAAAAGGGAGGAGAGCAGGTGCTAGCTCTCGCTTGCTCATCAGTAATAGTGGTTCGCTATCTCTCTCGCTATCTCTCTCTCCCTCTCCATCGCTATCTTTTTCACTCTCGATAATTCTCTCTCGATCTCTCTCCAATTCCGTCTCTGTCTCTCGCGTTATCTCTCTCTCCCTCTCCGTCTCTGTCTCTCTCGTTATCTCTCTCCCTCTCCATCGCTCTCTCTCTCCCTCTCTCCATCTCTGTCTCTTTCGTTATCTCTCTCCCTCTCCGTCTCTATCTCTCTCGCTATCTCTCCCGCTCCATCGCTCTCTCTCCAGCTCTGTCTCTTTCGCTCTCGCTATCTCTCTCCTTCGCTGTCTCTATCTCTCGCTATCTCTCTCCGTCTCCATCGCTCTCTCTCGCTCCCTCTCTGTCTCTTTCGCTCTCGCTGTATCTATCTCTCGCTATCTCTCTGTCGCTCCATCGCTCTCTCTCTCGCTCCCTCTCCAGCTCTGTCTCTTTTGCTCTCGCTATCTCTCTCTTGCTATCTCTCTCGGTATCTCTCTCCCTCTCCACATTGCTGTCTCTCTCGCTCTCTCTCGCTCATTCTCTCGGTCTCTCTCCCTCACCATCTCTGTCTCTCTCGCTATCTCTCCCTCCCCATCGTGTTCTCTCTCTCCCTCTCCATCTTTCTCACATATCCTCTCTTAGACGTCTAACCTATCAGGCCACACTCCCTCCTCTCCCTTTATCTCTCCCACATCGTTCCGCCCTCCTGTATACTTTTAGCGTCCCTCCTATTGTAACACTTGATTATTCTCACCCTTTATGTCTAGCACCTCACCTTCCTTCTCCTAGACTTCTCTGTATCTCTCTCGCTCTCTCTCTCTCTCTCTCGCTCTCTCTCTCTTCTAACCCCTACTAGACTTCTTTCCTACCATTCGTACTTTATACACATCACCATTAATACAACCGAAATTCCATTAATGATAACCTACCACATCGTTATGAGATAAGAGAAAAACAGAAAAAAATTCAACTTACACCGTAAAATATACCACTACAACACAGACCGCTAGACTGAACAGTACTATGAAAATAAACTCCCGTGAAACAATCGCGCTTACAACACGAAGTTTCACATGCAACTGGTAAATAAAAGTTGGACGACACTATTTCACTCTCGACTAACATCTAGGCTAACCAATCAGAGAAGAGGATTTCTATCGGACACCCATCAACGAAATGACTAACCTTTAGATTAACCAATCAGAGAAGAGGATTTCTATCGGGCACCCATCAACGAAATCACTGACCTTTAGATTAACTAATCAGAGAAGAGGATTACTGTTATCGTGATAACTGACCTCATTTTCCACATTAAGTGCTGTCGATTCTGACACATGGGTTATTTTAAATCGATTCGGTCCCTGATAAAAGCGACCGGTCGGGTCAATGGTGGGGAAATAATACAGGTGGGGTGGGGTGGCGGGTTACTTGAACGCGCTTTGACCCTGATGCAATACCAGAGGAGTTCCATGACAGTCATAACAGTTAGACACAACGAGAAGAAAGTTATATTCAAGATTTAAAAAGTTCGGCCAAATCGCAAACATTTTACCACCAGAACACAAAAATGTAGGCACATACACAAAAAATCGACCTTAAAACCATACAAATCTACTCACATACTCATAAAAGTTAGACACATCGAACAGATAGTTACTTCCAAACTCCAAAAAGTTAGACCAAATCGTAAAAAATTTACCACCAGATCACAAAAATTTAGGCTCATAAGCAAAAAGTCGATCTCAAAACCCTACAAATCTACTCCCATACTCATACTAGTTAGACACATAGAACAGATAGTTACATCCAAAGTCCCAAATAGTTAGGCCAAATCGCAAACATTTTACCCCCAGAACACAAAAATTTATGATCATACTCAAAAAGTCGACCTCAAAACCATAAAAATCTACTCACATAGTCATACTAGTTAGACACAACGAGCAGGAAGTTATATTCAAGGTCCAAAATGTTAGACCAAATCACTAAGATTTTACCACCAGAACACACAAATTTAGGCTCATATTCAAAAAGTCTATCTCAAAACCCTACAAATCTACTCCCATACTCATACTAGTTAGACACATCGAACAGATAGTTATATCCAAAGTCAAAAAAAGTTAGGCCAAATCGCAAACATTTTACTCCCATAACACAAAAATGTAGGCTCATATTAAAAAAGTCGACCTAAAAATTTCAAAAAGCTACTCACATAGTCATAATTGTTAGACACATCGAACCGATCGTTATTTCTAAAGCCAAAAAAGTTTGGCCAAATCGCAAATATTTTACCCACAGAGCACAAAAATGTAGGTTCATATTCAAAAAGTCGACCTAAAAATCCCAAAAAGCTACTCTCATAGTCGTAATAGTTAGACACAACGAGTAGAAAGTTATATTCTAGGTCCAAAAAGTTTGGCCAAATCACTAAAAATTTACCCACAGAACAAAATAAATATAGACTCATATTTAAAAAATCGACCTCAAAACCATAAAAATCTACTCCCATATTCATACTAGTTAGACACAACGAGCAGATAGTTATATTCAAAGTCCAAACAACTTTATTTTAAACATACCCATAGCAAAAATGTACTTATAAATCACTTTTGAAATTGTTACCCCCTTACTATTTTTTAGGGATACGCCAATAAAATCGGTAAAAATCGTAAATTTTCACTCTAGACATACCCCAAACTTTATTTTCTTTTAGCACGTAGGCTTACCTAAAACTTTATTTTAGACATCCCATTACCAAAAATTTACTTAAAAATCACTTTTAAAATTGTTACCCCCCTTACCATTTTTGGTGGCTACGTCCCTGAATTCGACGAAAATCGTAAATTTAGCACGTAGGCTTACCTAAAACTTTATTTTAGACATCCCCATAGAAAAAAATTACTTATAAATCACTTTTATGATTGTTACCCCCTGACCATTATTTAGGGATACGCCCATAAAATCGGTAAAAATCGTAAATTTTCACTCTAGGCATACTCCAAACTTTATTTTAGACATCCCCATACCAAAAATGTACTTAAAAATCACTTTTGAAATTGTTACCCTCTTACCATTTTTGTGGGATACGCCACTGAAATCGATAAAAAAATGAAATTTAACCTCAAGGCGTACCTCAAACATAATATTTGACACCCCTACATATCAAATTCCAACAAAAAAAAACAACAAAAAGCTAGTAGTCAAGGGTAAGGGGGGTAACAATTTTAAAAGTGATTTTTAAGTAAATTTTTGGTATGGGGATGTCTAAAATAAAGTTTTAGGTAAGCCTACGTGCTAAAAAAAAATAAAGTTTGGGGTATGCCTAGAGTGAAAATTTACGATTTTTACCGATTTTATGGGCATATCCCTAAAAAATAGTAAGGGGGTAACAATTTCAAAAGTGATTTATAAGTACATTTTTGCAATGGGGATGTCTAAAATAAAGTTGCTTGGACTTTGAATATAACTATCTGCTCGTTGTGTCTAACTAGTAGAGTATGGGAGTAGATTTTTATGGTTTTGAGGTCGACTTTTTAAATATGAGTCTATATTTATTTTGTTCCGTGGGTAAATTTTTAGTGATTTGGCCAAACTTTTTGGACCTAGAATATAACTTTCTACTCGTTGTGTCTAACTATTACGACTATGTGAGTAGCTTTTTGGGATTTTTAGGTCGACTTTTTGAATATGAACCTACATTTTTGTGTTCTGTGGGTAAAATATTTGCGATTTGGCCAAACTTTTTTGGCTTAGAAATAACGATCGGTTCGATGAGTCTAACAATTATGACAATGTGAGTAGCTTTTTGAAATTTTAGGTCGACTTTTTTAAATATGAGCCTACATTTTTGTGTTATGGGAGTAAAATTTTTGCGATTTGGCCGAACTTTTTTGGCTTTAGAAATAACGATCGGTTCGATGTGTCTAACAATTACGACAATGTAAGTAGCTTTTTGGGAATTTTAGGTCTACTTTTTTAATATGAGCCTACATTTTTGTGTTCTGTGGGTAAAATATTTGCGATTTGGCCAAACTTTTTTGGCTTTAGAAATAACGATCGGTTCGATGTGTCTAACAATTATGACTATGTGAGTAGCTTTTTGAAATTTTTAGGTCGACTTTTTTAATATGAGCCTACATTTTTGTGTTCTGGGAGTAAAATGTTTGCGGTTTGGTCTAACTTTTTTTTACTTTGGATATAACTATCTGTTCGATGTGTCTAACTAGTATGAGTATGGGAGTAGATTTGTAGGGTTTTGAGATCGACTTTTTGAATATGAGCCTAAATTTGTGTGTTCTGGTGGTAAAATCTTAGTGATTTGGTCTAACATTTTGGACCTTGAATATAACTTCCTGCTCGTTGTGTCTAACTAGTATAACTATGTGAGTAGATTTTTATGGTTTTGAGGTCGACTTTTTGAGTATGAGCCTAAATTGTTGTGTTCTGGGGGTAAAATATTTGCGATTTGGCCTAACTATTTGGGACTTTGGATGTAACTATCTGTTCGATGTGTCTAACTAGTATGAGTATGGGAGTAGATTTGTAGGGTTTTGAGATCGACTTTTTGCTTATGAGCCTAAATTTTTGTGATCTGGTGGTAATATTTTTACGATTTGGTCTAACTTTTTGGAGTTTGGAAGTAACTATCTGTTCGATGTGTCTAACTTTTATGAGTATGTGAGTAGATTTGTATGGTTTTAAGGTCGACTTTTTGTGTATGAGCCTACATTTTTGTGTTCTGGTGGTAAAATGTTTGCGATTTGGCCGAACTTTTTGGACCTTGAATATAACTTTCTTCTCGTTGTATCTAACTATTATGACTGTCATGGAACTCCTCTGGTATTGCATCAGGGTCAAAGCGCGTTCAAGTAACCCGCCACCCCACCCCACCTGTATTATTTCCCCACCATTGATCCGACCGGTCGCTTTTATCAGGGACCGAATAGATTTAAAATAACCCATGTGTCAGAATCGACAGCACTTAATGTGGAAAATGAGGTCAGTTATCACGATAACAGTAATCCTCTTCTCTGATTAGTTAATCTAAAGGTCAGTGATTTCGTTGATGGGTGTCCGATAGAAATCCTCTTCTCTGATTGGTTAATCTAAAGGTTAGTCATTTCGTTGATGGGTGTCCGATAGAAATCCTCTTCTCTGATTGGTTAGCCTAGATGTTAGTCGAAAGTGAAATAGTGTCGTCCAACTTTTATTTACCAGTTGCATGTGAAACTTCGTGTTGTAAGCGCGATTGATTCACGGAAGTTTATTTTCATAGTACTGTTCAGTCTAGCGGTCTGTATTGTAGTGGTATATTTTGCGGTGTAAGTTGAATTATTTTCTGTTTTTCTCTTATCTCATAACGATGTGGTAGGTTATCATTAAAGGAATTTCGGTTGTATTAATGGTGATGTGTATAAAGTACGAATGGTAGGAACGAAGTCTAGTAGGGCTTAGAAGAGAGAGAGCGAGAGAGCGAGAGAGCGAGAGAGAGAGATACAGAGAAGTCTAGGAGAAGGAAGGTGAGGTGCTAGACATAAAGGGTGAGAATAATCAAGTGTTACAATAGGAGGGACGCTAAAAATATACGGGAGGGCGGAACGATGTGGGAGAGATAAAGGGAGAGGAGGGAGTGTGGCCTGATAGGTTAGACGTCTAAGAGAGGATAGGTGAGAAAGATGGAGAGGGAGAGAGAGAACACGATGGGGAGGGAGAGGTAGCGAGAGAGACAGAGATGGTGAGGGAGAGAGACCGAGAGAATGAGCGAGAGCGAGAGAGAGCGAGAGAGAGTGCGAGAGAGACAGCAGTGGAGAGGGAGAGAGATACCGAGAGAGATAGCAAGAGAGAGATAGCGAGAGCAAAAGAGACAGAGCTGGAGAGGGAGCGAGAGAGAGAGCGATGGAGCGACAGAGAGATAGCGAGAGATAGATACAGCGAGAGCGAAAGAGACAGAGAGGGAGCGAGAGAGAGCGATGGAGACGGAGAGAGATAGCGAGAGATAGAGACAGCGAAGGAGAGAGATAGCGAGAGCGAAAGAGACAGAGCTGGAGAGAGAGCGATGGAGCGGGAGAGATAGCGAGAGAGATAGAGACGGAGAGAGATAACGAAATGGACAGAGATGGAGAGAGGGAGAGAAAGAGCGATGGAGAGGGAGAGAGATAACGAGAGAGACAGAGACGGAGAGGGAGAGAGAGATAACGCGAGAGACAGAGACGGAATTGGAGAGAGAACGAGAGAGAATGATCGAGAGTGAAAAAGATAGCGATGGAGAGGGAGAGAGAGATAGCGAGAGAGAGAGAGATAGCGAACCACTATTACTGATGAGCAAGCGAGAGCTAGCACCTGCCTTCCTCCCTTTTCAAATAATCACAACACACTATTTATTTACAAGCACACACATATCGTGAAGCAGTGCGCATCACGAGGTCACCTATGCTCACCACGGTCTCGCTGTCTTGGTCGATCCGTCTTACTGCGTGTATACTTTCTATATAGACAAAAACACAGGGTATCGAGGTCTCGCTGTGTTGGTCGATCCGTCTTGCTGCGTGTATACTTTCTATATAGACAAAAACACAGGGTATCGAGGTCTCGCTGTGTTGGTCGATCCGTCTTGCTGCGTGTATACTTTCTATATAGACAAAAACACAGGGTATTTAACAAAACGCAGCTATGTGTATACTTTCTATATAGAAAAAAACAGGGCATTTAACGCAGAAAAACGCAGAAAAGGCGGGGCATTAACCGCCACCTCTTCTACTAGCGGGTCATCATCATTCCACTCCGAACATGTCCCATAGGTGCTCAGATCCCCTACTCAGCTATTCTCGAAGCGTCCAGCGACTGACGACTCCAGTTCTGTGTTGGTTGATTAGTCTTCTTACACGCCCACTAAGTTTCTCGTTTCTGGCTGTGCCTATCTTAACTCCCATCTCTTTCATCCGAAGAAGTGACGTGGAGTCATAGTTGTCGAAGTCCTGTGTCCTTCCCACTTCCCGGAGGGCATTGATGATATCCGCCCTATCCACTGGTTGATAGTCCTCAACAATGGCGCAGCTAGCCAACCTGTCCGCTCTTTCATTTTCTAGTACTCCCGCATGTCCTGGGACGCAGACAGAGGTGACTTTTCGTATTTTTGAGGTTCTTTAATTGTGTTGTGTAAGTATCTTTAACATCTTTTTTTAAATTTAAAGCTGTTATGTCTAGTGATTTTGTTGATTAATTAGTATTTTCTTTGTTTCTCCTTAAATTGATTTTAATTTTAATCATTACATGATTGTCATCTGAGTTAATATCTGCTCCTGTATAGATTTTGGCTTTCTTGACACTGTTATAGAACCTATCTTTTATCATTATGTAATCTATTTGAATCCTCTTCTTATCTCCGGGGTTATTCTTTGTGTACAGTTTCCTTTTCTCTTGCTCGAAGTAGGTCTTACATAGTATCAGGCCGCTTTCTTCACAAAATTGTATCAATTTTTTTCCTCTCCCATTTCTTTTTCCTAAACCATGATCTCCTATAATGGTTTTGTATCAACCGTTTCCTTCTTTAGATATAATATCACCCATTACAATCAAGATGCCCGAACATGATGTTAGGGGTAATGTGGTCGGTATTACGCCCGTGCCGCGTTGCTTCCCAGAAAAATCCGGTACCCATTTAAGACTGGGTGAAGTCGGAAGCCATCGAACAGTATCAAGCCCGACCTCTTGCCCTCTGCAGTTTAAGTTCATTAATCATTGAGCTATTGCAGCTCCCTATATACTAAAGTGAGGTCAAAAAGTAATGCACACCAATTTTTTTCTCGGCTAATAATAAAGATAGGAATATGAAATTTTGCACACTTGGAATATGACATGTTCCAATTATGTGCACCAAATTGCACAGCATTTTGATAAATATTACGCAATCTATGAACCGTTAAAAAGGAGCTTGTCAGCAATGTCCGTTACATACAGCGAATTGTCATAGAATTTCTGGTTGCGGAAAAAGAAACTGTGGCAAACATTCATAAACGACTGTGTGCAGTGTACAAATGTTCTGCAGTCGATAGGAGCACAGTTAGTCGCTGGGTTCAGAGAATTAAAGCTGCAGAAAGTGTACGAGTGGAGCTGCATGATTTACCGAGTTCTGGACGTGTTGCCTCGGCTACCAGCACAGACATGTTAAACCGGGCTGATGCCATTATTCGTAAGGATAGGCGTATCACTAGTCAGCAATTGGCATTGCAGCTTACAGTCAGCAAGGGAAGTGCAATCGCAATTTTTAAAACTCTCGGATATTCAAAGATTTGCGCTCGATGGGTTCATCGGTGCCTAACAAATGATCACAGAGTTCAAAGGAAAACATTCTGTTCTGAATTGTTGGAGCGTTTCGGTGTTGAAGGAGAAATGTTTTTGTCAAAAATTGTTACCGGTGACGAAACGTGGGCACATTATTATGAGCCTGAAACAAAAATGCAGTCAATGGAATGGCATCATCCGCAGTCACCAAAAAGAAAAAAATTCAAAACATCTCCATCAGCCGGAAAGGTGATGATCACTGTCTTCTGGGACATTGATAGTGTGATTCTTGTTGATGTAATGACAAGAGGTGAGACAATCAACTCGACAGCTTACATCAATACACTGACAAAACTAAAAAAAAAATCGGTTCCACAGAGTTCGGCCTAATAAGCCATCTGCAGATTTGTTGCTTCAACATGACAATGCACGCCCTCACACAAGTCTGGTAACACGGGAAGCAATCAACAAATTTGGTTGGACTGTACTGCCCCATCCTCCTTACAGCCCTGATCTGGCTCCCTCAGATTTCCATCTGTTTGGACCACTCAAAAAATTCCTGCGTGGGACACACTTTGACAATAATGAGGGTGTGATCCGTGCAGTTAAAAAATGGCTACGCGAGCAGGACAAAACTTGGTACAAACGAGGCATTCATGACCTAGTTTCGCGTTGGCGTAAGGCAATACGCTTAGACGGAGATTATGTTGGCAAATAGGTAGTGTAAAGGGGATGTTCAGCTACAATCTGTGAACATTTCACACATTTTGCCCGAATAGTTTCCGAGAAAAAAATTGGTGTGCATTACTTTTTGACCTCCCTACGTAATCTTGAGTAGGTGCATATGTCTGTATTATTGCTATGTCGCATGGTTTTGCTTTCATTTTGAATAGTTTAATCCTGTTATTGTATGTCTAGTGGGTACTTATATATTTTTGTAGCTCTCTTTTGATTAGTATTTCTACACCTCTTGGACTTTCTGTTTTCGTGCCTGAAATTATATATGTATATTTTCCGTTATGTATGTACCCACATTTGTCTATCTTGTCTCTGATATGCATACCATATCTATGTTTAATCGTTCTGCTTCTAAAATAAAGAGTCCTAACATTTCATGTACTTATTTGTAGATCTTTGTTCCGACATAGGGAGCCGCGATAGCTCAGTGGTTAGTGAACTGGACTACAAAGGACAAGGGGCATTGTTCGATCCCAACCGACGGCTTCCGGGTTCACCCAGCCTTAAATGGGTACCGGATTTTTTTTCTGGGAAAGTAAAGAAGCACGGGCGTAATACCGACCACAAAGTCAAAGCAGCAAAGTCAACAGACACAACATTCGTATATGGGGCTCAGAACACCCTCATCGAGTCATTGAACCTGTCAGAGATTCTCCAAAGTTGGACGTCTTTACTGCTATATGCAGAAAGAAGTTTTATGGACCATTTTTCGTTGCAGAAAAATATTCATGAAACCTCTTGCTTGACTGACTGATGCCACAACTTGACGAGGACTCGCATGATTTCATTTTCCAACAAGATAGAGCTCCGCTCCACTTCCACCACAGCGTGAGAGGCAATCTCAAGTAGCATCTCTGACATCGTTCGGCAGTTCGCATTAGTCTAGATGATGAAGTGTTGTTGAGATGCTCCCCCCTCCCCGAGGACATGGCGCAGTGTAATTTCTTTTTGTAGGGTTTCGTCAAAGACAAAGCCTTTGTCAAAACGTTGCCTCCAGATATACCAGTAAACGCTCTTAAATCACACAGCCCTCTGTAGCCTGCTGACCTCAACTCGAACTTATGATCGAATTGAACACCCTTGACCTCAACGCTTGTTGTGGCGTTGCAGGCACGTAGATTGCCGGTGGCGTCTTGCCCCGGACAGCTTGTCTTGCCCCGGACAGCTCGTCTTGCCCCGGACAGCTCGTCTTGCCCCGGACAGCTCGTCTTGACCCGGACAGCTCGTCTTGACTCGGACAGCTCGTCTTGACCCGGACTGCTCGTCTTGTGCCGGACGGCTCGTCTTGACCCCGTATCAGCCCACTTCATACAGGCCGGTCCCCGTTCCGTACGGATTGACCTATTCGTGGACTCGATGTTGGTTAATCTTGAAGCTCGCCTTGCCTGGACACTGCACTTGCGCTGCACCGCTCTCTCAGTACTGACACCCGTCAGCTCGGCTAAGGGCTGGACTGCTACTTGACCCCCCCCCCCCCCCCCCCCCCCCCGATCGATGTGGTTGTATACTCTGGTACTTCGCGCTGTTCAATGTGACGACTGCTTTTGCTTCACGGGCCTGTGCTTGGTGGCCCACCCATTTTCGTTCTTCACTAGGCACAGACATACACATATTGCATGCTAGGAAATAGTTAATGAATACCAGGTAACATATATACTCGAGGTTTATTTGCAAGAATCTCCACCTCGCACCACAATTACACAAACACACCCACATCATGTGTCTCAGAGGCCCTTCTGACATTGTATGACAACCACAAGGCGCCCACATGCCCCGCCTATGACTCCCCACACTAATGTCCAAATGACCCCTTCACTTGGTAGGTCGATGCTGCTGACTCCCACTGTTGTCTACTCGTGCCTTTACCAGCACCTACATTGGTTCGGAACCTACAACTACACTTTAATGTTGTACTCATCAATGAGCCTGAACTCGCTCAAGTTGTCTCTCTTCCTGTCACCTACTTTGTTCGTTGCGTCGGGATGTCGCAACTACATTATGACCTCGTACTCATCATTGAGCATGAATTTGTGAAAGCTGTCTAGCTTCCTGTCACGTAAATTGTTCGTTGTCTTAGAGTTTCATAACTTCTGATTCTAACACAATTCTAACTGTCCATGAATCCGTGAACTCTATCTAGCTCACTAGCCCTACACTGCTCGTTGGTTTTGAGTTTCAGAACTCCTTATTCTAACACACTTCTGACTGTCCATGAATCTGCAGCACGGTCCGTGTTACTCGACCGCCGTACCCGCAACTGACTACTCTATCCCCTAATGGGCACTACAACTCGCTATGCTCACGGTACCGGTTTGCCAACCAACAACAAAACCGTCCGCACTGAGCACTCGTTTAGCTAGACTGACTTCCCAACCTATCATTCTTCCTCACTTCCCTCCTTTTGACTAATCATACCCCGTTTTACATTTCAACCTCACTCCTAATTGCGTCTTATCCTTTCCCGTGCGATTCGATGTTTCTCTATTCTCTTTATTACTAATCACCTTTCCCTGTGGACTCGCTGATTCTCTTTTTAGTTAAACCCTTCTCACTCTCCCTTCAACTTCTCCCATACACTCCAATTTGTCCCCCACTTTATACTCACTGCTTCACAGATCTGATGGAAGAGATCGGATCAATGAAGCCTTTGTTGCCGTTACAAGAGACATGTTGAGTCGAGCATGGGATGAAATGCTGGACTATATCGATTAGGTATCTTCCGTTTCACGAGGTGCACCCATATTGAATCTATGCAACGTAGGATAGAAAAAATAGAGATTATATTACAGGATAAATTGCCTTTGGTATTAAAAGAATCCTCATATCACTTCGTGGGGTGTTAGGGGGGGGGGAGGCGACAATAATAGATTGCAAAAGGTACACTCTTTTTCGGACACCTTCTCCCTCTCTCATATATTAATTTGACACCAAGATGGAAGCTTGTTCGCGTTCGAGCCATAGTTTAAACAATGTTGACTTTGAACATCACGCTATCTGTTATCACAACGAGTTGGCGGATTTTTAGAAATGTAACCACGGGTTTGATAATAAATGTTTGTACACAGTTCGTTAACCACCGCTGTAGATCAAGTCTTTATTCTGCTGGCTTCGTTCGCGACATTGGAAGTTAATGACCTAACTTGTGCAGACGGTTGGTTTGGTGCGAATTGTACGTTACAATATCACTGCTATAATGACTCAGTTTGTGACAAAACTACAGGGACATGCCCAAACAATGACAGTTGTCAGCACGAATATTTCGGACCCCAGTGTCAGTACTTGTATCTTGTTTACAAATACGCCCAAAAAATCTGAACCTACTTTCCTGTTTGATAACAACGACACCACATGTAATCCGGACACAGATTCTACATCAGTTGAGGCAACTCTCAATCAATCTTTGCCGTTCTCCTGGTTTAGGATATATGTGAATGACTTAACAATCCGGACAGTTTCACGGTAAAACTAAATGGTTCTGCCTCATGTAACAATGAATCAAGGTTTGTAGTTAGTTCGCACGAGATTGATGTCTTTTGCTCTGGGGCTGATTTGATCAACAAGTTACGGATTGAAGGGGCCATAGTTGCAAATATCTGCTCCATCTACATTGGCGGGGGTCGGAATGTGGCTCTCAAACAGAACACAAATCAGACCGACACATTTAATGCTTGTTATACAGGAGACGGATGTGGACCAGAGGCCGCAGTTAATGGCAAAACAAAGACGAATCTCTATGACAATGACTGCACACACACACACAATTGAGAAGTGGAACCAATTCTGTTTACTGGTATCTGAACTTTGCCACGCCCCAGGAGATTCACACCATTCGAATCTATCATCGACCTAGCACTATGATTCGGGTAAAGAATGCCACTCGAAAGGCTTTCTCTGACAGTGGCAGTGTAGTGTTCCAGTATAATGATATATCATACCCAAATATTTCTATGAACACTATTGTAGTCACCACATAAGCGACAATGGCATACATTAAGATTGAGTTCTCACCTACCATTTCGCAGGCCGACAGTGCACTGACGGCGTGTGAGGTGCAAACATTTACAGACACCTATTGTCTGGACGGGCATTCTTGGTCGTTTTGTGCAGTGTGTAGTGGGTGTTGCAAAAGCTGCAACGTCATCATCGGTACGTGTCACGGCAACTGTTCACATGGGATCTATGGACACGACTGCTCCGGGTCTTGTCTCAGTGTCTGTCCTTTATGTGAGGGAAAATCCGGAAAATGCCTACAATGTAAACATACTGGCTACACCTGTAATGACACTTGACTCGATGGTAATTTTGGGCTACAGTGCAAACAGACGTTTTCTGATGGCTGTGACATCATATGTGACCCGGAAAGTGCAGACTGTACGTACAAGGAAACGTACTACGGGTCAGACTGCACTCTCAAATGTCAGGACAACTGTTTCAACGACACCTGTGAACAGTCAACCGGGAACTGTGCATGCAAGGGAGCATTCTACGGGTCAGACTGCACTCTCAAATCTCCGGACATCTGTTTGAACGAAACCTGTGAACAGTTAATCTGGGCCTGCGTCTCGTATGTCGATGATTCCCACGTTAAGAAGAGTCTGCCGACTACAACAAACCCAAACATATGGATACCTTAATGTGTTTCTGTGCTAGACATGGTTCATTTCTTGGTGTTTTTCCGTGAAGCCATGGCTCATATCTTGATGTGTTTCTGTGCTAGCCATGGCTCATATCTTAGCTTGTGTGTGTGTGTGTATGTGTGTGTGCTGGCCATGGCTCATATCTTGGTGTGTGTCATGTTGGTCATATCGCACATCTTGGTGTGTCCGTGTTAATCATGTCTCATATCTTTATGTGTGTCTGTGTTTAATCATAACTCATATCTTAGTGTGTATCTGTGTTAGTCATGTGTCATGTCTTTGTGTGTGCATGCATGGGTTAGTGATATCTCATATCTTTGTGTGTGCATGTCTATGTTGGTCATATCTCATATCTTTATGTGTGCATGTCTGTTTATGTCACATCTCCTATCCTTGTGTGTGCATGGCTATGTTAGTCACATCTCATATCTTTGTGTGTGCATGTCTATGTTGGTCATATCTCATATCTTTGTGTGCATGTCTATGTTAGGCATGTGTCATATCTTTGTGTGTGCATGTCTATGTCAGTCATATCTCATATCTTTATTTGATGTTTGTGTTAGTCATGTATCATATATATTGATGTGTGTCAGTGTTAGTCATGCCTCGTATCGCTGTGTGCATGTCTGTGTTGGTCACATCTCATATCTTTGTGTGTGCATGTCTGTGTTAGTCACCTCTAGTGACTCGGGCAGATGGTGCTCGTAAACCTGGGATAGCCGACCATCTAAGGGCAGAATCCCCCTACAGAAAATATCGCCTGTCGCCTTGCAGGAAGATTGGGGACAATCAAAGGCTAAGGAAAGCAAACCTGAATAAAATTATGGCTGAAATCTGATGCACTGGCCCACTGGTGCAGAACACAGTGCAACGTTTTAACGGGTGTTCAATCAGAGTGGATCTGGCAGTCTCTAATTGGGATGTTCTGTCTGTGAGGGCGATCAACACACTTAACCTGACAGCTGACTTCATGTGAAAGTCTGGAATCCTACTCTGATTGAGTCCTGATCGCAGAGAGAGAGAGAGAGAGAGAGAGAGAGAGAGAGAGAGAGAGAGAGAGAGAGAGAGATATTAATTTGTTGCCTTTTCGGTTTCTTACCTGTTCGTTTTGTTGACAGTCATTATTTTAGTGTCTTTTGTATTTGGCGCGTACTATATATAATTAGCAACATATTAGTTATTTCACAAGATTATATTTATGTTAATCTCATGCTGATTTCTTTCTTTTTGCTTGCCTTCCTTTTGATAAAAATATATGTGATTGTACTTCTGCGGAACATTTTCTTTGTCATTAATTCACTTAGAATGACTCCAACAGGATGCTCTCTTCTATGAATCTCTCGATCTATTACTCGCTATACTTCTACAGTTCATCCGCTTCAATTGTCAAGACACTAGAAGAGTTGGCCAATATGATGTATATTCTCTTGCATGATTAAAGTCTGATAAAATAGGCACCCAATGCACGAATGCCGTTCTTTTAGTTTTCTTCATAAATTATTTTGCTGGTGTTGTTGCACCGTTTATTTCTTTTTCTGCACCCTGTACCATCGTGTTATTAATGTGTGAACTGTCAGAAGATTTTTTTTCAAATTTCATGAGCTCCAACCTCGTGGAAAAAATTGTGGTCAGTAGCATTCCCAAAGACATTGCTCTCTCTAATGTAGGGACACAGTAGTGACGTTTCTACATACGTTTACAATATGGGATCTATCTATAACCAGTTCATGGTGGCTCCAGAGAGCTTAATTTTGTTTTCTGCTAAACTCTTCATAAAGAATGCTGTGAGATTCATTATCACACAAAGCAAACATTAAAAGAGAAGGAAGAAGATCAAGAGGAAGACAGACAGATAACATCACAGAAATGCTGCCCTACAACATCAAATGTTATTGTTGCGTTCGCCAGCTTTCGACTCTGACGAAGTCCCTAGAGACTAGGAACTGAGTTTTGCGTGTTAATCAATTTTTCACTGGCAGCCGCGTGCACAGGGGTCCCTCGCCGCATAGGCAGATAACTCCGACTTCGGAGGTGCTCATGTATTTTCCATCGATGAGTAACTGACGTTTCAAGCCGGGCCTTGCTTCTGAGACCAGGGGTGGTTGTCGCAGAGAGAAATCATAAATAAAAATCCCAACCGGTGTAGCCGGGATTTGAACCCACAACCTCTCTGTCCCGAGGCCGGCGTCTTGCCTCGAGACTAACCAGTCCCCGTGGACTTGGAATACGAGGAAACTGCAACAAGGAACACTTTTCATGCATAGCCTGCAATTGTTCCTGCCGCCTATCCACTATATACACTATATAGAGTATAGAAGTTCACGTCCTCCCGAAAGTGATGATCGTCATATTTCTTTAAAAATGTATAGCGCTTGATGATGTTAGGCCATCGTTGTTGACTCCAATTTCGAACATATAAACACACAGTTAGTCGTCAGATTATCCCCATCGCACATCAAACAACAGACCGTAAGATTAGCTTACGGCCGGTCTAGGGATTTACGATGAGCCATTACGATGACGTAGCACACATAACAATGACGAGCCCTTTTGATTCTTGATTATTCTAGTGAATGTAGTATACGATGAACAGAACACGGTGCAAATTCCCTAAAGAGATAGAACTGCGGCTGACGAAGCAGTTCACATTAATGAGAACATATAAATAACTTGCGTCAAGCAAATCCATCAACGGCCATGAACAGCACCAATGTGACGTAAAGCGCAGAACAAGCCTAGACGATGGAAGGTCGCATTCACAACACTTGATTTGTCGAAAATGAAATATTGCCGGTGTACGACATTGCTTTATCGGCGCAGATGTAATAAGTAGATCATCATCTTGATTTTAACGCATAGGAGTGCGATGGAGAACTGAAATTAATCAGACATCGAATGCACTTTCTGCTGCGATCGAGAGAACGTGGACTAGATCCGCCATCTTAGAAACGGAATTCCCTTAACATCAAATGACAATAGTGGAAGCCGCCAGAAGGGCGTGAACCAGAGCTTTGTATCTCTCTCGACACCCGAATGGGAACAAGAGGAAGTAAAGAAAGTTAAATGCTTCCTCACTTTATATATATTTTTTCATAAAACAAGTAATCCAAATTCCCTTCTTCACACTTCATACAAGCACCCTTCAGTCACAGAACACACATAAGAGACACTGTTTATATTCCTCCGATATAAACACACAATTGTTTAAGTTTAGATCGTTTCTCCCCCTTGGATGAAACATGCAGGCACTATTGTTCTGCAGCTTTGCTGGTCCCTTCCCATCGTGTCTCTGGCTTTAATGATGAGAATGTTTACTGTTCTAGCTGGAAATGTTAGACATTTTTAGTTCAAATAAACACCAGCCTTGTATCGCACAAAGAATGGCTACTAAATGTTCAAACTCTGTATAGCCACAGAGTGAAGTATTTCAATAGGCAGAACCCAGACAAGCAGAACTAATGTGAGTTCATTGACCCGCTTCATGTTTACGCTTGAAAATCGTATAGTGGAGTCGATCAATCTTCTTCTTTATAGGCTTTCTTCGGCTGCTCCCATTTGTATGATTATCAAAAACAGTGATGAATGCAGAGTTTTTGACATTAGCTTATCCACTTCTTCTTTGTCCTAGCTTATCAGTCTCTTTGTGGCTCTGGATTATCAACCCTTTCGTAGCTTTTGCTTATCAACCTCATCGTTGCTCTGGATTATCAACCCTTTCGTAGCTTTTGCTTATCAACCTCATCGTTGCTCTGGCAGACCAACCTCTTCATGGCCCTAGACTATCGACCTCTGTAATAGTGACAGTACGTCGGGTCAACACAAAGGGTAAAGAATATGAAGTTCAAACATTTCTAGTCACGTGCAGCAATTCACCCTTGACCGCGTGCTCAACACAACGTGATTAATTCCCAACTGCAACTCCAAATATTCTGAACAACACTTATGTTCGACACTTCGTATGATGACACAGGACGTTGTCTCGATCTCGTACAAATGTTTATTCACACAGTTCTTGAGTTACACTTCACAAGTCATCCGGATATATAACTTAAAAAAGTAAAGTACCCCCGTCACGCCAAGTGGCGTATAGGGAATATGGTGTTAGTGACCATACATTTTACAGACCTTCGGCACAAGATTTTTGGGGTAATGTGGTCGGTATTATGCCCGTGCCGCTTTACTTTCCCAGAAAAAAATCCGGTACCCATTAAAGGCTGGGTGAACCCGGAAGCCGTCGGTTAGGATCGAACCCTACCCCTTGTCCTTTGTAGTCCAGTTCACTAACCACTGAGCTATCGCGGCTCCCGTTGTATCGTTAGGTCAATGGATTTTCCTCAGTCTATTATATTCAGTATAGTCTTGAAGTATGTGTTCAGCAGTCTGTCCACCTGTGCATGTAGCTGAGGTGCTGATCTTGAATTGTGTATACATGTGACTGTGGAGATGATTGTGCTCTGTTAGAGGCGTATAATGATAACCTGTTCCCAACTATTCATATTATGAAAGGCATTCTGATTTAAGACTTCTGGTCTTATGATTGATTTGATTATCTGTTTCTTCTGATGGTATGTAACTTGTGCATTTGGTTGTGTGCCCGTTGCGCCTTCCTTTGCCAGTTTATCTGCTCTATCGTTTCCTGGTATTTCACAGTGAAATGGGATCCACTGCAACACGACTCCGTGGTGCTTACAGAGTTCAGTCAATCTGCAGATGTGGCAATTTTATAGATTGTAGTGCCTGGAATACTGATCTTGCATATGTCTGGACCACTAAAGGCTGTGGGCTGATATTACAGTTCAGTAGTTTTTGTATTGCTAACTTTATTGCTTGGATTTCTGCATCGTAATTGTGACAATATTTCCCTGTTGCTATTTTATTCATATCTATAACGTTATTCGGGTACCCTATGTATGCTACTGCTCCTCCTTTCTTTACTGCATTCTGTGCTGATCCATCTGTGTACATCCGAATCCATAGGCCCTGTGGGTATTCTTCATTCAAGAAACCGAGAGTGATTATTTTACGCTGTAGACTATTCTGTTCCTCCAAGTCAAGTTTTTCCGCTCACTTCTGTTTGTATTTGTATTGACAATCCTGATTCCTCTGTCCAATGTGTCTGTTCTGGTATGGGTAGTAGGGAACTGACTATGGACATGTCTGGTGTTTGTCTACAAATACGCTTGGCTTGGTGGATAAAACTGCTTCTCTTAAGCCGTCCCAATGCATGATTTTAGAATCGGTCCTTCATTGGATGCATACAAATTTGTCTGCCTGTATCAACATATTTATATCCCTCCTTTCTATCAGTGCTGTTATCCTCCACAATTTCTCCATTTCCAATATTGGTGTTGATTTCATTGCTCCTGTGATGACCATGAGTGTCTGGTTTTGTACTTTATCCAGATCTTGCAGTGTGATGTTTGATGCTGAGCACCATGCAGATGTTCCATATTCTAAATGTGGGTTCTGTTGGTAAACTTTACTGAGTAGTTTCCCACTCTCACCCCACGTGGTTCCACGCAGCTTTCTTAGAATTGCTAACTCTCCTCCTTGCTTTTTGGGTTGCCTTATTTATCTGCTGTTTCCAAGATAGTTTGTTATCAAATGTAACTCCGAGATATTATGCCGAGTAGCTATTTATGTTTTCTTTCACATCATCATCATCGAGTGCCGTCTCTGCAACGAAGGTTGGCTACCATGGAACGCCATTCGTCTCTGTCTCTTGATTTGATAGTGCAGGTTGTCATAGGCTGAAGTGTCCATCTTTTGATGTTACTCGTCCGTGTTAGTCTTGATCTGCCTCTGACTCTTTGACCTTGTATTTTCTCCTCCAGGATTACTTTTAGTAGGCTATTGTGTCTTTTAGCATGGCCCAAAAATCGCATTTGTCTTGTTCGAATTGTGCTTAGTAGTTCTCTTTTCAATTTTAGTTGGTTTTTTTCCTCTCTCTCTCTGCGATCAGGACTCAATCAGAGTAGGACTCCAGACTCTCGCATGAAGACAGCTGTCTGTTTAAGATTGTTAGATCCACTCCGATTGAATACCTGTTAAAACGTTGCACTGTGTTCTGCGCCAGTGGTCCAGTGCATCCGATTTCAGCCAGCATTTTGTTCAGGTTTGCTTTCATTAGCCTTTTATTGTCCCCAATCTTCCTGCAAGGCAGCAGATGATCTTTTCTGTAGGGGGATTCTGCCCTTAGATGGTCGGCCTTCCCAGGTTTACGAGCACCATCTGAACGAGTCACTAGAGGTGACTGACACAGGGATAACGTCATGGAACGCACTAAAATGGCAGCTTATTTATATTCGAGCTATGGACTAAGCAATGTTTACATTGAACAACACGATATATGTTATTGCAGCGTTGGCAGATTTTTGAAAATGTTTTCAAGGGTTTGAACATAAATGTTTGTTCACAGTTCGTTAACCTTCGCTGTAGATAAAGTCGTTAATTCGATGGCTTCGTTTCGGACGTTTGGTAGCTAAGGACCTAACTTGTCCAAACGGATGGCATTGGCAAGGATCATTTTGAATCTATGAAGTGGGCTCATTTTGTGTTTAACTCAAAAGCATATGTGCTTTTTAACCAAAGACTTTTTTTGGGGGACTCAGTGAAGATATCCCCGATGGAAGAATAAATTGTACTATTAGTCCCATAAATGATTCGCTTCCAGAGGTTTATGATGTAAACAAAGCAGTTTTGTCATTGCAAGTGAATAATGTCCACATCTATAATTGGTCAGGATTGTGTAGCAGCAGCAGCTTTATAGCGAACACAGAAAACATCCTAGGATTGTGCTGTTCTGAAACAGCTATGCCATGCTACCCTAGAATTGCCTTTAATGGGATTACTGTGACCACAAACCACTCTCCATGTGTGGGCTACATATTTACACCCCAGAAAGTTACACTGAATATAACAACATCATGTGCCGTCTGTGATATTAATGACCACAGACCAGGAGCCTCCAGTATGATTGATACAACTGTTGCAGCGAGCATTTCATCAGCAGAGCCATATCTATGGAATGTTAATCTGACATTGTTCTTGAATAATGTCCAAGATAATGAGACATCAGAATCGTGTGGCGGCAGCTACAAGAAGGGAGCGGAGAACATCAAGTTCTGCTGCTATAAAGGAGACTTGCTTTGCTATCCCAGAATTGCCTTAAATTAGATCACTGTAGTTGAAAACTTCTCCTCTTGTGTAAACTACACATTCACATCTAAGAGTGAATCAGTGAAGGTCACAAAATCATATTCTCTCTGTGGTTTTACTAACTACAGGTCAGGTGGCTTCTGTTGGAAATGATAACTTACCACCACTGTGTGTCTATATGTTTGGAATTGGAGTCATCAATGATGGCCTAACATCATCAAGTGCTATGACGATCATCATTTTCGGGAGGACGTGAACTCCCATGGTATATGGTGAATAGGCGGAGGGAACCATTAAAGGCTATGTCTGAAAAGTGTTCCTTCTTGCAGTTTCCTCACATTCCAAGTCCGGCTTGTTGCAGGAACTACTGAGTTAAGTGCTCTGTGCACACCGTGAGCTGTGTGTCTCATCCGTTTTGATCCTGCTTCGATATCCCGCTTGTTTACGATGAATGATGATATCGTATGACAGGGAACAGTTGGCTGTGATCACTTTCTGCGCGGTTTCGCCTTATGTCTTTTGGCGTTTGCTGAGACTGCTACGATGGGGACTACAGTTACCTTTCTTTGTTTGGGAGATGAGTTAGTAATTCGGATGATTCCACTGGCACGGGCGGTTGAGCAATTATGAATTTTAATTCGTTTGCAGTGATACCGAGACCTTCCATAACCAATAACCAATAATAACACAGACATGCGACTTGTAATATGTTTTAAAACTTCATCGTTTGTTTTCTTTTCCTTCCATCGAATTCTACCTATTCTTCTATATATCCACATTTCAAAGGCTTCAATTCTCTGCTCTTTTTTCTTGTCTAATGTCCATGTTTCTGCACCATATAGGAATATTGAGAAGATGTAACATTTTGAAATTCTTAGTTTTAGCCCTGGTGTTATTTGTTTTGATGTTAGTATGTTCTTCATGACATTAAAATTACTTTTTGCCATTCCTATTCTTTTGTTTATTTCAGTTGTACATTTTCCATCACTGGTTATAGTATGTCCAAGGTAGCTGTAGTTCTGAACTGTCTCCAGGTCTATTCCTTCAATTTTGATATCCACTTGTGGATTTTGAGTGTTTTCTTTGTTTATGATCATAGTTTTAGTCTTTTTGATATTCATATCTAGTCCATATTTTTTGCTTGTCATGTTTATTTCATTAAGTAATTGTTGTAGATCTTTAGGACTTTCTGCTAGCAGTACAGTATCGTCAGCATATCTTAGGTTATTGGTTATCTTTCCATTAATTTGTAGGCCTGGCATCTCTATGATATTTTTAAAGATTTGCTCAGTGTATAGATTGAACAAGCTTGGAGATAGGATGCATCCCTGTCCTACTCCTCTTTTTATTTCAATGGGTGTAGCTCTTTGTTATATTTTATTATTGCTGTTTGCTCCCAGTATAGATTACATATTAGTCGTATGTCCATGTCATCTAGATGTATCTCTTTTAGGCATTCTATAAGTTGTTTATAAAAAAATAAAGGACTCAGCCTTAATAGCAAAAAGACAGAGGTAATGGTAACAACAAAGAAAAAGACATCACCTTAGTGCAAAATAAAAACAAGTGGAACAATATTAAAACAGGTAAATGAATTTAAATATTTGGGAACTTTGTTAACCTCAGACGGAAGATGTACAAAAGAGGTGGGATGCAGAATGGCTCAGGCAAAAGCAGCTTTCCAAAAAATGAGGAAGATACTATGCAATCCATTTTTGACAATAGAAACTAGAAAAAATTCTTAAATGTTACGTAGAGCCAGTCTTAACATATGGATGCGAATCATGGACAATAGGACAACAGACAAGAAAATCACTGGAGTCTGTAGAAATGTGGTTTTACAGAAGAATGTTGAGAGTACCATGAGCAGCTAAGAAGAGTAATGAAGATGATCTGAGAGAGGTCAAAGCAAAAAGAGAGCTAATTTCCAATATTAGAAAGAAACAATCATCATTTTTTGGCCATGTAATGAGAAGAGAACAACTGGAATGTATTGTAACAACTGGAAAAATTGAGGGACGAAGAGATAAAGGGAAGAAAAGAGAAAAAGTAACAGACAGCTTAAGAGAATGGCTCGGCAGAAGGTCAATAATAGAAATGATAAATAGCTGACGAGATCGAAAGTTGTGGAGAGACATGATCACCTACGCCAGCAGGTCCGGTACTTGATGATGATGATAAGTTGTTTGTGGTGTACTCTATCAAAAGCTTTGATGTAGTCTATGAAGCAGGCATATATTGTTTTGTTTATTTCTGTGTACTTTTCGATTAATGTTCTCATGCAGAATATGGCTTCTTTTGTCCCACTATTTTTCCTAAATCCAAATTGTTGCTCATCTAATTCAGTATTGATTTTATTCTGAATCCTTCCTTGTATAACTTTTAGCAAGATTTTTGTAACATAGTTCATTAGGCTTATTGTTCTAAAGTCACTGCATTCAACTGCACCATTCTTTTTAGGCAATGCAATGAAAGCTGATGTTTTTAGTTCATTTGGTATGTATCCTGTATGGTATATGTCGTTGCATATGTCTGTAATCACTTCAATGCCAAAATCTTCTAGTGCCTGTATCATCTCTATCTGTATGTTTCAGGTCCTGCTGCTTTTCCCTTTTTCATTGTTTTTATAGCTTTTTCCACCTCAGATTTTAAGATTTTATAGCCTGATGTACATTTTCTAACTGGTTTTTTGTCCCTTTGATCATGAAATAGTTCTGTTATATATTCCTGCCATCTATCTATAATATCCTTATTGTCTGTTAGCATTTTTCCTTTTTGGTCTGCAATGCATCCACCTTCTGTGGCTTTTTTAATTTTATTAGTCATTCTCTTTATTTCTGTGTGCATTCCTCTTAAGTCTTGTTTGCTGAGCCAGTCTTCTTTTGCCTTTTTGTACATGTTGCGTATTTCATTATCTATTTTATTGTATTGGATAGGGATCTTCGCTTGTCTCCTTTCTTCCATTTTTTTCTAAGATGGTGTTAGTTATCCATTTTTGTTTTTTGCTCTTTTCTCTTTTGGGTAAGGTGTCTCATGTTTCTTGTATGCTTTTCTTTAAGCATTGCCATTTGGTTGTTACTTTTTCATCAGGATTTTCTCTTCTGTATTGTTCAATTCCTTCTTCTAGCAGCTTCTGGTATGTGTTCTTTACTTGTATTGTATAGGCATCTTTAATATCTTTTCGATTTAAAGCTGTTATTTCTAGTGGATTTGTTGATGAATTAGACATTTGCTTGTTTCTCTTTAGTTTGATTTTCATTTTAATTATTACAGGATTGTGATCTGAATTAATATCTGCTTCTGGGTAGGTTTTGGCTTTCTTTACGCTGTTACGGAACCTTTCTTTTATCATTGTGTAATCTATTTGATTCTTCTGCTTATCCCCAGGGCTTTTCCATGTGTACAGTTTCCTTTTCTCTTGCTCAAAGTAGGTGTTACATATTATCAGCCTGTTTTCTTCACAGAATTGTATTAATCTTTCTCCTCTGTCATTTCTTTTTTTTTTCCTAAACCATGATTTCCTATAATGGTCTTATATCTACCTTTTCCTACTTTAGCGTTCATGTCACCCATTACAATCAAGATGTCTGAAGTTTTCATTTGATCCATAACTTTATTTAGGTCTTCATAGTATGTCTCTATTTGTTCATCTGTGTAGTCTTGAGTAGGTGCATATGTCTGTATTATTGTTATGTCGAATGGTTTTGCTTTTAACTTGAGTAGTATAATCCTATCACTGTATGTCCTGTGGGTACTTTTATATTTTTGTAGCTCTCTTTTTATCAGTATTCCTACCCACCTTTGAAGTTCTGTTGCGTTTCATGAGTATATAAATGTATATTTTTCGTCCTCTATGTACCCACATTCTTTCCATCTTGTCTCTGATATGCCTATAATATATATATTTATTCGTTCTGCTTCTTGAATCAGATTTTCCAATTTCCTTCTTGATATAGAGTCCTAACATTGCAAGTACTTATTTTAAGATCTTTCCTCCGACATAAGTTCGAATTCCTCTCTATGACTTCCTCTGGACTAGTACGTGATGAGGCTCCAATCTCTTTCACGATGGTCTGCCATATTCGCCTTTCGTGTTCTGAATATGCCTCATGTGTACCACACACTTTGCTGTTTTCGCTTTCTGGGCCGTTGATCATTTCTGATTCATCCGCCCCATCCACCGTCACAGACTTTTCACATATGGGTTGAACACACCCGATTGCCGGCGACATTTTTGTTGAACCATGTGCTTGCCTATCGAACCGCGAACACACGACACAAAGTAAGAATAAATCATATTCCACTTAAATATCGGAAATCACAGTCCCTCCCCACGTCAGAAGTAAAACATACACCAAACGGGGAATAGCAGACATAATTTCACAACTAGACTGTCACGTAAATCATTTAAATATATCAGCAATTGCCGAATTATAAAAAAAAAAAACGACTACACGAAGCCGCCATGACACCGGAAAAAAAAACCGAACATGCTCACATTTCTTTCACATGCTCATTGTTTATGTAGATGGCTCCTGCTTTCTGTTTTGGGGAGAGAGTGAAAAGTGTAGCACTGCATTTGTCTGTATTGATGCTGATACACCATCTATTTGTCCATGAGTTCAGTGCATTCATAGCTCTTTGTAGAAATTTGGAGGCCACTGTTGCATACTCCTCTGTGCACCACATTACCAGGTCATCTGCATGCATTGCCACTTTGATTCCATGTGGTAGTTCAGTAACTAGGTAATTTATGTAGATTAGAAAAAGTGTTGGAGATAGTATCCCTCCGTGTGGGACACATTGGTGCAGTAGTATCCCTCCCTGTGGGACACCCTGGTGCAGTAGTATCCCTCCCTGTGGGACACCCTGGTGCAGTAGTATCCCTCCCTGTGGGACACCCTGGTGCAGTAGTATCCCTCCCTGTGGGACACCCTGTACAGTAGGACTTCTTACTTTTAAGACCATCCTCACATATGAGTTGAACACACCCATGCCGGCGAAATTTTTGTTGAACCATGTGCTTGCCTATCGAACCGCGAACACACAATACAAAGAAGAATAATCATATTCCACTTAAATATCGGTAATCACAGTTCATCCACACGTCAGAAGTAAAACATACACCAAACGGGGAATAGCAGTACATAATTTCACAACTAGAATGTCGCGTAACTCATTTAAATATATCAGCAATTGCCGAATTATAAAAAAAAAAAACGACTACACGAAGCCGCCATGACACCAGAAACTTTAAATTATAGTTAAGTATTTATAGTTTATAGTTATAATTATTAGTATTTATAGTTATATTTTAGATAAATATAAATATGTAGATTGATTCTTAAAAGCATGAACAATATTATCTCTGAAATCTCTTCCATTGCATCGATACAAATCTTCCGTACGGAAAGAGTTAACATTAGTTTACAATGATTTAACATGAAACTTGTGATCAATAGTACTTTTATTTCATATCACCCTGGGCATACAGTTCAACACTTGGGCTTTAGCGCTATTTTATTATTTTGTTTTATAACGAGCAGCAAAGGTCACATTAAAAGAGCTCATGAAAAACAAGTTAAACATCGCTTATTTATAAATAAATAAGAGGGAAGTTGATTGCAATGTGCAGCGCAAGTGTAACATGTTGAAACAAGGTTCTCAACTGAATCCGTTCATCGGGTAAATGACCGAATCTGTAAGTGGCGCGAAAGGACAGGCTGCAGGAAAAAAATGAAAGTGAACTTGACAGATAGAAAATAGCAAATGCAATTTAGCGTGTCACTGATAAATAATGAACAGGTCGAACGCATTAAGATATAACGAGCAAGTCAGCTACCGGCGACATCGGTTGAGGATTTCTGAGGGTGGGAGCTTGTGAGACAGCAATAACAACCCTGTTTTCTTTGATCTCCTGACATTTTACAAAACAACGTTTGGGGTTTACACTGACCAGTGCAATGACAAGAGATTTTGTGTGTGCGTGAGAGAGAAAGAGAGAGAGAAAGAGAGAGAGAAAGAGAGAGAGAGAGAGAGAGAGAGAAAGAGAGGGAGTTCTTATTTTCTTCATTTTTTTAATTCAGCGTCAACGGGACTGACACTATTTGTTCTTTTCGTCTTTTGTTGATGTTTCCTGTTGTGGTGTTTTTGAAGGTTTATAATATTAAGGCATTATTTTCTAGTACTGTATGTTCTCTCAGTTTGTTGATTGATACACGGCTTGTGTTCAACTGCTTCTATTTTAGTACGTAGCTAAACCTTCAATTTGGTGTTCCTTTATACATGATTCCCTGGAAGGGTGAAGACCTGTCTGTGTGTGCTAAAACTGAAATATAGAAACAGTCTGACAAACAGATCGACAAACATAGAGACAAACATAGAGACAAACATAGAGACAAACATAGAGACAAACATTGAGACAAACATTGAGACAAACATAGAGACAAACATAGAGACAAGAGAAGAAATAACGAACGAAGGAACTAAATAGAAGAAGATAAGAGAGAGAGAGAGAGAAGAAGTAGAAGTAGAAGTAGAAGTAGAAGAAGTAGTAGAAGAAGAAGAAGTAGAAGAAGTAGAAGTAGTAGAAGAAGAAGAAGTAGAAGAAGTAGAAGTAGTAGAAGAAGAAGAAGTAGAAGAAGTAGAAGTAGTAGAAGAAGAAGAAGTAGAAGAAGAAGAAGTAGAAGAAGTAGAAGTAGTAGAAGAAGAAGAAAAGGCACAAGATATATTTACCAAGAGGGAGAGAGAGAGAGAGAGAGAGAGATGAAAAAGAGAAAACACAAACACATTACGTAACGAAGTCAATATTAGATGAAGCTCCAAAACAAGAAGATATAATAGTTTATTTGTTATGATCAGGGTTTGTCTATCGTGAAACACATCACCAGGAAAGCTTATTCAACTGTACAAGATGACCCCGTACAATTGTGGCCAAATGGCAATTGTCATAACACGCCAATTTATAAATAGAACACGTACTTCATGGTTCATATCAGGAATTATTCAATGATGATTTGGAAAAGACTGTATTAGTTACATTATGTGTCTAGAACCTGAATATAAACTAAAAAAAAGGACATGGAGAAAACAAATCCGTGCAGGGGGAGCATGTTACTCCAGATGGACACTCAACCACAGAGATGAGAAATTTTAAATAAACCAGGGTAGGAACAACTCTTTAGTCTGGACTGCTCTGACAGAAGAGACGGCTGTGAGTACAAACGTCTACCGCATTACGCGAGGGTGAAGGGTAATCACAGATTAGAAAAGTAGTCTCGAGAAAGAGAGTTGAAGAAAGAAGCACTGGATCTGAAGGTGCAAAACACGATAAAACGAAGAAGGAAGAAGAAAAGCAATATGTTCAAATCGAAGCTAATACAACTCTCACAAATCAATGAAAAACACCCCCATGGGAATAACCTAAATTTATAGCCAACAATTATGTTGGAGTGTTACCTCCCCTAGAACACCATACATCGTAATCAGACTTAGTTTTCTGCCACATTTCTAGTCACAATCATTAGTGATGATGTTTCAACAAACTGATCGCCATTAACATATCTTGTTCCCCTGTTGCTGAACCTCAGTGTCTAGTTTCTACCGCTATATTGTCTGCCTAGCAGGTCGTTGCTTCAGCCTCTTCTTTCATCCCAGTCACGTCATTTGACTATATAACAATATTTGTAACAAACAAGAAGACAACAATTGTATTGTTGTCATAGAAACCGTTGATGTTTTCACTAGTTACAGAAACGTATTGTCCAGTCATAACGTTGATAACTGTTTGTTGCGGGCAGTCAACAAGTCATGGGACAACTCTGAGGTTAAAGAAAGAAATGTCTTGTTCGCCTATCACAGGGGATGATGACCACATATTACTGCAACTTGTTGAATTCTGTTGTGCGTACGAATCTGCGATGTTAGTCTGGAATAATCTACGACAGTGTTGTAATTTTATTTGTTTCTGCTTGTACGGGATCCATTCCCCGAACTTTATGGCCGTTTCTTTGTTGGGCTGCTACTTTCCTTTTTGTTTGTAAATGATCCGCTTCATGAGCTCGTACGCAGGCAAATGGTAGAGTCATTGCAGAAGTCCAAAATACGTAGGGTCATCATTGTCTACGCCCCTGAACATGCGGGAGTACTGGGAAATGAAAGAGCGGACAGGTTGGCTAGCTGCGCTATCGTTGGAGGCGGTCAACCAATAGATCGGGCCTACACGCGGCCTGCTTTAGAATACACACTAAACTAAACTACACGCTCTAGAATAACCAGAACTAGTGGATCTGAAATAGAAAGTGAAATGTAAAAGAGAAGACAAATCGAGAGGGAAAAGTATTATAGGAAAATCATTAATTAAAAATGGGAAGTAAGTAAAATGTAAAAACACTTAATTGGAAATCTAAGCCGAGGCTCCGATCTGCATACGACGGGGCGTCAATGTGGATAAAGAGAGAACAAAGCTACGTGATAAGAGTTGGTGTGGTAAGAAGGATGGGGAGAAAGGGAAAATATGTTGACCGAGGGTGTGAATGACGAAGCAATAACAAGGATGAGTAAAGGTGGGTACTAGCTAGCTAAGGAACCAAAGCGAAACTGTATACCACAGCGTGCATAAAAGGGGTAATTGGAGACTAGATGGCGCCAATGGTACAATCTACGTAGGAGGATGGCATATTAGTGTGTTCGAAAGAGGTAGTGAAACAGCAAATAGGAGGAAATTGTCAAATGTAAGGTAGAACTGAAATACCCACGGCGAAAGAGAAGAATATATTGAAGTACGTGCTGATAAGGATTATAAATACTAGTCGATAAGGTGGGTTCAGAACTCCTACAGATGGGTGCCAACGTACATACAAATACACAGTGTATTACCATGAGTGTCACCTAGGGAAATCATGTCGCGGTGCCAGATGCCAAAGCAGGAGATGGGAGCAAGGAGGAGAGGACGAATAAAGGGGAGTAGGGTTAAGGGAATATAAGGAAGAAAGGAGAGGGGTAGTGGGGGCAGAGAAAGGCGATTGATTATCTTTTAGAAATGACTACATTAATCCTCCGTGGGGTGAGGCAACCTATGCAGGCGATCAGATTCTCTAAGGTGAATCGGCTATTGCTGTCAGAAGGACATGCCACCAATCAGTGACTTGGGCATCAACCTAACCTTGATGGCCATAGAAGTTGAAGCTACTGGGGTGCCTACATCTCATATGATGTCATACAGATGCCAACGGCATCAGTCTCTTAGGCGCGCCCTGATTCGTCAATGTAGTTCATCTGACACCGCTTACCTTTGATGGCGAAGAAAATGTTGCGTGCAGTTCAAGTGAATCCTTCTCTCATCTCACAGGGACCATTAGGGAAGAGAACCGTATCCGTCCGGAGAACGTGGTCACAAGTCTCACACTGAGGGCGATCGCAACGGATAGTGCGTTAATGGGTATGGACGGATATGAGAAGGCGGCTCCTGACAAGCACATCGGGAAGGTTACGATCATGCTAGAAGGCAAGCAAATGAGGGTCAGGGCAAAGTAGATGGGTAATGGGGTCGGCGCGGGCAATGGGGAGGTAACAGTGGATGCTCACCACGCAGTGGTGGGTGGAATGAGTGTCAGCAAGTACTAACTACCCTATCGAGTTAGGGACGGGTAGAAGAGATAAGGGCAGCTTGGCGGGAAGTGGGGAGAACCCGTTGGAGAGCAGGTAGAAGAATCGATTAAGTCGAGCACTATAACATCCTTGTTCTTTGTTCAAAGAACAAGGAATCAAAGATAAATTCGCAGTCACAATATCAAAAGGATACCTAGTCCTCCAACAACTAGAAAATACAATAAATATAGAAGATCATTGGAAACAGGTAAAAGATATATGGAAAGAGACATGCGGCGAAGAAACACTGGGGAAAAGAGAACGCCAGAATAAGGCATGGATAACAGCAGAGACCATGGACTAAAGAAAGAAAGAACAAGAAAGCAGACATAAATAAAAGCAAAACGATAAGTAATAATATGAAAGAACTGTACAACAGCACAAAGAAATTAAGTGGAAAATAAAAACAGATCAATGCCTTTATTAAAGATAAGAAAGAAAATCTGCTTAGTAATATAAGTGAACAAATGGAGAGATGGAAAGAGCACTTTGAAGAACTTTTGAACAGACCCGGCTCAAATAATCCTCCAGATATACTACCAGCAGAAGAAGAGTTACACGTTAACTGTGGAAAACCAAGCATAGAAGAAATAATGAAAGCCATCAAACTATTAAAAAATGGTAAAGTCACAGGACCAGATGAAATTCCTTCGGAAGCCATCAAAGCAGATATTAACACCTCTACCAAGATGCTACATAATCTATTAGATAAAATTTGGGAGAGGGAAGAAATACATAAAGACTGGAAAGAAGGTTATATGATCAAACTACCAAAGAAAGGAAGTTTACAAGAGTGCACAAATTATAGGGGAATTATGCTACTATCAGTGCCAGGAAAAATATTAGGCAGAATCATTCTGGAGAGACTAAAAGAGGCCATAAAGAAACATTTGAGAGTTGAACAAACAGGTTTTAGGAAGAACAGATCATGTGCTGATCAAATAACTACTCTACGTATAATAGTTGAACAAAGTTTAGAACTAAAATCCCCACTTTATATTGGACACATAAATTACGAAAAGGCATTCGATAGTTTAGACAGAAGAATGCTTTGGAAGTTGTTGAGCCATTACGGAATGCCATATAGTTTATTAACCTGATAAAAACAATGTATGAAGGAACGAAATGTAGTGTGGTGCATGAAGGACAGATTACAGAAGTATTTGAAATAAGAACAGGAGTAAGGCAGGTATGCCTTCTGTCCCCATTTCTCTTTCTACTGGCCATAGATTGGATTATGAAAATAACTCAAAACAACAGAAATGGGATCCAGTGGTCACTGACCAAACAACTTGATGATTTAGACTTTGCTGATGACATAGCTCTCCTATCACACAGCCATCAACAGATGCAGGATAAAATGAGCATACTTGATGAGAGATCACAACAGCTAGGACTGAAGATTAATAGAGATAAGACCAACATTATGAGAATTAATACAGTTGGCAATAACCAAATAAAACTAGGAGAAATACCTCTATTAGATGTACAATCTTACATATATCTGGGCAGTAATATAGATAAAGAGGGAGGAACAGAAAATGATACCAAAATAAGGATATCAAAAGCAAGAGGAGCTTTCATTGTACCGGGAAACATGGAAATTCAAAGAAATTAGGCTAAATACAAAAATAAAATTTTTTAACTCAAATGTTAAGGCGTTCCTATTATATGGCTGTAAAACATGGAGAACAACAAAATTGACAATCACGAAGATACAGACTTTCATTAATGGATTCTTACGCAGAATAAAAGGATGGAAATGGCAGGGCAAAATCACTAACATAGAATTATGGAAATGTACCAGTCAAACACCAGTGGATAAAGAGATACAGCGAAGACGATGGATAGGACACACACTACGGAAGCCAACTGAGAGTATTACACAACAGGCCCTTTTTTGGAATACCCAGGGGAAAAGACAAAGAGGAAGACCAATGAACTCTTGGAGAAGACAGATAGAAGCAGAGATGAAGATGATGGGGAAGACATGGAATGATCTTAAAAGAATGGCAAAAAATAGAATGACTTGGAAAGTGTTTGTTGAAGACCTATGCTCCACTGGGAGCTAAAAAGGTAGAAGAAGAAGACTATAACATAGATACAATCGGAAAGATAAGGAAAAACAATTTACAAAATAAAATAGACGTTTTAGACACAAAAATACCCATTACATAACACATTATTCGAGAGAGACATTAGATAAATCAGTGCTTCGGTCCTTGATAAATGAGAGTCGGGTCTGTACCATTCCATCATATAAAACGAACAAATCGTTATATAACAGAAAGCTGTTGTCAAATGAATACTATATATTTATGAAATCACATTATCTGATATATTTTTAAAATATTACGTTATGAAATGTAAATGCAGAAAAAAAACCAGGAAGTGAAATGTCGAGTTCACTGTTCAAGTTCTAAAAGTTGCGGACCGTTCTGTCAGCCAAAAATACAAAAAATATTATATAACAATTTTTTTTAAATTGGAGCCAAAAACTACAAGAAAAAAAGAACAAATGGGAACAAAACAAAATTCACACGCAAAAAAAAAAATAGAAAGAATTATATATATATATATATAAGTACAAAGACGTAACAGATAATAAAGTATGAAAATACAGAACATAATTTACAGGCACTGAGGGGAAAATACCATAACATACACTAGAAAAATAAACTAGAGAAACAATATACTGTGAAAGCACAAATATGAGCACTTGGAAAAAAAAAGCACATATCACAAGGGAAGCACAAGAGAATGTAAACAGGCTGAAACATGCACTTGATGAAACGCCAGCATGGACACAGCTTCTTATTAACATGCGCCAACACAACAATGATGCTTGAGTGATGTATAATTCATTGTTGTCAACATTCATTAGTTTGCCCTAAACCCCCCAGAGTCTTCTAGGCCTGTTAGGCTGTTACCAGACAAAAATAGTCACATTGGGGCATGCGTCACATTTGGACTTGTGTCGTAATCACGTGATTAGGTGTGCTCATGAGCTAATCCCACCCAGCTGTCACGCGATATCTCTTCTGGATAACGGTGATCATGACTAATTTATGCGCCATTAGGAGAAGCTGTACCAGGCATGCGCAGGTTTTATTTTCAGTCTTTTGATAACCCTACCCCACCTTCCTCCTTCACCTATCTTTTCTACTTTGCAGTGGGGACCTCACAACCGCCCATTAGAAAAGCCAGAAATGGAACACTGTCAGAATGGATTAAGTCATTGTAAGTTTTGGTTATATTCAGTATTTCTTTCTGGGGTGTAAATATGTGGCACACACATGGAGAGTGGTTTGTGGTCACAGTAATCCCATTAAAGGCAATTCTAGGGTAGCATGGCATAGCTGTTTCAGAACAGCACAATCGTGTGATGTTTTCTGTGTAAATGTCATGTGCCGTCTGTGATATTAATGACCACAGACCAGGAGCCTCCAGTATGATTGATACAACTGTTGCACCAAGCACTTCATCAGCAGAGCCATATCTATGGAATGTTAATCTGACATTGTTCTTGAATGAAGTCCAAGTTAATGAGACATCAGAATCGTGTGGCAGCAGCTACAAGAAGGGATCGGAGAACATCAAGTTCTGCTGCTATAAAGGAGACTTGCCTTGCTATCCCAGAATTGCCTTAAATGGAATCACTGTAGTTGAAAACTTCTCCCCTTGTGTAAACTACACATTCACATCTAAGAGTGAATCAGTGAAGGTCACAAAATCATATTCTCTCTGTGGTTTTACTAACTACAGGTCATGTGGCTTCTGTTGGATTGGAAATGACAAATTACCACCACTGTGTGTCTATACGCTCGTATGTTTGGAATTGGAGTCATCAATGACGGCCTAACATCATCAAGTGCTATGACGATCATCATTTTCGGGAGGACGTGAACTCCCATGGTATATGGTGGATAGGCGGCAGGAACCATTGAAGGCTATGTCTGAAAAGTGTTCCTTCTTGCAGTTTCCTCATATTCCAAGTCCGGCTTGTTGCAGGAGCTACTGAGTTAAGTGCTCTGTGCACACCGTGAGCTGTGTGTCTCATCCGTTTTAATCCTGCTTCGATATCCCGCTTGTTTACGATGAATGATGATATCGTATGACAGGGAACAGTTGGCTGTGTTCACTTTCTGCGCGGTTTCGCCTTATGTCTTTTGGCGTGTGCTGAGACTGCTACGATGGGGACTACAGTTACCTTTCTTTGTTTGGAGATGAGTTGGTAATTCGGATGATTCCACTGGCACGGGCGGTTGAGCAATTATGGATTTTAATTCGTTTGCTGTGAGACCGAGGCCTTCCATAACCAATAACCAATAACCAAGTTTTGGTTAAAGTTGAAGCAATCGCCTTTAGCTGTTACTTCCATCGTTGTAGTAGATTCTTTTCTCGTTTTCATTTTTGGGCCCCGGCGCCTGTCCTAAATAAAAATGGCATTTTCTCGTGGTTTATGTTTGTGTCTTTTAGCCCAACACATCTGACTTCGGCATGAGATTTTGGGACAACGATTTGCCTTCCCTCAGGTTAGTCTTTTTCCAGAACTAAGAAGAGGATCTTGATCAGTTTTAACTCACAAAAGCAGTCAGATATGGGTCATTGACCGCTTTAAGTCCAGTGGGTTGTCTTCTGTCAAAGCATCACTTCCTTTTGATAACTGCTATCTACTTCTTCTACTGTTTCTGTTCTTCCTCATCTGCCTTTCAGCGTCGAGGGGAGATATAATTTGTGGTCTTTTGCTCTTCTGTTCACCTCTGCTACTGTTATGCTTCATAGTGTTTCCAATATTCTGTTGATCCATCTTTTTCGCGATCGGCCCTTGGGTTCGGTGTTTTCGCAACGTTTATTGAGGGCTCCTTGTGTTGTGTTTAGATCTTTCTGCTTTGTCAAGTAGCCAAACCATTTTATCTGTTATTTATTTATATATTCTATGTTTATTCATAGCTTTTTTTCAGTTCTTCATTTCTGACCTTATCTCTCAGGCTGTTTCCTGTCATTCTTCTAACACATTTAATCTAAGCAGGGATTATTTGTCTCATTGTTCTTGCGTCTAGGGTCCAGGAGTTTCTTTGGTAGCACAATGTAACCGCTAACGTGATCACGAAATGCTGATTAAAATTAACATTTTATTTAGTTGTGTTTTACAGCGACTTGAGCGTAGTGGCGACTTGAGCGTAGTGGCGACTTGAGCGTAGTGGCGACTTGAGCGTAGTGGCGACTTGAGCGTAGTGGCGACTTGAGCGTAGTGGCGACTTGAGCGTAGTGGCGACTTGAGCGTAGTGGCGACTTGTCTATAAATTGAACGCGGACATAAGCAGCTTGGCACTCTCTAGCCGATACAGCGGAACGAGTACCCGGCTCAGTCAGTAGGGCTAGTAATGACAGCGGAAGGAGTACCCGGCTCAGTCAGTAGGGCTAGTAATGACAGCGGAACGAGTACCCGGCTCAGTCAGTAGGGCTAGTAATGACAGCGGAAGGAGTACCCGGCTCAGTCAGTAGGGCTAGTAATGACAGCGGAAGGAGTACCCGGCTCAGTCAGTAGGGCTAGTAATGACAGCGGAAGGAGTACACGGCTCAGTCAGTAGGGCTAGTAATGACAGCGGAAGGAGTACCCGGCTCAGTCAGTAGGGCTAGTAATGACAGCGGAAGGAGTACCCGGCTCAGTCAGTAGGGCTAGTAATGACAGCGGAAGGAGTACCCGGCTCAGTCAGTAGGGATAGTAATGACAGCGGAAGGAGTACCCGGCTCAGTCAGTAGGGCTAGTAATGACAGCGGAAGGAGTACCCGGCTCAGTCAGTAGGGCTAGTAATGACAGCGGAAGGAGTACCCGGCTCAGTCAGTAGGGATAGTAATGACAGCGGAAGGAGTACCCGACTCAGTCAGTAGGGCTAGTAATGACAGCGGAAGGAGTACCCGGCTCAGTCAGTAGGGCTAGTAATGACAGCGGAAGGAGTACCCGGCTCAGTTAGTAGGGCTAGTAATGACAGCGGAAGGAGTACCCGGCTCAGTCAGTAGGGCTAGTAATGACAGCGAGGAAGAGAACTGACTTCTGACTGTAAATGACCTTGTTAGGGGACACTTAACATTTTCACTCCCCTACGTCACGATATACGTCACGGAATATAGCTTTTCAGAGATGAATCTGCACTTTCTATATTTGTCTGCAACAAATTAATAACGAACATTTCATGATGTGACAACCTTTCAGTTGCCTATTGCATATAGACAATGGCACTATCTATTGATACGTTGTGTTGACCAATCGTCACTAGAGGTCGTACGGTTCATTTTTACATTTTGTGTTTTAAAAAAATGGAAGCGTCCCTAAATGTGTTATTGTTTTTCTATTTGTATCCATTATTGATGACTTATCAAACAAGAATTTGTCGAAATATCACTTTCTGATTTTTCACACTCAAATCAGGTCTTTGAATTAAATGAACAATTTTCGGGATCAGCTATATAATAATGCCTAAACATGCATACTATCCAACACACACGGTTACATATGTGCATATAGACCAGTGATTTACTTATCCTATACATATGTGTACTAAGAATCATCATGCGAAGAGTGCGAAACAAAATCAGTCCAGAAATTAGTTGTGAACAGTGTGGTTTTATATGAGATAAAGGTTCGAACAATGCCATATACATCATACGTTCTTTAGTAGAAAGTAGTGGTGAAAACAGATCTATACCCATGTTTCATAGATTATACCAAAGCATTTGACAAAGTAAAGCACAAATCAATAATCATAATTTTAGAAGGCATAAATGTTGACAGCAAAGATCTAAGAATAATAAAGAACATGTACTGGCAACAAACAGCGGCCATAAGAACTGGAAATCAATTGGAAATTTTTCAATAAATAAAACAGGGCGTTAGACAAGGTTGTGTGCTGTCACCAGATTTATTTAACATGTTTAGCGAGATTATTTTAAGATCCATAAAGGGCATGCCGTAGAACATCATTTCTGACGTCATCGTTTTTCATTCTGTTGTTTCTAGTAACATCAAAAATACAAATCTCATGGTGTTCTCTTTCCTTGGCATTCACGCACATCAACTTACACATACACACGCACATCAACTTACACATACACACGCACATCAACTTACACATACACACGCACATCAACTTACACATACACACGCACATCAACTTACACATACACACGCACAAGAAACGCCAGCCAAATGACGAACAAGCACTTGTTTCAGCCAAGGATTGAGAAAGAATTCTGTTCAAATATCTTTTCCTCCTTCGTATCGTGTAGGGACAGTGGATGACAGGCTGGAGTTGAGGTCCTGCGAGACCAGGCAGATCTTGTTAGCTTCCAACAAGCAGCGAGACATCCGCAGGGAACGCTGAAAATGTCTCTGATTCGTTGGCAGATGGTATTACTGAATATGGTGTATATCCATGGGTTGGTGCAGCTGTTAACGCTGGCCAGTAGCATGATAATGGTGAAAAATGGCCCTGTGGACACAACGTAATGATGTCAATCTAGCATTACGAGCAACAAAGTATAATGTCAGTGAAGAGTAGCAATGAAGATAAATATGTATTGAGTTATTGAGTTATGACTATTATGTATTGAGTTATTAATATAACTATTACTAGTATTGAGTTATTGTATTATTAGTATTGAGTTATTGAGTTATGACTATTATGTATTGAGTTATTAGTATTACTATTATTAGTATTCAGTTATTGATATTATGACAGCATCGACGTTCAGAGATTAAATCATCTATGAGACTATGAGGACGGTAAGTATTCAGATGCAGCCCAAACGACAACATCGAAGAAGGAAAACACGACAAGGTAAGAGAGGTGGCATTAAACTGTCGAAGTGTGAGAGGCTAGGCCTAAAGTATGTGCGTGTTACTTATTGGAATTGTGGGTACATAAATCAACGACGGCCCATTCTTGATAAGCTACTGTGCGGCGCCGATATAATGGTTTTACAAGAAACTCTTCTTGGTGACAGAACAGTAAGTACTCCTGGCTTTCATTGTTTTTACAATAGACGACACCTTGGGCAGGCCATCCTTGTGCGCAACAATATGGTGGCAGCTGAGGTTGATATGTCTGCGTGGGACAATGCAGAATTGCAGGTACATGCGGTTAGGGTGCAGACCCCAGTTCATTTCGTGATTGTAAATGTGTATGCCTGTAATGGGAAGGTGAACACACAACAATGGCAGAATCTCTTCGAGTTCGATGAAGAGAACGTCATTTTCTGCGGAGACTTTAATGCTAGAGGAAACCAGTGGGGCAACGTCATAACCAACAAGCAGGGAGAAGACATAGAGAACGCACTGGTGTCGGCCGATTTAGTGTGCTTGAATGATGGAAGGGCGACAAGAATGGTCACTCGAATAGGGGACTCTGATAGTGTCATAAACCTTGCACTGGTGTCTTCCACCTTCGCACCGGTTTGCAGGTGGAGTGCACTGGGGTTCCGCGGAAGTGATCACTATCCATGTGTCCTCCTAATTGAGAAAAGCAGAAATAGAAGCCATAAATAAAGCTCACACATTCCACTACGAGAAAATAGACCAGGACGTCATTAGCAAAATCAGACATAGGAAACAGAGCGCCCCTCGTAGGAGGCAGAAGAGATGCACGCAGCCACCCTGGTGGAACGTAGAAGTCGAGGAAGCTTGGCGGAGCAAGAGACTAACGGCCAAGACATGGCAGAGAGCCAGAAAGAATGGAAGAACACAACCTGAGTTCTTGAAGCGTCTGAAAGTAGAGGTCGACCAAAAAATTATGTACTTTAAACTATGCGCTAAGCATAAGCTAAGGATGCCAAATGGGATGACTTCTGTAAAAAAGTGTGCTCAGAAAAATCGCTCGCCACATTCTGGCGCCTTCATCAGTGCATGAATGGCACAACACGACACAGAGACATACCAGACTTTCAGAGCACAGGCCGAATATGGCACAAATGTGATGAGAGCAAAGGGAAGGCCCTGCTTGCCCGCTACATTGAGCAGACGGACCAAAAAAATGAGGCTGTAAGAATGAGGATACGGGGTTCGCTGTCAAAATTGTGTAAGGATGTAGGGCTGGAAGAAGATCTCACAATCACAACCGATACCATTCGCACGACACTTAAAAGGTCACACAACACTGCTCCTGGTCCAGATGGTGTTCGGTACGATGACATAGGCGATTTAGCTGACGACGACTTGACAAAACTGGCCAATGAGTTTGATGCCAGCATTCAGAGTGCCCTGATTAAGGAGGAGTGGCTACACAGCTACTTACTACCGCTACCGAAGCCAAAAAAAGGACCATTCTCAGATCAGTGCCTACAGAATCACCACAATGCAGAACACTGCGGTCAAGCTGCTGGAGAAAATAGTTGCCCGTGTCCTCACCTGTCACCTTGAACAGAAACGCGCATTCCCAACCACACTCGGAGGTTATAGATATAACAAAGAGTAATGGCTCAACGCGGCAGTCTTTGCTTATGAAGTCTTCGAAGGCTTCCACAGACGAGAGGAGACATGTGCTGCTGCTATAGATCTGGAGGATGCCTACAACAGGGTACCATTTGAATATCTCATGTACATGTTCCTCAAATTTGGCGGTGCACCCCTTCCTCATTAGATGGATCGCCGCGGCACTGTTTCAGAGGAAGGTGATAATCAGATGTGGAAGTTGGTCTTCCGAGCCAATATCCATTTGTCCAGGGCTGCCACAAGGTTCACCATTGTCACCAGTTCTATTTAACGTGTACACAATAACGATCACGGAACAACAGCTGGATTGGAGGGGAAGAACTATGACTTTTACTGATGATATTCTGGTATATCGACAGGGAAGAGACAGACGGGGAATCGCCTCCACAATGCAAGACGAACTCGATCGCATTTCTTCCTGGTGTGGGGTTACAGGTGCCTTGGTTAATCCTAACAAAGCATCAGTTTCATGGTTCTCCCTTAACAATCATATCGTTAATACGACCACACTGGTTGTACGAATGGGAGCTGATGAGGTGACCAGGGACAAGTTGATGACATACCTGGAAGTTAAGTTTGATCGCAGCCTGTGTTTTCGGGACCACGTCGACCATGTGATAACAAAATCCCGCAAAGGATTAGCCGCCTTGAAGGTCATGGCAGCTGTCAACATCGAGCAGAGGCTACTTACTCTTCTGTTCCAGGGACTAGTCCTCGCACCAATTGAGTATGCCCTGGCAATTCTTACTGTCAGTACGACTCAAATTGATAGGCTGGAGAAAATACAAAATAAAGCCATGCGCATTATCTTGGGATGTACAAGTGACACTCCCTGTGTAGCAATGAGGTATCTTCTTGACTTTCCAACCGTGGATGACAGCATCAAGATCTGGAGAGCACGAGCATACCTGAAGATTAGTACAGATAAAGAGCATCCATTGTACCACGTGCTCAACACAGGGAAAGGTGCCAGGCTAAAAAGAGGCAAATCATGGTTGGGCCGAGCAGAAGATGTCATCAAACAGGTCAGTGGGCGTACCAATATCAGCGTTGGTGAGGAGTGGATACCGGTGCCTACGTCGTTCAAGGGGACTTTCTCGTGTATTGTCACACTCCACAGGAAAAATAGGGAATAGAACCCGGTCGTGGTTAATGCTGAGGTCAACGGTCTCATCTGCGATAACGCCGATGAGAAAGATGCAGTCATCTATACAGACGGATCTGTAAGACGACACCAAAGAAGTGCATGGGCATTTACAGCATGCTTGGCAGGCAGAATAGTCAAAGAAGACAGTGGTGCATACGTCGTGACCACAAGTAGTATGACAATGGAGGTGATGGCAGTGACCAAGGCATTCAAATGGTTAGAGTCACAAGACTACACCCACACATGTATACTCAGTGATTCGATGAGCATGATAAAAAAAGTGGAGGCGGGCTCTATAGGCATGCAATGGGTAGAGTCGTTGCAGAAATCCAAAATACGTAAGGTCACCTTTGTCTATGTCCCTGGACATGCGGGAGTACGGGGAAATGAAAGAGCGGACAGGTTGGCTAACTGTGCTGTCTTTGAGGACGGGCAACCAATGGATTGGGCGGACATCATCAATGCCCTCCAAGATGTGGGAAGAGCACATGACTTCGACAAACACAGATCCACGTCACTTCTTCGGATGATGGAAGTGGGAGTTAAGATGGGCACAGTCAGAAATGAGAAACTTGGTGGCCGTGTAAGAAGACTTATCAACCAACATAGAACTGGAGTCGTCAGTTGCTGAACACTGCGGGAATTGCTGAGGAGGGGATCTGAGCACCTATGGACATGTTAGGAGTGCAATGATGATGACCCGCAAAAAACTCAACTCAACTCAATATTTATCTTGTATTTATCATATAGTCTTATATATATCTAAATATAAATAATTATATAAATCTTATATTTATCATAGATAGGTAATGTCAGGGAATAGTAGTTATGAAGAAAAATATGTAATGTCAGAGTAATATTCCATGGGCAGAAAAGTATGGACCGTTACGTATTTATTGACTGAAATTAATATCAGTTAAGTATCTATGTAGAATAAATATGATTCATGTATTTCTTCATCATCATCAATATGATATTCATCTTCCGTTATTATTTCTCTTCTTCTCCTGCAATAAGGATTCACTCACACCAGGATTCGCTAGCGAAGGCTGCTCTTTTACTTCTCCCATACAGTCTCTCTTCAAAGGTAGTGGGTCATGCTTCCCTCATTCAAGTCTGCGAACTGCAGACAGTCTTGTACAATATGTTTCACTATCATGTCTCCATGAGTACAGAGACACAGACCGGTGGTACTTAAGTTTGGAGTACTATTTGTTGATGGTCAGTCTGGAGGCGGAGTACGGTAATTTGTTCTCTTCTGGACCGTTGGAAATATTCATCCTCCACGTTGTTTCAGGTGATCTTGTTTCTGTTTTTCGTGGTGTTGTCCCGTGGTGTTGTCTTGCGGTGTTGTACAGTAGTGTTGTCTCGTGGTGTTGTCCCTTGGTGTTGTCCCATAGTGTTGCCTTGTGGCGTTGTCCTGTGGTATTGTCCCATGGTGTTGTCTTGTGGTGTTGTCCCGTAGTGTTGTCATTTGGTGTTGTCCCGTGCGTAGTGTTCCGTGGTGTTGTCCCTTGGTGTTGTCCTGTGGTGTTGTCCCTTGGTGTTGTCCCATAGTGTTGCCTTGTGGCGTTGTCCCATAGTGTTGCCTTGTGGCGTTTTCCTGTGGTGTTGTCCCATGGTGTTGTTCCGTGGTGTTTCCTCGTGATGTTGCCTCGTGGTGTTGTCCTGTGGTATTGTCCCGTGGTGTTGTCTCGTGGCGTTGTCCTGTGGTGTTGTCCCATGGTGTTGTTTCGTGGTATTGTCCCTTGATGATAGACTCGGCTTCTTCGTCTCTGAGCTGATCATCTTCTAGTGGTAGTTCCCCCCTTTGTACGTGCTTGTTTTATTGCATAATTAATTCAAATTGGATCTCTACTCTCAGGAGATTATGACAGTGGAAACAATGGTAGTTTGTCTAGTTCGCTATTACAGCTGACAGTGCTCAACTATTGATGGACTGAGAAACAGTAAGATCAGTATCAGGTATTCATGGACTAACTGTTGAGATCGAAAGTTGTGGAGAGACATGATCACCTACGCCAGCAGGCATGGTACTTGATGATGATGATGATTCATTGACTGAGAAAAAGTAAGGTAATTAATCAGATATTTTGGGGATAAAACACTGGTAAGTTGTATGTAGCCATATACACTATATATACCATTTAGATATATAAAATCATTAATGTTATCGCAGTTTCTTTCAAACAAATTTATCAGTCTTTTCACACTTTGGCGTTGTAATGGGAAACTTCAATGCCAAAGTAGGAAAAGACAACGCAGGAGTGGAAAATGTAAAGGGGAGTGAAGGATATGATACAAGTCGGAATGGAGAAAGATTAATAGAATTATGTTTAATAGAAAATTTAGTTATAGGTTGGACATTATTTCCACACATAAATATTCACAAAACAACATGGATATCTCCTGATGATAGAACCTCCAATCAAATTGACCACCTATGTATTAAACAACAATTCAGATCATCATTAATAAATGTAAGAGCATACAGAGGTGCTGATGTTAATAGTGACCACAACCTGTGCATTGGGAAAATTAGATTAAAGCAAAAACCTTTTGTACTTAACTTCATTGGGAGCCGCGATAGCTCAGTGGTTAGTGAACTGGACTACAAAGGACAAGGGGTAGGGTTCGATCCCAACCGACGGCTTCCGGGTTCACCCAACCTTTAATGGGTATCGGATTTTTTCCGGGGAAAATAAAGCGGCACGGGCGTAATACCGACCACATTACCCTAAAAATCATGTGCCGAAGGTCTGTAAAACTTATGGTCACTAACACCATATTCCCTATACGCCACATGGCGTGACGGGGGTACTTTACTTTACTAACTTAACTTCATTGACTTCAAAAAAGTATTCGACAACAATCATAGAGATTCTTTGTGGAAAATTCTGAGGCAATATGGTTTACCATCAAAAATCATAAATATTATCAAAGACATGTATGATGGTTACACATGTGTAGTTCTTACAGAGGAAGGACTGAGCGAATGTTTCCCAATAGAAACTGGTTAAACAAGGATGTATTTTTATCACCCTTGTTATTTGGAATTGTTATGGACTTCATAATGAAGAAATGCTGCACTGGTAATAAAGGCATCGAATGGATACAAGGAGACCATTTGGAGGACCTCGACTTTGCTGATGACATAGACCTCATCAACAGCCAGATAAAAACGATGCAGGAAAACACAAATCAACTATCATCAATAGCCAGCAAAATTGGGCTTGAGATCAATCATGAAAAGACTAAAGTCATGAAAAGCTTAATTCCAACAGATGACAGAATATACATGGAAAACAAACCAGTGGAAGAGATCAATCACTTTATCTATCTTGGAAGTCACATTGATCGGGAAGGGGATACAAATAAAGAAATTAAAATCAGAATAGCTAACGCAGCTATGTCTTTCAGAAGCCTTGAAAAATTATGAACATAAAAACTCATCAGCACAAACACAAAACGTAGACTATTCAAATCAAATGTACTATCAACCTTTACGTATGCATGTGAGAGCTGAAAAACAACAAGAGACATAGAAACAAAGTTGAACGCATTCGAAAATAAATGTCTAAGGAAAATACTTAGTATAGAGTGGAACAAATTCAAAACAAACGAGGACATTAGAGAAATCGCCAATCAACCACTAATATCTTCAGTAATCAAGAAAAGACGATGGTCATATGTTGGACATGTGATGAGAAGAGATAATAACTGAATAGCAAAGCAAGCCCTCATGTGGGAAACAACAGGTAAGAGGAAAATAGACCGACCCAGAGAGACACTAAGAAGAACATTGATCAGAGAGGCAAGAGCAGCAGGAATCGGCTCCCTCAATGAGATAAAGTTGCCTGCACAGAACAGAGACAAATGGCGAGATTTGATAAAAGATCTTCGCAAGGACTGAAAATTGCTGGAATAAAAATGTAGATAAGAGGAAGAGTATCAAGGTCTATGCCCTATGGCTGACTACGGCTCGAAAGGTCAATAGATAATAGAAAGATCACACTTGTTTTGATTTGATTACAGAGATATGGTGAGCATGAGAATATAAACAAACATTTATGGAGGCTCAGGGAAAGTAGAGCTGAAATAGCGTTTTACCTTCAAAAGGGGCGTTACCATCGTAGGCCGCCCACATCTGGCCAACGAAGAAAGGAGCCCAGCAGAGAACGTAACATATGACGACTGTCAAGGTCAGTTTTATTGTTTTCAGCTTGGCCTTGGAGATGCCAACGTTTCCTGGTTGGAAGTTGGGGTTACGATTGTCCATTTCACTGCTGTAAATGACGTCATTGCAAGCCATGGAGGAGACTGTTTTGTTACCGGGAGATTGAGATAGCCTCCTTGAACAAACAGATTCTGTGAAACATTAGCAATATTTAGATGTGCATTGACAGATTTTGTTAAATATTAGCAATATTTAGATGTGCATTGATAGATTCTGTTAAATATTAGCAATAATTAGATGTGCATTGACAGATTTTGTTAAATATTAGCAATAATTAGATGTGCATGGACAGATTCTGTTAAATATTAGCAATATTTAGATGTGCATGGACAGATTTTGTTAAATATTAGGAATATTTAGATGTGCATTGACATATTCTGTGAAACATTAGCAATATTTAGATGTGCATTGACATATTCTGTGAAATACTAGCAATATTTATATGTGCATTGACACATTCTGTGAAACATTAGCAATATTTGGATGTGCATAGCCATATTCTGTGAAATATTAGCAATATTTAGATGTGCATTGATAGATTCTGTTAAATATTAGCAATATTTAGATGTGCATGGACAGATTTTGTTAAATATTAGGAATATTTAGATGTGCATTGACATATTCTGTGAAACATTAGCAATATTTGGATGTGCATAGCCATATTCTGTGAAATATTAGCAATATTTTGATGTGCATTGACAGATTCTGTGAAACATTAGCAATATTTAGATGTGCATGGACAGATTCTGTGAAACATTAGCAATATTTAGATGTGCATGGACAGATTTTGTGAAACATTAGCAATATTTAGATGTGCATGGACAGATTCTGTGAAACATTAGCAATATTTAGATGTGCATGGACAGATTCTGTGAAACATTAGCAATATTTAGATGTGCATGGACAGATTCTGTGAAACATTAGCAATATTTAGATGTGCATGGACAGATTCTGTGAAACATTAGCAATATTTAGATGTGCATGGACAGATTCTGTGAAACATTAGCAATATTTAGATGTGCATTGATAGATTCTGTTAAATATTAGCAATATTTAGACGTGCATTGATAGATTCTGTGAAACATTAGCAATATTTAGATGTGCATTGATAGATTCTGTTAAATATTAGCAATATTTAGACGTGCATTGATAGATTCTGTTAAATGTTAGCAATATTTAGACGTGCATTGACAGATTCTGTGAAACATTAGCAATATTTAGATGTGCATTGATAGATTCTATTAAATATTAGCAATATTTAGATGTGCATTGATAGATTCTGTTAAATATTAGCAATATTTAGATGTGCATTATGTGCATTGACAGATTCTGTGAAACATTAGCAATATTTAGATGTGCATTGACAGATTCTGTGAAACATTAGCAATATTTAGATGTGCATGGATAGATTCTGTTAAATATTAGCAATATTTAGATGTGCATGGATTCTCAGGGCTTCCCAAACACGGTTCATGAATGACCGTTGAAGGTGTCAAACGACATGTGTGCACTAAAGATCATTGTTTGTTATGTGAACCGTATATATGAAGGGAACATAAACTGAATCATAAATCTAGTTTCTATTATTCTGAATTCTGGGAGAAAGTGGGAACATATTAAGTCAACGCTCAGGAATAAACAGAGATAAAGACAAGAATGAAAGTGAGTGCATTTGTATGTATGTACGTATGTAGTTCATTGTATGTATATGAGTATGTAGTTCATTGTATGTATATGAGTATGTAGTTCTTTGTATGTATATGAGTATGTAGTTCTTTGTATGTATGTGAGTATGTAGTTCATTGTATGTATATGAGTATGTAGTTCTTTGTATGTATGTGAGTATGTAGGTCTTTGTATGTATGTGAGTATGTATGTATGTAGGTCTTTGTATGTATGTGAATATGTAGTTCATTGTATGTATATGAGTATGCACTTCTTTGTATGTATGTGAGTATGTAGTTCTTTGTATGTATGTGTGTATGTAGGTCTTTGTATGTATGTGTGTATGTAGTTCTTTGTATGTATGTGAATATGTAGGTCTTTGTATGTATGTGAGTATGTAGGTCTTTGTATGTATGTGAGTATGTAGGTCTTTGTATGTATGTGAATATGTATGTCTTTGTATGTATGTCAGTATGTAGGTCTTTGTATGTATGTGAGTATGTACTTCTTTTCTTTGTATGTGAGTATGTAGGTCTTTGTATGTATGTGAGTATGTAGTTCTTTGTATGTATGTGTGTATGTAGGTCTTTTTATGTATGTGAGTATGTATTTGTTTGTATGTATGTGAGTATGTAGTTCTTTGTATGTATGTAAGTATGTAGGTCTTTGTATGTATGTGAGTGTGTAGGTTTTTGTATGTATGTGAGTATGTAGGTCTTTGTATGTATGTGAGTATGTAGGTCTTTGTATGTATGTGAGTATGTAGGTCTTTGTATGTATGTGAGTATGTAGGTCTTTGTATGTATGTGAATATGTACGTGTTTGTATGTATGTGAGTATGTAGGTCTTTGTATTTATGTGAATATGTAGGTCTTTGTATTTATGTGAGTATGTATGTCTTTGTATGTATGTGAGTATGTACTTCTTTGTATGTATGTGAGTATGTACTTCTTTGTATGTATGTGAGTATGTATTTCTTTGTATGTATGTGAGTATGTACTTCTTTGTATGTATGTATGTGAGTATGTAGGTCTTTGTATGTAAATAAGTATGCATTTCTTTGTATGTATGTGAGTATGTACTTCTTTGTATGTATGTGAGTGTGTGGTTCTTTGTACGAATGTGAGTATGTACTTCTTTGTATGTATGTGAGTATGTAGGTCTTTGTATGTATGTGAGTATGTACTTCTTTGTATGTATGTGAGTATGTAGGTCTTTGTATGTATGTTTTTAAGGTAAAATAAGACTCCAAGTTACCGACAGAGAGTAGTCATATAAAGAGAAAATACAGTTTAGTACCAAATGGAAACATATCTTTAGTGAAGGGATATTATATTTCAATGATACAAACGTCTAAAAAACAATGACCCACAGACATCGCACATAAAAACATCTCACGCATAGAAACATCTAACACATATAAACATCTCACATATAGAAACATCTCACACATAGAAACATCACACACACAGAAACATCTCACACATAGATATATATCACACATAGAAACATCACACACATAAACATCTCACATATAGAAACATATAACACATAGAAACATCTCATACACAGAAACATCTCACATATAGAAACATCTCATGCATAGAAACATCTCATACATAGAAACATCTCACACACAGAAACATCTCTCACACACATAAACATCTCACACACAGAAACATCTCAAACACATAAACATCTCACACACATAAACAGCTCACAGACATAAACATCTCACACACAGAAACATCTCACACACATAAACATCTCACACACATAAACATCTCACATATAGAAACATTTCACACACATAAACATCTCACACACATAAACATCTCACACATAGAAACATCTTACATACAGAACCATCTCGCATATATAAACATCTGACACATAGAAACATCTCACACACACATAAACATCTCACACATAGAAACATCTCACACACATACACTTCTCAAACATAGAAACATCTCACACACACATAGAAACATTTCACATAAATAAGTATCTCACACATAGAAACATCTCACACATAGAAACATTGCACATACAGAAACATCTCACACACATAATCATCTCACACACATAAACATCTCACACACATAAACACCTGACGCATAGAAACATCTCACACATAGAAACATCTCACACATAGAAACACGCCACACATTGAAACATCTCACACACAGAAACGTCTCACACGTAGAAACATCTCACACACAGAAATATCTCACACATAGAAACATCTCACACACAGAAACATCTCACACATAGAAACATCTCACACACAGAAACATCTCACACATAGAAACATCTCACACACAGAAACATCTCACACACATAAACATCTCACACATAGAAACATCTTACATACAGAACCATCTCGCATATATAAACATCTGACACATAGAAACATCTCACACACACATAAACATCTCACACATAGAAACATCTCACACACATACACTTCTCAAACATAGAAACATCTCACACACACATAGAAACATTTCACATAAATAAGTATCTCACACATAGAAACATCTCACACATAGAAACATTGCACATACAGAAACATCTCACACACATAATCATCTCACACACATAAACATCTCACACTCATAAACACCTGACGCATAGAAACATCTCACACATAGAAACATCTCACACATAGAAACACGCCACACATTGAAACATCTCACACACAGAAACGTCTCACACGTAGAAACATCTCACACACAGAAATATCTCACACATAGAAACATCTCACACACAGAAACATCTCACACATAGAAACATCTCACACACAGAAACATATCACACATAGAAACATCTCACACACAGAAACATCTCACACACAGAAACATCTCACACACAGTAACATCTCACACATAGAAACATCTCACACACAGAAACATCTTACATATAGAAACATCTCACACATAGTAACATTCCACACATAGAAACATCTCACACACAGAAACATCTCACAAATAGTAACATCTTACACATAGAAAAATCTCACACACAGAAACATCTCACACATAGTAACATTCCACACATAGAAACATCTCACACACAGAAACATCTCACACATAGTAACATCTCACACATAGAAACATCTCACACATAGTAACATCTCACACATAGAAACATCTCACACATAGTAACATTCCATACACAGAAACATCTCACACATAGAAACATCTCACACATAGAAACATCTCACACATAGTAACATTCCATACACAGAAACATCTCACACATAGTAACATCTCACACATAGAAACATCTCACACATAGTAACATTCCATACACAGAAACACCCCACACATAGTAACATCTCACACATAGAAACATCTCACACATAGAAACATCTCACACATAGTAACATCTCACACATAGAAACATCTCACACATAGTAACATCTCACACATAGAAACATCTCACACATAGTAACATCTCACACATAGAAACATCTCACACATAGTAACATCTCACACATAGAAACATCTCACACATAGTAACATCTCACACATAGAAACACCCCACACATAGTAACATTCCACACATAGAAACATCTCACACATAGTAACATCTCACACATAGAAACATCTCACACACAGAAACATCTCACACATAGTAACATTCCATACACAGAAACACCCCACACATAGTAACATCTCACACATAGAAACATCTCACACACAGAAACGTCTCACACATAATAACATCTCACACATAGAAACATGTCACACATAGAAACATCTCACATATAGTAACATTCCATACACAGAAACACCCCACACATAGTAACATCTCACACATAGAAACATCTCACACACAGAAACATCTCACACATAGTAACATCTCACACATAGAAACATCTCACACATAGTAACATCTCACACATAGAAACATCTCACACATAGTAACATCTCACACATAGAAACATCTCACACATAGTAACATCTCACACATAGAAACATCTCACACATAGTAACATCTCACACATAGAAACACCCCACACATAGTAACATTCCACACATAGAAACATCTCACACATAGTAACATCTCACACATAGAAACATCTCACACACAGAAACATCTCACACATAGTAACATTCCATACACAGAAACACCCCACACATAGTAACATCTCACACATAGAAACATCTCACACACAGAAACGTCTCACACATAATAACATCTCACACATAGAAACATGTCACACATAGAAACATCTCACATATAGAAACATCTCACACACAGACACATCCCACACACAGAAACACCCCACACATAGTAACATGTCACACATAGAAACATGTCACACATAGAAACATCTCACATATAAAAACATCTCACACACAGAAACATCCCACACACAGAAACACCCCACAAATAGTAACATCTCACACATAGTAACATTTCACATATAGTAACATTTCACACATAGAAACATGTCATGCATAGAAACATCTCACATATAGAAACATCTGACACATAGAAACATCTCACACATTGAAACATCTCACATATAGAAACATCTCACACACAAAAACATCTCACACATAGAAACATCTCACACATAGAAGCATCTCACACTCAGAAACATCTCACACATAGAAACATCTCACACACAGAAACATCTCACATATAGAAACATCTCACACACATAAACATCTCATGCACAGAAACATCTCACATATAGAAACATCTCATACACAATGATCTCACACACAAGAATCACACACACATAAACATCTCTCACATAGAAACATCTGCCTCACAGAAACATCTCACACAGAGAAACATCTCACACATAGAAACATCTTGCACATAGAATAATCTCACACACATAAACATCTGACACACATAACATCTGACACACATAAACATCTCACACACATAAACATCTCACACACAGAAAGATCTCACACATAGAAACATCTCACACACAAGGATCTCACACACAGAAACATCTCACACACAAGGATCTCACACACAGAACCATCTCGCACACATGGATCTCACACACAGAAACATCTTACACATAGAAACATCTGCCACACAGAAACATCTCACACACAGAAACATCTCACACAAAGAAACATCTCTCACACATAAACATCACATAAACACATCTCAGACAAAATATCTCTCACACAAAAACAACTCATACACACAAACATCTCACACACAAACATCACACACACAGGATTCACACACAGAAACATCTTATAGACACAAACAGCTCTCACACAGACACATCTCACCCACACAAACATCTCACACAACCATCACAAACACACAACCATCTAATACACGCAAAGATCTCACATACAAACGTCTCACACAAACACGCAAACATCTCAGACACATCAACATCCCACACACACACATCACACACACATCGCACACACAAACATTTCACACGCGCAAACATCTCACACATGCAAATATCTCACACGTATAAACATCTCAACACACAAACATTTGACACACGCAAACATCTCATACGCACAATCATCTTTCAACACAGGGAAGGGTGTCCTATGGGTGGGCCGAGCAGAAGATTTCATCAAACAGGTCTGTGAACTTACCAATATCAACGCTGGCGAGGAGTGGATACCGGTGCCTACGTCGTTCAAGGGACATTCTCGTGTATTGTCACACTCGACAGGAAAAGTAGGGAATATAACTCAGCCGTGGTCAAGACGAAGGTCAACGGTCTTATCTGCGATAACACCGATGAGAAAGATGCACTCATCTATACAGACAGATCTGTAATACGACACCAAAAGAGTGCATGGCCATTTACAGCACGCTCGGCAGGCAGAACAGTCAAGGAAGACAGTGGTGCATATGTTATGACCACGATGGAGGTGATGGTAGTGACCAGGGCATTCGTCTGGTTAGAGTTACAAGACTACACCCACGCCTGCATACTGAGTGATCGATGCGCATGATAAGAAAAGTGGAGACGGGCTCTGTACGCATGCAATGGGTAGAGTCGTTGCAGAAGTAAACAAAAATACGTAAGGTCACCTTTGTCTACGTCCCAGTACACGCGGGAGTATGGGAAAATGAAAGAGCGGACAGGTTGGCTAAGCTACGGTATTGTTGAGGACAGTCAACCAATGGATCGGGCGGACATCATCAATGCCATCCGGAAAGAGGGAAGGACACAGAACTTCGACAACCACGAGTCCACGTCACTTTTTCGGATGAAAGAGATGGGAGCTAAGGTGGGCACAGCCATAAATGATAAATTTAGTGGCCGTGTAAGAAGACTAATCAACCAACACAGAACTGAAGTAGTCAGTCGCTGGACACTGCGAAACTTGCTGAGGAGGGGATCTGAGCACCTATTGACATATTCGGAGTGCAATGATGATGACCCCCTAGTAACTCAATAACAATAACACACAAACATCTCACACACACATCCCACACAAATAAACACCCCACACAAACAAACATCTCACACACGCAAATATCTCACATACAGAAACGTCTCACATACACAAACATCTCACACATACAAACATATTAGACACGCAAACATCTCACACACACAAACATCTTAGACACGAAAACATCTTCCAAATGCAAACATCTCACACACATAAACATCACACACACACATCACACACACAAATATCTCACACACACAAATATCTCACACACACACAAACATCTTACACACGCAAAACACACACACACATGCATCTCACACATACATAAATATCTCACACACAAACATCTCACACACAGACATCTCTCACACACAAACATTGCACACACACAAACATTACACACACACACACAAACATCTCACAAGCACATACATCTCACACTTACACATCTTACACACACAAACACACAAACATCTCACACACAAACATCTCACACACAAATATCTCTCTCATACATCTCACAAACATCTCACCCACATAAACATCTCACACACACACACACAAACATCTCACACACATAAACATCTCACACACAAACACCTCACACACACAAACATTTCTCTCTCACACAGACATACATCACACACACACACGCCTCACAGATAAGCATTTCATAGTTTTACCTTTGATTGCCAATGTTGGAATAGTTCCTGACGCAGTCGTACCGGGGTTGATGTCGAGATGTTGCTGGGCTGTTGACGGGCTGCACGAATAGGTTTCAACTCCATACACTGACGATGGATCGTCACAGCTTATGCTAGCTTCCGATACGAGCGAATTTAACTTCCCTATTTCTGGTGTTTCGAAGAAATTCAGAGAGTTTAGAGACCCACAAGTTGAGATGGTGTCTTCTGTTTCACTGCCGTGTTCTTTCTCTAAACTGGTGTGTAGTTTGTCGATGCTAAACTGCTGTTTATGAAATTCGTCAATCTGTAGTTTATTTTGACTTTTATGTTGACTATTTTCAAGACTGTTTACAATTGTTGAAAAACAACGAGGAAAGCTATTTTCTCGACAACAGTCACTACAGACCGTTATGCTATCACACGAACTCTCACACACTGCGCTGGAACTGTTTCTTAACAAATGCTTCTGATTGTTTTCTGTTTCGTCAGAAACAGGAAGTTCGAAAAATGCTAATTTTGCTCGCTTTGCACTGCTCATGTCGGTGGTTGAACAGACAGAATCTAAAGTTGTAAAATCCACAGCTTTACGTACAGGTCCAGCTTCTGTCATTATAACAAGATCTGCACCTACAACACTGTTATGCAACCCATTTCTGAACAAGATTTCTGGGTGACGCTCTGACAAGCAGGGATCGCTGAGCAATATATGGACAGCGGCAGAACCCGAGTTGTTTAGTCTACGCATCGAAGCGGTCCCAGTCGAGACATGTCTCATAGCTTCGAGATGACCATCTTCCGGCCGAGCTGTGACGTCTGTACCGACAGAGCATCTCCTGGTTACTAGCACAGGTTGTCCACCAACAAGATAGTTGCAGCTTCCCATGGCAGCACTTGGATAGCGGGCAATGTTGTCCTCGACATTTAGATCTTTCTCAACTTTGTGGTTGTGTTTGTCTAAATTAGTCTCGTTGCCATTCCTTGTACAACTCACGTACTCTATAATTAGGTCGGACTGTATGCAGGCGTGCGCTAATGGAGTTAGCGGCTCTAGTCCTGGATTCTGACATTTCTGTGTCGAATTCATCCCATTAGATTGAAGCGAGCCTGTTGTTTTCTTGTCTGGATGTTCTGAAAAATATAAAAACATAGAAAGCAGAAACGATATAAGGTAGAAGATTAATTATATACTTGGTATCCTTTTAGTAAAAAAAAAAAAAAAAACTCAGACCTACTAATGGATTTTCTCGTGCGCCCATCCCTGGCTGTCCCAATTAGTGATTTAAAACAAAGATACATAAAAACATTGAGATAATGTGCACAGCTTTGTTCTGGCAATGATAGAGCGCTCCTACACATGACACGCCCGCTGTCGTTGACTTGACAGTCTGGACAAAATCTCGCGCAGTTTAGTTCACATTATTGAAGGTCTCAGCCTCGTTATCCCGTTACGTTATGATACATTTGGTGAAGGGGGGGGGGAATTGATGAGAAATTAAGCCAGTGTGCATCTCTATTGATCAAATCTAGAATTCTACATACATCATTGTATCATTTACTAGATATGTTTTGTTTCACCTTACACATCATGCTAGTTATACTGGTCAATATGCCAGACCTACAATACAGAGACATATCTTCAATTAAGCAGATTATATCCAATATGCACACTAATTCCATCTTCGGGACAATAAATTAACATTAAAAAATATCATCTCCTCTGCTTGAATAAATCATCTTTTTTTCTCTGCGATATTCCGATTAAGTCAACAAAACAACCATATCATAAATTCAGTCATGTACTCTGTAATGGCCCAATGTTTGCCATAATACATTTCTACCCACCCCATCAAAAGCTTTCTCTTCATCCATAAATGCTAAGCACAGGTTCTATTTATAATCTGTTCTTCTCTACTATCTACTTGAGTGAAAATATTGCATCTGTGTAGCTTTCTAGTTTTGTTTTTCTAAACCCCATCTGTTCTTCCGCCAGCTGGGGTTCTACAATATAGGAGCCATTAGTGGGTGGGGTATATATTCCAAGGTATGGTGACAGCTTTACAGAAAAGGAACACAACAAAATACTGACGTTTCGGCCGGCGGCCTTCTTCAGAAGACTGTGACAACGACAACAAATAGTGAAACGCGGATTGTATACCACACCCCACTACTGGCTCCTTGCTACCAGCTTTACCGCAGCACTGCAATTAGTTGCCTGTTCCCTTCTACAATATATCTTTTGCCTGTTCCCTTCTACAATATATCTTTTGCCTGTTCCCTTCTACAATATATCTTTTGCCTGTTCCCTTCTACAATTTATCTTTTGCCTGCTCCCTTCTACAACATATATTTTGCTTGTTCCCTTCTACAATATATATTTTGCTTGTTCCCTTCTACAATATATCTTTTGCCTGTTCCCTTCTACAATATATCTTTTGCCTTTTCCCTTCCACAATATATCTTTTGCCTGCTCCCTTCTACAACATATATTTTGCTTGTTCCCTTCTACAATATATCTTGGGGTCTTAATCTTGTTTCTATAATCTTGGCACACATTTTGCCTAAGTGGTTCAGCAGTGGTATGTCACCGTATTGTGAACATTCTCATTTGTTGCCTTTATTCTCCCAAAGGGGGATGATTATAGCTATAGCTTGTTTCATAACTCGTGCCCAACTTTTAAAATCGATAGCTTTTTTAACCGCTTGTTGTAAGTTGTTCAAAATGTGCATGTAAAGTTATAATGATTAGAACCCAACAGGGAATTAATTTCATTTTAAAAAAACATTTGGTTATTATTGTTGCTTATTTGATTTATATAAATTTATAACGACCAATTGATGTAGTCAAAACTTAATGTTTACAGTATGTTGAGTTAAAAATAGCGAGTAAAAATCCATACACGGTAAAATTGACGTGTTTGCACGCTTTCGCCGTGGTTTTTTTTACACAATTAGACACTTGAGAAATTGTGTGTTCCATTTCCGTTCATTCATAGGTGTAGACGTGGAACGATAACATTTATCATGAGTCTTAAAATGAAATTCTGCAGTTTACAAAACATCGCAATAAAAATGTATGACTATTTTTGCAAAGAGGCTAAACGAGGAAGATTATCTCATTCTTTAGAAAACCCTGAGAATAGGACAAGACACATTTTGGATTTATCTAAACGGTCATTTAATCGCTGGATTCAAGCACGTGACCGTCAATGTTCAAAATATACAAAATCAGAAGGAAGAGCAAAAATCTTGGATAATTTCGACAGTGAACTTATTAGAAGTGAAATTCGCAAAATGTTGGGTATGAATGAAACTGTTACAATAGGAAAATAAAAAATTTCGCTGAAAAAGAACAACAGTATTGAAATATCAAAGTCTACATTATGGAGGAATGTGAGAGCTGCAGGCTTTACATTCAGAAAGTATATGAGAAGCAAGTACTTACGTGAAGTAAAAGAGGTGCGCAAGCAAGGTTATGATATTGTGTACTTGGATGAAACATGGATCAATGCTCACCACACTAACCAAAGGGAATGGCAGTCATCAGATGGAAAGATTAAGAGATTAATACCTAGCAGCAAAGGACAGCGCTTGATAATTGCTCATGCAGGTAGTCGACAACATGGACTAATACATAATGCAGAGCTCATTTTTCTTTCAAAATCCATAGACAATCGAGATTATCACTCTGAGATGAATCGTCACATATTTAGACATTTGATTGAAAATTCTGTTCTCCCATCACTAGATCGACCATCTTGCCTAATAATGGACAATGCAGCGTACCACAACATTGTTGCACTTGAAGATAAAGTTCAGACGTCATCCAGTACAAAAGATGCTATTAAGATATGGCTCACAAAGGAGCACATACAATTTAATAACATGTACTTAAAACCTGAATTACTATCTCTAGTAAAGCAAAAACAGAGGACACAGATTTTTCAAATAGATAAGATTATCCAAGAGCACGGTCATATAAGTTTGAGGCTGCCACCTTACCATGCTCATTTAAATCCAATAGAACTAATCTGGGCAAAATTAAAAAAAGACAAGTGGCAGATGAAAATACAACATTCAAAATATGCGATGTAAAGACCCTTGCTAATCTCGCTTTATTAAATATAGACAAAGATTATTGGGCTAAATGTAAAGACCACGTCTTAAAACAGGAAGAGGAATATTGGAAAAATGATGGTTTGTGGAATGTTCAACCCCAAATAGTTATTAATCTTTTAGACTCGTCTGATTCAGAATGAAAGTATATAGCCCCCACAATGTTGGCCCCTATATTACCTTAAATTAGTTCAACAAACGGCCCTTATCAGGACCACACAACTATGAAAATTGGACATACAGGTATACCTTGATATTATCGTCCGTCCTCGAACTGAGAAGACAATAATTCTCCTGGTGTTTTGTCTTATTAGGTTATTTCCCCATTACGGCCACGCCTTTCTATCTATCTATCTATTGACCTTTCTAGCCGTAACCGACCCATAGGGCGTAGACCAAGATACACCTTCTCCTATATGAATTTTTGTTCTAGCAGTTTTCTTTTAAAGATATTTTATCAAATCTCGCCATCTGTCTCTGTTCTGTGCAAGCAGTTCTATCTCATTGAGGGAGCCGATTCCTGCTGCTCTTGCCTCTCTCATCAATGTTCTTCTCAGTGTCTCCCTGGGTCTTCCTCTTTTTCTTTTACCTGTTGTTTCCCATATGAGGGCTTGCTTTGCTATTCGATTATTATCTCTTCTCATCACATGTCCAACGTATGACCATCGTCTTTTCTTTATTACTGAAGATATTAGTGGTTGATTGGCGATTTCTCTAATTTCCTCGTTTGTTTTGAATTCGTTCCATTCTATACCAAGTATTTTCCTTAGACATTTATTTTCGAATGCGTTCAACTTTGTTTCTATATCTCTTGTTGTTTTCCAGCTTTCACACGCATACGTAAGGGTTGATAGTACATTTGATTTGAATAGCCTAAGTTTTGTGTTTGTGCTAATGAGTTTTGATTTCCACAACTTTTCAAGGCTTCTGAAAGACATTGCTGCTTTAGCCAGTCTGATTCTAATTTCTTTGCTCGTATCCCCTTCTCGATCAATGTGACTTCCAAGATAGATGAAGTGATCGATCTCTTCTACTGGTTTGTTTTCCATGTATATTTTGTCACTTGTTGGAATTAAACTTTTCATGACTTTAGTCTTTTCATGATTGACCTCAAGCCCAATTTTGCTGGCTATTGATGATAGTTCATTTGTGTTTTCCTGCATCGTTTTTATCTGATTGCTGATGAGAACTATGTCATCAGCAAAGTCCAGGTCCTCCAAATGGTCTCCTTGTATCCATTCGATGCCTTTATTACCAGTGCAGCATTTCTTCATTATGAAGTCCATAACAATTCCAAATAACAAGGGCGATAAAATACATCCTTGTTTAACCCCAGTTTCTATTGGGAAACATTCGCTCAGTCCTTCCTCTGTTCGAACTGCACATGTGTAACCATCATACATGTCTTTGATAATATTTATGATTTTTGATGGTACTAGTGAAAATTAATCCAGCAACTACGGTAATTTCTATTATTTAGGGGTTCACAATTTACAATTTTGACAAACATCAAAGAAATTCGCCGCTTTAAGAAAACTGCAGCTGCAATATATTTGTTAAATATACATTTAAAGGGTCTTTTGCATTCTAATAACATTTGGAAAATTTCAACAGTTTTTAACAAACGGTTACTGAGCAATAGCGTTTTGAAGTTGGGCAAGTGATTTGAAACGAGCTTATAGTTGCCAGTCAGTACGTGTTTGTTGTATCTTTGCTGTATTGACCTATGTAACCGGCTACTGGTACTCCTGCTGCTTGGATTATTTCCCCTTGTAGTCCATTGTTTACGCGATTTATAATTTAAAGAAACCAATAAAATTGTAAACATTAATGTTTTTTTTGTTCAGTGTAAAATTGTAATTTGAAGTAATATCAACGTACTTGTCACTAACGGGTACATTACGTTAATGAAATTTTTTCTCCGTGGTCTTAATGAAAATTGTAGTTTATTTGAGTTAATTTAAAAAAAAATCTTTTGGAAACAATTTAAGAAAACTGGCTGACTATTGAATCAGAAGTGGAGGATACCTTGAACATTAAAAAAGTGAAGTCTGATGTGTGTTTAATCATAACCAACAGCCTTATAAAATTTGAAGTCTGATGTGTATTTAATCATAACCAACAGCCTTATAAAATTTGAAGTCTGATGTGTGTTTCTTAAAGGCCAACCACTTTGTAAATATGAAGTCTGATGTGTGTTTCTTAAAGGCCAACCACTTTGTAAATATGAAGTCTGATGTGTGTTTCTTAAAGGCCAACCACTTTGTAAATATGAAGTCTGATGTGTGTTTCTTAAAGGCCAACCACTTTGTAAATATGAAGTCTGATGTGTGTTTCTTAAAGGCCAACCACTTTGTAAATATGAAGTCTTATGTGTGTTTCTTCATACCTACACAATTGTAAAAGGTGTCGTTTGATGTGTTTTCCACCATAAAACCTTTTAACTCTCCCTTTCCAACAGTTAAGCCTTAGAGTGTGTCTCCAAAGACCGCGACCGGCAACTACCTATTCCCAGTCAACAGCGCCCATATCCAGGATCTCCATGCCACGTCTACACACGTTCACAAATCGGAGCTCAGAGAGCCCCCACAACACTCCACAGTTCCCCTGCCAGCCGTAGAGTATATCCCTTGGCTAGCGCCGTCCCTCACACGGCGCAAGTGGCCAGGCCAACGTAACCTAACCTTGTTTGAGCAGCGAGCTTATACCTTATAAAATGTAGCATCTCATGTGTGTTTATTCATAACCAACAACCTTATAAAATGTAGCATCTCATGTGTGTTTCTTCATAACCAACAACCTTATAAAATGTAGCATCTCATGTGTGTTTCTTCATAACCAACAGCCTTATAAAATGTAGCATCTCATGTGTGTTTCTTCATAACCAACAACCTTATAAAATGTAGCATCTCATGTGTTGTGTTTCTATATAATCAACAACCTTATAAAATGTAGCATCTCATGTGTGTTTCTTCATAACCAACAACCTTATAAAATGTAGCATCTCATGTGTGTTTCTTCATAACTAACAACCTTATAAAATGTAGCATCTCATATGTGTTTCTTTATAACCAACAACCTTATAAAATGTAGCATCTCATATGTGTTTCTTTATAACCAACAACCTTATAAAATGTAGCATCTCATGTGTCTTTCTTCATAACCAACAACTTTATAAAATGTAGCATCTCATGTGTATTTCTTCATAACCAACAACCTTATAAAATGTAGCATCTCATGTGTTGTGTTTCTTCATAACCAACAGCCTTATAAAATGTAGCTTCTCATGTGTGTTTCTTCATAACCAACAACCTCATAAAATGTAGCATCTCATGTGTGCTTCTTCATAACCAACAACCTCATTAAATGTAACATCTCATGTGTTGTGTTTCTTCATAACCGACAGCCTTATAAAATGTACATCTTATGTGTGTTTCTTCATAACCAACAACCTTATAACATGTAGCATCTCATGTGTTGTGTTTCTTTCAAACCAACAACCTTATAAAATATAGCATCTCATGTGTGTTTCTTCATAACCAACAGCCTTATAAAATGTAGCATCTCATGTGTGTTTCTTCATAACCAACAACCTTATAAAATATAGCATCTCATGTTTTGTGTTTCTTCATAACCAACAACCTTATAAAATATAGCATCTCATGTGTTGTGTTTCTTCATAACCAACAGCTTTATAAAATGTATCATCTCATGTGTGTTTCTTCAAAACCAACAACCTTATAACATGTAGCATCTCATGTGTTGTGTTTCTTTCAAACCAACAACCTTATAAAATATAGCATCTCATGTGTTGTGTTTCTTCATAACCAACAGCCTTATCAAATGTAGCATCTCATGTGTTGTGTTTCTTCATAACCAACACCCTTATAAAATGTAGCATCTCATGTGTTGTGTTTCTTCATAACCAACAACCTTATAAAATATAGCATCTCATGTGTTGTGTTTCTTCATAACCAACAGCCTTATAAAATGTAGCATCTCATGTGTTGTGTTTCTTCATAACCAACAACCTCATTAAATGTAGCATCTCATGTGTGTTTCTTCATAACCAACAGCCTTATAAAATGTAGCATCTTATGTGTGTTTCTTCATAACCAACAACCTTATAAAATGTAGCATCTCATGTGTTGTGTTTCTTCATAACCAACAACCTTATAAAATGTAGCATCTCATGTGTGTTTCTTAATAACCAACAACCTTATCAAATTTAGCATCTCATGTGTTGTTTTTCTTCAAAACCAACAACCTTATCAAATTAAGCATCTCATGTGTTGTGTTTCTTCATAATCAACAACCTTATAAAATGTAGCATCTCATGTGTGTTTCTTCATAACCAACAACCTTATAAAATGTAGCATCTCATGTGTGTTTCTTCATAACTAACAACCTTATAAAATGTAGCATCTCATATGTGTTTCTTTATAACCAACAACCTTATAAAATGTAGCATCTCATGTGTGTTTCTTCATAACCAACAACCTTATAAAATGTAGTATCTCATGTGTGTTTCTTCATAACCAACAACTTTATAAAATGTAGCATCTCATGTGTTGTGTTTCTTCATAACCAACAACATCATAAAATGTAGCATCTCATGTGTTGTGTTTCTTCATAACCAACAATCTTATAAAATATAGCATCTCATGTGTTGTGTTTCTTCATAACCAACAGCCTTATCAAATGTAGCATCTCATGTGTTATGTTTCTTCATAACCAACAACCTTATAAAATGTAGCATCTCATGTGTTGTGTTTCTTCATAACCAACAACCTTTTAAAATATAGCATCTCATGTTTTGTGTTTCGTCATAACCAACAACTTTATAAAATATAGCATTTCATGTGTTGTGTTTCTTCATAACCAACAACCTTATAAAATGTAGCATCTCATGTGTTGTGTTTCTTCATAACCAACAACCTTATACAAAATAGCATCTCATGTGTTGTGTTTCTTCATAACCAACAACCGTATAAAATATAGAATCTCATGTGTGGTGTTTCTTCATTATCAACAACTTTATAAAATGTAGCATCTCATGTGTATTTCTTCATAACCAACAACCTTATAAAATATAGCATCTCATGTGTTGTGTTTCTTCATAACCAACAGCCTTATAAAATGTAGCATCTCATGTGTGTTTCTTCATAACCAACAACCTCATAAAATGTAGCATCTCATGTTTGTTTCTTCATAACCAACAACCTCATTAAATGTAGCATCTCATGTGTGTTTCTTCATAACCAACAGCCTTATAAAATGTAGCATCTTATGTGTGTTTCTTCATAACCAACAACCTTATAAAATGTAGCATCTCATGTGTTGTGTTTCTTCATAACCAACAACCTTATAAATTGTAGCATCTCATGTGTTGTGTTTATTCATAACCAACAACCTTATATAATATAGCATCTCATGTGTTGTGTTTCTTCATAACCAACAGCCTTATCAAATGTAGAATCTCATGTGTGGTGTTTCTTCATTATCAACAACTTTATTAAATGTAGCATCTCATGTGTATTTCTTCATAACCAACAACCTTATAAAATATAGCATCTCATGTGTTGTGTTTCTTCATAACCAACAGCCTTATAAAATGTAGCATCTCATGTGTGTTTCTTCATAACCAACAACCTCATAAAATGTAGCATCTCATGTGTGTTTCTTCATAACCAACAACCTCATTAAATGTAGCATCTCATGTGTGTTTCTTCATAACCAACAGCCTTATAAAATGTAGCATCTTATGTGTGTTTCTTCATAACCAACAACCTTATAAAATGTAGCATCTCATGTGTTGTGTTTCTTCATAACCAACAACCTTATAAATTGTAGTATCTCATGTGTTGTGTTTATTCATAACCAACAACCTTATAAAATGTAGCATCTCATGTGTTGTGTTTCTTCATAACCAACAGCCTTATCAAATGTAGCATCTCATGTGTTGTGTTTCTTCATAACCAACAACCTTATAAAATGTAGCATCTCATGTGTTGTGTTTCTTCATAACCAACAACCTTATAAAATGTAGCATCTCATGTGTGTTTCTTAATAACCAACAACCTTATCAAATTTAGCATCTCATGTGTTGTTTTTCTTCAAAACCAACAACCTTATAAAATATAGCATCTCATGTGTTGTGTTTCTTCATAACCAAAAACCTTATAAAATGTAGCATCTCATGTGTGTTTCTTCATAACCAACAGCCTTATAAAATGTAGCATCTCATGTGTGTTTCTTCATAACCAACAACCTTATAAAATGTAGCATCTCATGTGTTGTGTTTCTTCATAATCAACAACCTTATAAAATGTAGCATCTCATGTGTGTTTCTTCATAACCAACAACCTTATAAAATGTAGCATCTCATGTGTATTTCTTCATAACTAACAACCTTATAAAATGTAGCATCTCATATGTGTTTCTTTATAACCAACAGCCTTATAAAATGTAGCATCTCATGTGTTGTGTTTCTTCATAACCAACAACCTCATAAAATGTAGCATCTCATGTGTTGTGTTTCTTCATAACCAACAATCTTATAAATTGTAGCATCTCATGTGTTGTGTTTCTTCATAACCAACAGCCTTATCAAATGTAGCATCTCATGTGTTGTGTTTCTTCATAACCAACAGCCTTATCAAATGTAGCATCTCATGTGTTGTGTTTCTTCATAACCAACAACCTTATAAAATATAGCATCTCATGTTTTGTGTTTCTTCATAACCAACAACCTTATAAAATATAGCATCTCATGTGTTGTGTTTCTTCATAACCAACAACCTTATAAAATGTAGCATCTCATGTGTTGTGTTTCTTCATAACCAACAACCTTATACAAAATAGCATCTCATGTGTTGTGTTTCTTCATAACCAACAACCGTATAAAATATAGAATCTCATGTGTGGTGTTTCTTCATTATCAACAACTTTATAAAATGTAGCATCTCATGTGTATTTCTTCATAACCAACAACCTTATAAAATATAGCATCTCATGTGTTGTGTTTCTTCATAACCAACAGCCTTATAAAATGTAGCATCTCATGTGTTGTGTTTCTTCATAACCAACAACCTCATAAAATGTAGCATCTCATGTGTGGTGTTTCTTCATAACTAACAACCTTATCAAATTTAGCATCTCATGTGTTGTGTTTCTTCAAAACCAACAACCTTTAAAAAAATAGCATCTCATGTGTTGTGTTTCTTCATAACCAACAACCGTATAAAATATAGAATCTCATGTGTTGTGTTTCTTCATAACCAACAACCTTATAAAATATAGCATCTCATGTGTGTTTCTTCATAACCAACAACCTTATAAAATATAGCATCTCATGTGTTGTGTTTCTTGATAACCAACAACCTTATAAAATGTAGCATCTCATGTGTGTTTCTTCATAACTAACAACCTTATAAAATGTGACATCTCATGTGTTGTGTTTCTTCATAACCAACAACCTTATAAAATGTAGCATCTCATGTGTGTTTCTTCATAACTAACAACCTTATAAAATGTAGCATCTCATGTGTTGTGTTTCTTCATAACCAACAACCTTATAAAATGTAGCATCTCATGTGTTGTGTTTCTTCATAACCAACAACCTTATAAAATGTAGCATCTCATGTGTTGTGTTTCTTCATAACCAACAACCTTATAAAATGTAGCATCTCATGTGTTGTGTTTCTTCATAACCAACAACCTTATAAAATGTGCCTTTTCAACGATTTTCATTAATAACAGATAAAACACAACCACAATTTTTAAATTCTGGGTATTGGGAAAATACGTATCTTTTCTGCAGCTTCTATGGTTCCCGCGATACAAAATACTCTGTATTCGCGAAACCAATGTATCCTTCCGCTTCATGAAATATGACAGGCGATAACGCTTGGACTATACTAGATGTTCAAATAGCCTTTACCATCACTTCTTTCAGAAAATTGGTCTTTATATTTGTCCAGTAAGGGAGCCGCGATAGCTCAGTGGTTAGTGAACTGGACTACAAAGGACAAGGGGTAGGGTTCGATCCCAAACGACGGCTTCCGGGTTCACCCAGCCTTAAATGGGTACCGGATTTTTTTCTGGGAAAGTAAAGCGGCACGGGCGTAATACCGACCACATTACCCCAAAAATCATGTGCTGAAGGTCTGTAAAATATAGGGTCACTAACACCATATTTCCCTATACGCCACTTGGCGTGACGGGGTTACTTCACTTTTTTTGTTAATCTGTCCAGTAACGCTATTCCAGTGCGCGTGTACATCTAGATTACAGCAGAAGACCGTCGAATCAATCAGGGCAGTAGATGTGAGGTTCTCAACTTGTTGCGAGCTAGTCTCTCTGCGATTTGATATTCTAGCCCACGTGGGTAGGTACGATCAAATGCCCTGCGCTGCGATAAAGATATAGATAGGTGGGACCTATCTGAAGGTGTAGATGAGGTGGTCCAATAATACAACGGCCGAAAGGTTTCATCCACGAGTATTGGCGGTACCATACAACAAAATCGACAAATGTAATGGGAATTGTTAGACTGTCAATTGTTAGACTGTCAATTGTTAGACTGTCAATTGTTAGACTGTCAATTGTTAGACTGCCAATTGTTAGACTGTCAATTGTTAGACTGTCAATTGTTAGACTGTCAATTGTTAGACTGTCAATTGTTAGACTGTCAATTGTTAGACTGTCAATTGTTAGACTGTCCTCAGAAGTCTTCAAGCTTGCGATTTAAGTTAAAGCTCTTTAAAAAAATCGAGCTTTTTTTTTTAAATTTAGCTTGAAAGTTCACAAAAAAGTTTTAAAATTTGGAACTGAAGGAGCACAGCAAGTACATTCTTTCACATTTTCAGATGTTACAAATAGATTACTTGTCTACTTGTAATCTTTTGTTATTACTTACTGTATGTTTCTCTTTATCTGTGTGTGCGCACACACACACACACACACACACACACATATGTAATAATGAAAGCATGAAACCCTTTGCAGGTCGTTGTATTGGTCCTTGGGTTACAAATGGTTTCTACGTCATTCTGGGAGGTAGTTAAATCTTGGCACAGCTAATGAACTAACGTTTCTTTGACCAGCAATAACCCAAGATTGGTTGAGTGATATTGAGAAAGGTGTATCTGCAAGCCTTGGTGTAGATTGAGAAAGGTGTATCTTCAAGCCTTGGTGTAGATTGAGAAAAAGAATTGTCAGGATATGCAGGAAATAGAGACGAAGATTTTGCTACTCCATAAAAACAAAATTGTATAAAACAACAATCGTCATCATCATCATCAAGTACCGGACCTGCTGGGGTAGGTGGTCATGTCTCTCAACAACTTTCGATCACGACAGTTATTTATCATTTCTGTTGTTGACCTTCTGCCAAGCCTTAAGCTGTCTGATATCTTTTCTCTTCGCTTCCCTCTATCTCTTCGTCCCTCAGTTTTCCCAGTTGTTAAAATATATTCCAGTTGTTCTCTTCTCATTACATGGCCAAAAATGATGATTGTTTCTTCCTAATATTGGAAATTAGCTCTTTTAGCTTTGCCCTCTTTCAGAACGTTTACATTACTCTTCTTAGCTGTCCATGGTATTCTCAACATTCTTCTGTAAAACCACATTTCTACAGCCTCCAGTGATTTTCTTGTCTGTTGTCTTATTGTCCATGATTCAAATCCATATATTAAGACTGGCTCTACATAACATTTAAGAACTCGTTTTCTTGTTTCTCTTGTCAAAAATGGATTGCATAATATCTTCCTCTTTTTTTTACAAAGCTGCTTTTGCCTGAGCCATTCTGCATCTCACCTCTGTTGTACATCTTCCGTCTGAGGTTAACAAAGTTCCCAAATATTTAAATTTTTTTTACCTGTTTTAAAACAACAATAAAGAGAAGAAATCATTGTTTATCCGTATAAAGCACCCCCTGCAAATCTTTATAAAGTTCGGACAAAACATGACAACAGCTATCCTAACCTTTGACAATGTCTAAAATGTTTAAGAGAAGGAGACATACACAGCAAAGAAACGCCCGTGGCCACAGTTTCTGGACCAGCCGCGCCCAAGAATAAGCATTGAACCATGATGAGTGTTGTCATGGGGCTCATTTAATCTCAACACGACAACGTTCTGCCAAGTCAAGACCATGGTTTGTCAGCCTGAGCCCTGCGGTACCAGAGGCTCAGCAACAACATAAACAGGCCCTACGTCCCTGGACATGCGGGAGTACGGGGAAATGAAAGCGCGGACAGGTTGGCTAGCTGCGCTGTCGTTGAGGACGGTCAACCAATGGATCGAGCGGACATCATCAATGCCTTCCGAGATGTGGGAAGAGCACAGAACTTCGACAAACACAATTCCACGTCACTTCTTCGGATGATAGAGATGGGAGTTAAGATGGGCATAGCCAGACACGAGAAACTTAGTGGGCGTGTAAGAAGCCTTATCAACCAACACAGAACTGGAGTCGTCAGTCGCTGGACACTGCGGGACTTGCTGATGAGGGGATTTGAGCACCTATGGACATATTCGGAGTGCAATGATGATGACCCACAAATAACTCAATAACTCAGTGAACAGGCTGCAGGAGCCAGTTGTTACAATCACAACAGAAAATCATGAAAATGAGAGTGCTTAGTGGATCCAATAATTAGTTACCGCCAGGTGTAAAAAAGGAACACACGAAAGTAATCACCATGAAAGTAATCACCATGATAGTAACTGACGAAAAAGGCGTAGACGTGCAATAAGGAATCATTGAAGTGGATAATTAGAGGTTCAACTACAGAACTCCGGAAGACGTGATAATCCAATATTTATATGACCCTGCCAAGCAGGCGAACAACGTGCTCTCACTGTGTGTGCTCTCATTATCCCAGAAGGGAACAAAATAGCAAGAACAGTCCCCACAGAAAAGAGACAACGCAAGTTGAACAACACACAATTACACAAGGAACCCTCATGAACCCATTAGTGGAGAGACAACCCAAGGAATCGACAGAGCAAGAGCACCGCTCCCACAGAAAACAGGCAAAGCAAGGCCAGGCACAGATGGAGGTCATCATCAAGTACCAGGCATGCTGGCGTAGGTGATCATGTCTCTTCACAACTTTCGATCTCGACAGTTATTTATCATTTTTGTTGTTGACCTTCTGCCAAGCCATTCTCTTAAGCTGTCTGGTATCTTTTCTCTTTGCTTCCCTCTATCTCTTCGTACCTCAATTTTCCCAGTTGTTAAAATATATTCCAGTTGTTCCCTTCTCATTACATGGCCAAAAATGATGATTGTTTCTTTCTAATATTGGAAAATAGCTCTCTTTTTGCTCTGGCCTCTTTCAGAACGTCTTCATTACTCTTCTTAGCTGTCCATGGTATTCTCAACATTCTTCTGTAAAATCACTGTAACTCCAGTGATTTTCTTGTCTGTTGTTCTATTGTCCATGATTCACACCCATATGTTAATACTGGCTCTGCGTAACATTTAAAAACTCTTTTTCTTTTTTCTATTGTCAAAAATGGATTGCATAGTATCTTCCTCATTTTTTGGAAAACTGCTTTTGCATGAGCCATTCTGCATCTCACCTCCGTTATACATCTTCCGTCTGAGGTTAACAAAGTTCTCAAATATTTAATTTCATTTACCTGTTTTAATATTGTTCCACTTGTCTTTTTTTGCACTGAGGTGATGTCTTTTTCTTTGTAGTTACCATTATTTCTGTCTTTCTGCTCTTAAGGCTGAGTCCTTTATTTTTGCTTTCTTTCACTATAATGTCTAACATTTCTTGTAACTCATTTTCACTCTTAGCGATTAAGACTGTATCATCAGCATACCTTAGATTATTTATATTATGACCTCCAATTGTTATTCCAGGCATGTTTCTTACCGATGTTAACATAATCTCACTATACATATGGAGATAAGCACACACACACACACACACACACACGCGCGCGCGCACACACACACCCACGCACGCACGCACACACACACACACACTCACAATATATATAAAATAATCAATAATCTATGTGAATTATAGTGCGGGGTAGCGAGTAAAGCTGCAGAAAACATACCAAATAAACATACAATTATATTAAGCAGTCAAACCTATAGAGAGACAAGACAAGCTAGGACGTTTCGGCACAAGCCTTCATCAAGTACAAGACAACAAATATACTTTCTACAGAAACGCGATAGTGTTAAACATATAAACACACAATTCAAACACTGATCTCGAAATAAAAAAAAAAAAGTGAAATAGGAAAAGTGACCAGGATTTAACGTGACTTTTGGTCATAAGATAGTCAATCAGGTAGGGCAGGTAGAATTTTTAGGATCAAGCAGGAGCCAAACATAGTGAAATATTAGAAAGAGTCTCACGAGGATGGATGAAAGGAGGGAGTGGAAGAGGAGAAGGCAAGTGATCGAAGGAACGAGTTCGACCGTCTCGGATGGAGAGTGACAGAGCTACGAGTCGGTTCTCCAAAGTGAACAGACTGTGCCAGACGAGCAAGACACCAGTGATCTAGAAGTCCACAGAGGAGTGATGGCCTGGAGATCTAAAATGGTAGGAGACCGGAGTGTCGATCCATGTTGTACATGTGTTTACGGACTCCTGAAGACCACTGATTCAGAAGAAAACCGTTCCAAGCCAGTAGCAGAGAAACCAGTCAGGCTAGAACCATAGAGCCGACAGGAAGCAGACAACATAGGACAAACACGAAAACAAAAAGAACACAGACCCCACATAAAGACAGAACAGGACACAATCCAGAAGAAAACGGCCCTAATTCAGTGACAGAGAAGAAACCAAGGGATCAGTTTGGACATCAAAGACAAAAACGACCACAAAATGCTGAATGTTACAGAGATGTCCAACACCGAGGTATCCGAGGCAGGAGCGACGTCAAAAACAATTCAAGGGAGATCTAACTAGTCCTCCAGGAACAGCGGGACAACTAGACATCGACACAGGTGACGGCCTCCCAATAAAACCCCAGAAATTCGAGACATCATCCAAAGAATTCCCCAAGTTAGATGAAGCCCTCTTCACACCAACTAAAAACATCGTACCCCTGTGAAGGATTTTACAACACTGGCACCGGAAGTACGATGATAGGAGACAGAAGAGCGGTGGAGATACGTGCCTAGTTTGGCTCCTGAAGCCAATTAGAGATAAGCCGGCATGAGATATATATCCATTAGTTGACATGAAGGAATTTTAATATTTTAGCAATTGACGTTTTTCAGGTTAATTAAAAATCCTTTCAGGCATTTTAGACTTGTCAGCATGATAACAATGTCAACACATATATACTAGTATGCACACGCACACACACACACACACACACACACACACACACACACACACACACACACACACACACACACACACACACACACACACACACACACACACACATAAATGGTTAAATATGAATGTATTATATATTAATGTTATATATAAGTTTCTTATGAGTAATTACGAAATAGTAAATATTTGGAAAATGATTTCATGTCCATTTTAGGCATTAATGTTGTACATGTAAGTAGTAGGTGTGGCTGTTTACCCAAAAGTGCACGTACATGCACCGAAAGACAATAGATTTGGCACCGAAACCGCACGAAACTTGCACCAAACCCGTGCAAAAGTCCGATAATCGGCTTATTATCTCGGTGGTCGTGATCGGTAATCGGCTTATCTCGGTGGTGTGCGTTGGTGCGTGACGATCTCGGTGGTCGTGGTGTGTGCGTTGGTGCGTGACGGCTTATGATCGGCTTATCGCTTCGCTAGCTCGCAGGTTATCGGACAGCGGTTCTCTCGGGCGACAGCGGTTCTAAAACTTGTGGCGGGTCGTCGCCGGCTATCTCGCGGGTCGGATGGCGGGTCGTCGCGTGGCGTGCGGGTGGGGAAAGGGGGGGGGTGCCTTATTGGTCGAGTGTTATCATCATGTGTGGGTATTAGGCAACAGGAGGCGACATGTAAAAAACGCTGACAAGCAATTATTAGTATCGTTAGCATCATGTACCAGGTGTGATTATAGCGATTTTTTTTCTCTCTAATGCATATCCAAGCTAACTCAAGTCAAATAAAAATCATGTGCCACCCTCATCATCATCATGTGCCACCCTCAACATCATCATGTGCCACCCTCAATACCATCCCTTCATGTCCTATCATCATGTGCCACCCTCAACATCATCATCATGTGCCACCCTCAACACCATCCCTTCATATCCTATCATCATCATCATGTGCCACCCTCAACATCATCATCATGTGCCACCCTCATCCCTTAATGTTCTATCATCAAGCCACACAAAGTATCATCTCTCTCTCTCTCTCTCTCTCTCTCACACATTCATGGTAAACCAAAACAAAATTCGTTCTATATTTCACAACTTTATTAATACAACAAATATACGACACACATATATATATATATTACTGTCCGGTTGTTGATAAATTTAAGCGTCTGGGTTTCCTCCCTCATGTTTTGGTGGTACTGTTTGTTAAATGTCTATCAAACACGGGTGCATAGGAAGTTTCATTAGCCTTCAAAACACAACCGCCCTCCATTTTGACAAACCCTGATCAAAGCTGGAATAGGTAATTGGTGACTCTGCTGAAACACCCGCGGCATTGATATTGGGTGCCGGATCTGTCGTCTGATTAACAAGAGCGAGGTTCCCTTGATTAACAAAGGGGGGCGTGTAGTCGATGAGATTCGTGTTAACAAGAGATGGAATGTAGTTTTGGTGGTTAACGAGAGGCGGCGTGTAGTTGATCTGATTAACGAGAGGTGGCGTGTAGCTGATCTGGTCAACAACAGGCGGCGTGTAGTTGAGGTTAGCATAAGCGGTTAAAATTTCCTCTCGCATCTCGACTAACGTGATAAATTCCTCTCTCGATAGTGTTATCCCAGTTCTGGTAGGAAACTTCAAAAAACTATCACCGCTGTATGTCCTTATATTTATCAATGGTCTGTTACGAAAAACACAAACCGAGACTGCCTTAACGCCATCTTTAGACAATGGAACTACAGTCTCATTTCCACGTGATATAAATATGCGCTGATCACTGACATCAAACGAAATTGGCGTATTCAAGCTACACGACTCCATATTCAAAGAAAAACAAACACAAACCACCTGGCAACAGACGTTGGTTATGTGTGTGCGTGTACACTGCTCGACTGGGGAGTTTTTATACCCGTTTATCGGTCGAGGACCGTCTATTTATAGTAGCTAACGTAATACGTTATCAGGCGTGGTAATCAGTCGTGTTGCGACATGTTCAGTGACCTCTGGAACTGACCCAATAGGGTGATGTGTGGGGAAATATGATGCGTGTAACAATTCGGTCTCAGGTAATGCGGATTGAGACTAGGAAACTCCTCCTACCCCCTGCAGTGTTTATATATGTTGTGGCTTATAAAAATAGGTGTTAGTTGAAGAGGGGGAAACCTCGAGCGCTGACCTAAAATCACTCGTTGTTATTTTCGTCGGGGGCGCAATCACTAAAGTTACTAGCACTTGTGAGGATGGATCCCCGATGGAATCATCCCTTCACAGCTCTGATAGCCGGTCCTACCGGGTGTGGGAAAACGGTATTTGTGCAAAAGTTTGTACAGAACCTTCACGAGCTAGCTGTCCCCGTACCGGAGGAAGTTATATGGATGGTGTTATGGGGAATGGCAATCGATATACGAAACAATGGGGTCAGTGAGATTTATCGAGGGTCTACCAGACGTCGATAAATTGGAAGGTGGTAAGAAGAGAAGACTGATCGTCATCGATGACTTGATGTCTGAGACGGACGAGCGGGTAACAAAATTATTCACCAAAGGTAGTCATCACAGAGATATTAGTGTGATGTACATTGTTCAAAATCTATTCGGAAAAAATAAAGAACATCGAACCATAAGTCTCAATACGCACTATTTAGTCCTTTTCAAGAACCCGAGAGACGGGAGTCAAATTATGAATCTGGGTAAACAAATGTACCCAGGTCAGGTGGGGTACCTCCAAGATAGTTTTAAAGACGCGACAGCGACTCCTCACGGTTATTTGCTGGTCGATCTTCGTCAGGATACACCTGATAATCTTAGGTTGAGAACAAAAATATTCCCGGGGGAGAGACAAATCGTCTACGTGCCAAAGTAGAGAATCATGTGTGATGAAGCACTTAGACGGCACGGTGAAATGTTGAAATGTATGCGCGCCGCCTCGCCGAGCGGGTTAAGAGCCATATTAAAAACAGCCTCTCCCAAACTCATTAACTTTTTGTGCGAGTGTTGTCATAACATATTAAAAGGTAATGTTAGACTCACTCAGCGACAGAAGTGCGAGCTACGTCGACACAAGAACAAGTTGAGACTTCTCACTAAAAAGAAACCGAATCTTAAGCGGCGGAGAGAGATTCTACAAACCGGTGGGTTCATAGGTGCTTTGCTCCGTCCTATATTAAGTATTCTCGGTGGAGTACTAGGTGCGTAACAATGGCCAAAAAAATGATTTTGATGGATCCTCGATTCCTCGAGGGTCTTAAACAGACTACTAGCACGTCGTATAGCCCACCCGAGGCGATCGGTGACAACTTGAGAGATTTAGATGATGAAATGCAACGTATCCTATTCCGCGATGATTTAGCACCCGCCGATAAGGCCAGAGTGTACCAACGTGCCCTGCATCAATATTTAACTAGATTGGAGCAGTATAAACGACGCTCATTGGGCTCGGTCGATCTCATTCAACACAACAAGTCAACAGAAAAAACACTTTCCCCACCACCACCATCAATCGAGGTATCACCAGAGCAGACCAAGACACCACCACCAGCGGAAACCCCAATGGTAGGTAATGAAACCACTCCGCCCGTAACCACGTATAAACTGAGACCTAAAAAAAGAAAGAGCGGAATCCCAACACCAAAATGGGAACGGTGGAGAAAATATTGAGACGTCGTTACTTTGACCCTAGTCGACCAGGGGCGTATAGTGGTGCAACGGCCCTGCAACGTAATACCAAACTGGGACTCGCAAAGATCAAACAATGGCTGAGTCATCAGGATACCTATACCCTTCATAAACCAATTCGTCGCAGATTTGAAAGGCGTCCCATTATAACGAGTGGCCCCCAACAGCAATATCAGGCAGACCTAATCGATTTGAGACATTTGAAAAAACACAACGACGGATATTCCTATTTGGTTTCTTGCGTGGACGTTTTCAGTAAATTCGCGTGGTCTGTACCGATACGAACCAAAACGGGGAAATCCTTAGTGAAAGCCGTCGGTAAGATATTTCTCGATGGGAAACCCGCGAGTTTTCAAACCGATAAGGGGTCAGAGTTTCTGAACAGAACATTTCAGAAATTCCTCGCTGACAACAACGTTCACTTTTTCACTACGCAGAACGAAGATATTAAGGCCGCCGTGGTGGAACGCTTTAATAGGACTCTGAAACAACGGATGTGGCGATATTTCACGAAATCCAATAAGTTGTCTTATGTCCGAGTCCTCCCCGCCCTACTTCGAAGTTATAACCATTCGTATCACAGAAGTATAAAAATGGCACCGGTCGACGTCAACGCAGACAATCAAGAACAGGTTGGAACACGTTGTATAATAGCAAACGCAACTTTAAATTTGAAAGACCCCTGTACAAGCCGGTGATCGAGTTAGACTGGTCCTGGGCAGAGCCAATTTTAAAAAGGGTTATGCCCCGGTTTGGACGGAGGAACTGTTTCCCATCAGTCGAGTAAATGAAACAAACCCCGTTACATATGTGTTGAAAGACGATAAGGGCGATGAGATAGAGGTATCATTCTACACACCGGAAATTCCAAAAGTTGGAGACAAGCACGAGTACAGAATCGAGAGTATCATAACCGAGCGTCGAACATCCTTTGGGCGAAAGGAGTGTTTAGTCAAATGGTTTGGGTACGATTCCTCATTTAACACTTGGATACCGTCCAAGGACATTGTCAGATACAAAAACTAGAGATGCGAGAAGAGGAAGAAGTGGTAACTTTTGGTGGAGAGCCCGATTTGCGAGCCGTAAACTCGGGAGTCAGGAGAGACGGCGAACCACGCTGGTGGGGGTCGATGTTTGGGAAACTATCCCCCTACTTAGAACTTGTCTTTATTTGTCAAGTGGTAGTTATATATACAGTTGTAGCGGTCTCGCTGTTCAATCTGACCACCGAAAAGCCAGACGCGAAGGAGGGAAAACTGTGGATAGCCATACTGAGCAGCTGTTTGGGTTACATGCTACCGAATCCAAACTTGGAGAGGCGACGGTGAAACGAGTAAAAAAAATGAGCTTTTATGTCACCCTGCCCAGCAATGCATCTATGGAACTTTTTAAGGATAATAACCCAGGCCACTTTTTCGTTAAACTCCCTCAGACCATTGACATTTCGACGCAGTATGAGATCGCACTGGTGGAGATACAGTTTCCGCTAAATTATTTCAATGTAATAGAGGGTGATGTCTGGATTCGCTACGAATCTCTCGATAACGACGATATTTGCGATGCCAGATTTTATTTCAACGTGACATTGGAGCCTGGGTTATACACGAAACCCGATGCGTTCATCGGCGCGTTGAACGCGTCGATCGTAAAAGCGGAGGATGAGTCGTACAGGGGAGTGAAAGAGAAAAAATGAGATTCATTTACGCAAAAGAGGTAAATAAAGCCATCTTGAAACTTTACGAAAAAGGAGTCAGTGTTACCATAAGCGACACTTTGAAAAACATGTTAGCCTTCCCCACGACCTCAATATCAGACACGGCTCCTGATATCTTCAGCGTGGGTGTAATGGACTTGGAAAGTGTTGCGAAGAATGTCTACGTCTACTGCGATCTCGTTTCCCCCAGACCGGTCGGGGATGTGATGGTGCCTCTCCTCAGGAGCGTGCCTGTTCTCAATAGAAATCACACCTCGGTGTTTCAGATCTACGATAAGCCTCACTACCTACCCCTGAGTAGATTTTCCTTCGATACCGTGGAAATCCTTTTAGCCAACGAACACGGAAAAACCATTCCATTCACCAGCGGGACGTCGGTGCTAACGGTACACTTTCGAGTCAAGAAGCATCTCGAGCTGGTATAATGGTGAAACACACCCCCCTTCATAGAGATGTTGAGTTATACGAAGACTTTTACTGTTGTCAGGCGGGCGATGGGATGCCCGTGTTTATAGGAGGTCGAAGTCAGAGCGGTCGAGGAATCGGTAGTTTCTTCGGTGGAATCGGGAGGGCTATTTTACCCTGGTTAAAAACCGGCGGTAAGGCCTTGCTCAGAGAATGTTTGGGGACCGGTCTGCAGGTCGCACAGGACGCATTAGCCGGGAAAAATGTCGGCGAAGCTTTCAAAGAACGAGCTAAGGAGGCCGGTCAGCGGTTGCTACACGGGGCTGTAGACCACCTGCGTGATAACAACCAATCCGGAAGTGGTTTACGTCACAGCAGAAAGCGAGTTATGAAGTTACCTCCACCAGGAGAACCCGTTACGAAGAGGATAAAACCGACAGCTGGACGGTTCCCCCTTCATTCGGTGCACAACAGCGGGAAGAAGACGAAGACGAGGGTGGCAAAGGATATTTTCGACTTATAATGTCCCTCATTCACCCCAAATCGTGCGAATGTCTTCACTCTGGTTTGGATTTATTTAGCGTTCCACCCACGCAGACTTCTCTAGACTCTGGCCAGTTTATTGAAATTCGTCCGATCGCAGCTTTGTCGCATAGCGCACCGATTGAGTTTTTCATTTCTGGAAACAGCGAGGAGTATCTAGATCTTTTCAACACGTTTTTACATCTGCGGGTCAAGATCACCCTCCCGAATGGTGATAGTGTAACAGTCGATGCTGAGGTAGGACCGGTCAACAATTATCTTCACAGTCTATTTTCACAAGTCGACGTATCGCTAAACGACACGTTGGTTACACCGTCGGAGAATACCTATCCTTTTAGGGCAGTGTTTGAGGCCACGCTAAATTACGGGGAGGATGCGAAAATGGGATACTTGACGGCCGCTCTGTTCTACAAAGACACAGCTGGCCACCATGACGATTTGAAAGAAAATGAGGGTTTTAAAACACGGCGCGATTTGACTTCGGGTAGTAAAGAGGTTGAAATGATGGGTCGTTTGCACTCTGATGTCTTTGTGCAGGATCGTTACATGTTAAACAGAGTCGATGTAAAGATAAAATTCACGCCCTCGAAGGATGTGTTCAGCTCACGATAGCTCTGTGGGTTATAAGAGTGTTATCACCTACGCCGCGCTCGTGATCAGGAAAGCTAAGCTAAACCCCGCGATTTCTCTGGCCAACGAAAAGGCTCTCTTAAGCGGGAATGCGCGGTACCCGATCAAGAGGGTTACCATCAAGACATTTTCCATCGCTAGCGGGATGTTCTCCCACAGTCAAGACAATTTATTTTTGTCTCAAACACCGACCCGTATAGTGATAGGTCTGATTACGGCCAGTGCTTTTAATGGTGTTTACACAGCTAACCCGTTCAATTTTCAACACTTTGGTCTGATTTATATGAACCTGACGGTCGACGGGAAATGTATCTCGGGAAAGCCTCTAACTATGGACTTTGAACGAAATCAATACGCGAAAGCTTTCTTCGGCACAAATCTGGCCATGGGTCTGATTGGTAAAGACGCTGGGAATAACGTTGATTATAGAGAATTCAAGGACGGATACTGTCTATTTGGTTTTGACCTCTCGTCCAGCCTACTGGACGGCTCCCATTTTGAGCTAGCCACAAGCGGACCCTTGTCGATAGAACTCAAGTTTGCCGCTCCCACCACTACTCCCCTACAAGTTATCGTCTACGCCGAATTGGACGAGGTGTCCAAAACAAGGCAGATTCTAACAGACTTCGCCGTTTGAGAGAGAAAGAAGAAGAAGAATATGAACACGAGGGAGATTTACAACCTTTTGATGTCGGATATTTTCGTTCGACGTTGTTCCCTTGTTAGTGTCATTCCACGAAACTACTTACCGCCAAGCATCGACCCAACAGCGACCGCGGCCTTTGTCATAAACACCGACCCTGCCCACGAACCCGGAGAGCATTGGGTGGCCCTATTTTACAACGGACTCGGCGAATGTGAGTATTTCGATTCCTACGGTTTGCCTCCCAGACACGTGGATATTTTAAACTTTATAGAGCAAAACTCACACGTTCCATTCGTCTACAACCCGCGGGTGCTGCAAGATTTGTTTAGCAACACGTGCGGTCTATATTGTGTTTATTATATACTTCTTAAGTGTCGTGGCGCGAAACTTAACAGAATTCTCATGCCTTTTTCATCGAGACAGCACGTAAACGACCGTATCATTTATCGTTTGCTCGCCCCGTGGATACTTCGGCTTCGAGGGGCCCGCCCAGACGCTTAAAATTATCAACAACCGGACAGTAATATATATATGTGTGTCGTATATTTGTTGTATTAATAAAGTTGTGAAATATAGAACGAATTTTGTTTTGGTTTACCATGAATGTGTGAGAGAGAGAGAGATGATACTTTGTGTGGCTTGATGATAGAACATTAAGGGATGAGGGTGGCACATGATGATGATGTTGAGGGTGGCACATGATGATGTTGAGGGTGGCACATGATGATGATGTTGAGGGTGGCACATGATGATGATGTTGAGGGTGGCACATGATGATAGGACATGAAGGGATGGTATTGAGGGTGGCACATGATGATGTTGAGGGTGGCACATGATGATGATGAGGGTGGCACATGATTTTTATTTGACTTGAGTTAGCTTGGATATGCATTAGAGAGAAAAAAAATCGCTATAATCACACCTGGTACATGATGCTAACGATACTAATAATTGCTTGTCAGCGTTTTTTACATGTCGCCTCCTGTTGCCTAATACCCACACATGATGATAACACTCGACCAATAAAGGCACCCCCCCTTTCCCCACCCGCACGCCACGCGACGACCCGCCATCCGACCCGCGAGATAGCCGGCGACGACCCGCCACAAGTTTTAGAACCACTGTCGCCCGAGAGAACCGCTGTCCGATAACCTGCGAGCTAGCGACGCGATAAGCCGATCATAAGCCGTCACGCACCAACGCACACACCACGACCACCGAGATCGTCACGCACCAACGCACACCACCGAGATAAGCCGATTACCGATCACGACCACCGAGATAATAAGCCGATTATCGGACTTTTGCACGGGTTTGGTGCAAGTTTCGTGCGGTTTCGGTGCCAAATCTATTGTCTTTCGGTGCATGTACGTGCACTTTTAGAATGGGTAAACAGCCACACCTACTACTCATGTACTTAGGAAATTAAAGAAAGTGTCCAGGGAATCCACGACAAAGAAATGGTTGATGAAAAGAAAAGGCAGACCTCGGGATCATACACAAGGTCTAGTTGAGATCTCAGGCTCTTTCAACAATCCTCGTGCTACTCATAGAAGAGGAGGAGAGACTAGAAATCACAGAGAGGACAAAGAAGATTTTGTAAGAAGGTCAGGCAGTTGGAGACATCAGCCGAAAAGATATGATCATCGAAGTAGAGCAGTGTGTGATCTTTACGTAGTTTACAACTTGAATTCACAAAGTAATTTGCAAAGACTATTACGGCGGTTGATCTCAAAGTATGGAAATTAAAGAGATCAAATTGTAGTGATCAAGCGAAAAAACTAATAGCTACAAAAAAATAAGGGTATCTTAAACACAGTATCTTAATCACAGTATCTTCAATACAGTATCTTAAATACAGTATCTTAAACACATTATTTTAAATACTATATTAATTACAATATCTTAAACACGGTATCTTAAACACAGTATCTTTAACACAGTATCTTTAACACAGTATCTTTAACACAGTATATTAAGAACTTGATGAAAGGAATTAACTAGAAACCCGTTACACTATACATTCCTACATTTTACATACTAGAATAATTGTATCATCTCAGGTATTGGGAACATAACAAATTAGCTACTCTTTCCTAAAAAGAGTTTAGGAAGCACTTAGGAGTTATTACAAGAAAAGAATATATTATGGACCAGTCCTTCCAGCTGTTGAAAGTAAACCAAATGATCAACTAACAAAGTAGCAGAATTGTTGAATCACTCGACTATCATCAACAAACTATCACAGAGATAGACCGCTGTCCTTTGTGGCAGAACGAGAAATTTATGGACTAAAAACTAGTTTAGAGTAGGCACTAACAATTGATGTATACGGTATCAAATGAAACATGCAAGACCCACAAGCAAACTATAACACAAAACATGCACAGAGAAGAGCAGCAAATAGAAACTAATTATCTGTATGGAAGGGCAACAAGAATGGCCACTCGAACAGGGGACTCTGATAGTGTCATAGACCTTGCACTGGTGTCTTCCACCTTCGCACCGGTTTGCAGGTGGAGTGCACTGGGCTTCCATGAAAGTGATCACTATCAATGTGTCCTCCTAATTGAGAAAAGCAGAAATTGAAACCAGATAAGAAAGCTCCACACATTCCATTACGAGAAAACAGAACAGGACGTCCAGCATATTGATAGGCTGGAGAAAATACAAAATGAAGCCATGTGCAATTATCTTGGGATGTAGCAATGAGGTATCTTCTTGACTTTCCAACCATGGATGACAGAATGAAGATCTGGAGAGCACGAGCATACCTGAAGATTAGTACAGATAAAGAGCATCCATTGCACCACGTGCTCAACACAGGGAAAGGTGCCAGGCTAAAAAGAGGCAAATCATGGGTGGGCCGAGCAGAAGATGTCATCAAACAGGTCAGTGGGCTTACCAATATCAGCGTTGGTGAGGAGTGGATACCGGTACCTACGCCGTTCAAGGGGACTTTCTCGTATATTGTCACACTCGACAGGAAAAGTAGAGAACAGAACCCGGTCGTGGTTAACGCTGAGGTCAACGGTCTCATCTGCGATAACACCGATGAGAAAGATGCAGACATCTATACAGGCGGATCTGTAAGACGACACCAAAGAAGTGCATGGGCATTTACAGCAAGCTCGGCAGGCAGAATATTCTACGAAGACAGTGGTGCATACGTCATGACCACGAGTAGTATGACAATGGAATGATGACAGTGACCAAGGCATTCAAATGGTTAGAGTCACAAAACTACACCCACGCATGTATACTGAGTGATTCGGTGAGCATGATAAAAAAGTGGAGGCGGGCTCTATAGGCATGCAATGGGTAGAGTCGTTGCAGAAATCCAAAATACGTAAGGTCACCTTTGCCTATGTCCCTGGACATGCGGGAATACGGGGAAATGAATGAGCGGACAGGTTGGCTAGCTGTGCTGTCGTTGAGGACGGGCAACCAATGGATTGGGCGGACGTCATCAATGCCCTCCAAGATGTGGGAAGAGCACATGACTTCGACAAACACAGATCCACGTCACTTCTTAGGATGATAGAAATGGGAGTTAAGATGGGCACAGCCAGAAATGAGAAACTTAGTGGCCGTATAAGAAGACATATCAACCAAAATAGAACTGGAGTCGTCAGTCACTGGACACTGAGGGAATTGCTGAGGAGGGGATCTGAGCACATATGGACATGTTCGGAGTGCAATGATGATGACCCGCAAATAACTTAATAACTAATTATCTCAAGACCATCTAATGAACTAAAAGAGATTACAACAGACTACATGCGTCGGACTCAGAGAACATTGCAGACTTAACGCCTCTCTCGACAGACTGTAAATAACACGACCCAGCACCCGAGTGAACACTTCTCTCGACAGACTGTAAATAACACGACCCAGCACCCGAGTGAACACTTCTCTCGACAGACTGTAAATAACACGACCCAGCACCCGAGTGAACACTTCTCTCGACAGACTGTAAATATCACGACCCAGCACCCGAGTGAACACTTCTCTCGACAGACTGTAAATAACACGACCCAGCACCCGAGTGAAAACTTCTCTCGACAGACTGTAAATAACACGACCCAGCACCCGAGTGAACACTTCTCTCGACAGACTGTAAATAACACGACCCAGCACCCGAGTGAACACTTCTCTCGACAGACTGTAAATAACACGACCCAGCACCCGAGTGAACACTTCTCTCGACAGACTGTAAATAACACGACCCAGCACCCGAGTGAACACTTCTCTCGACAGACTGTAAATAACACGACCCAGCACCCGAGTGAACACTTCTCTCGACAGACTGTAAATAACACGACCCAGCACCCGAGTGAACACTTCTTTCTACAGACTGTAAATAACACGACCCAGCACCCGAGTGAACACTTCTTTCTACAGACTGTAAATAACACGACCCAGCACCCGAGTGAACACTTCTCTCGACAGACTGTAAATATCACGACCCAGCACCCGAGTGAACACTTCTCTCGACAGACTGTAAATAACACGACCCAGCACCCGAGTGAACACTTCTCTCGACAGACTGTAAATAACACGACCCAGCACCCGAGTGAACACTTCTCTCGACAGACTGCAAATAACACGACCCAGCACTCGAGTGAACACTTCTTTCTACAGACTGTAAATAACACGACCCAGCACCCGAGTGAACACTTCTCTCGACAGACTGTAAATAACACGACCCAGCACCCGAGTGAACACTTCTTTCTACAGACTGTAAATAACACGACCCAGCACCCGAGTGAACACTTCTCTCGACAGACTGTAAATAACACGACCCAGCACCCGAGTGAACACTTCTCTCGACAGACTCCAGGATATGCCCGGTAATCGGTACAGATAAAATAACCTAAATCTGGAAAGGCAGGAGTCAGACGAAGACTTGGGTACTTGCAACTAACGATTAACTAATAGTAATAACTCATCATTATTTATAGCTGGGCAATAGGAAATGAAGGCAAAATAATTGTAATAATAATAACATATAATAACATATAATAATGATGTTAGTTAATAATAATACACATAATAATAATAATTATTATTATCATTTGAGCCGTGATAGCTCAGTGGTTAGTGAACTGGACTACAAAGAACAAGGAGTAGGGTTCGATCCCAACCGATGGCTGCCGGGTTCACCCAGCCTTAAATGGGTACCGGATTTTTTTCCCGGGAAAGTAAAGTAGCTCGGGCGTAATACCGACCACATTACCCCAAAAATCATGTGCCGAAGGTCTGTAAAATATAGGGTCACTAACACCATATTTCCCTATACGCCACCTGGCGTGACGGGGGTACTTTAAAAAAAAAATTATTATTATCATTACTATTATTATAAGTAGCATCATATTATTAGTAGCAGGCAGAAATAGGAATAGTAATAGCAGTAGAAGTTTAAGTCAAACTTTAACTGGAATCATTAAGCAATAGTGAAATAGGCTAGCCCAAACTCATACAAATATTAAACCTATCAACGTCTAGCGAGTCATCATCAGGTCGGATGTCCTTTGCAGAACGTTGCATTCACCACAGCCCGTCTGAAAGAATCTCTGTTTCTTGCCAGATTTCCCACTTCTGTTGTCATGTCAAGGTCTCCTTTGATGTCTTGAAACCACCTTCTTCTTGGTCTGACCTTGATGCGTCCCCCCAGTAACCATGCCTTCCATTATTGTTCTTTCCAGCCAGCTGTGTCTTTTGACGTGGCTATAGTATTTTAATGTCCTGTGTTGAATTATGTTTATAAGCCAGTTCTTTTTAATGTTTACATTTATAAATATATCTTCATTGCTCATTTTTCATTATGGTAGTATGTTAAGGATTTTTCTATATAATTCTGTTTCAAATGAATCAATTTTCTGCCTTGCTGTGTGCGAGATAATCCATGATTCACAACCATATGTTGCTATCGGAAAGATATACGTTCTTTGTCATTTTAATGTAACTGCCTTGCTGGTGTTGTGCCACATGCATTTAATTTTTGTGTTACTATTGCTAATTTTCTTTCTATTTCTTTCTGACAGTCTCCATTGTTAGTTACTACAGATCCATGTAACAGTGTTGATTATCTTGTTTATATTAGTGTTCATTACTCACATCACATTGATCACAACGTAGTCAACACAATCATCACAGAGGTTTCAGTCATAAATCATAAACAAATTCATTGATCTTTAACTTGTCACGTGATACATAAAAGTTGAGCACTTATCTTTAGAACTACTGTTCTTAATTCTTGACTAACTTCATGAGGCTAACGCCGGTGGATATTGAAAAGTCCACAAGTGCTTATCTGTGACATATACAATCAGTCTCTCTCACAGCTTACTTCCGACTTTGTTCTCTCACAACTTTGAGGCACACTTAAAAACACGTTCACATCTAAATGTTCTCTATGTTCTAATGTACTTGTTCTGGTTCTGTCTATACTGCTCAACTAACTCGATCTGTTCTAAAGTCACTGATATCTTTCCCTACGTTCTCTACTCTAAGCTTGACTAGTCCACATTTATGATTCTTGACTAACTCGGTTTACTACTTCTTACTACCTAACTCTTTTTTCTGTTCCTTACTAACTTGACTGACTCATGTGCCTAACTGACTTCCTTGTCTGTCCAAACTGCTTGAAACTGACAACTACTAAATGTATAACTGAGTACCCTCGGCAGCTCGGCCGAAGTCGGTCTAAGCTTACTAGTCTACATTTCTAATTCGTGACTAGCTCTGTCTTCCTCCTAACTTACTGAAAACCTGATGTGAAGATGGCTAAATATCGAGATCTAATTTACGTAATTATTCGTGTGGAATACCTGCATCCAATGATCTGTCGCGAAGTTGTCGCGAGATGACAACTTGCAACACCCTCTGACCAATCAGAGTTCACAATTCTGAACCACAGTCTCAGAATTGTCAAAACAGGTTGTTTTTGTGACTCCAAAATAACGCCTGGTCAGCTTGTGCTCTCCTGAGTTTCAAAATAACTATGTTTATTTCATGACTTTGGCCTGTCTTAAGTTGGTAGTCAACCTATTTACCTGACGGGTCAAGTCATGTGTTTATACTTCACAACAACTATACAATTTCCATTCTCCCGAAACGTATTATATCTGACTACCATCCTTCCTTCATCCCACCTACTTGTCCTCGGCTTTGTCCGTTAGAAGCTATGAACTGTCCATTGCTGACGTACTGTCACTAACTAATGGCGACTGCTATTTTATATCACTGTTATAAGCTGCTAAGAAATGGGTACCGATTGAGTTACCTGACCCATGCTTTAATTCACATATAACATTACATCCCAGATATTCATAGTTTGTTACAATTTCAATGTTTTTCACTGTTGATGATGATTTTGGGTTGATTTTTTATTTTGGCAATCGACATTATCTTAGTTTTCTGTATGTTTAAATAGAGGTTTTGCCCTACACTGTGTGTTTTGATACACTCATTTATCTCTTTAAATCCTTCTGCACTGTTTGGGTGAAGGACTATCACACCAGCGTATCTGAATTCTTGAATTATGTTATATGAATCGGTCGAACTTCACAAATGTCATCGTTTCTGACATTTCTTATGATGTTCTCAGCATAGATGTTGAACAAGTATGGAGAGAGGATGCATCTATCGAGTAAATGTATGTTTTTTCCACAAGAGAAATTGACAGTCCTGGTTATTTCTAATTTTGTAGAGATGATCATCAAACTAAACAGTCTCTGTAGGGTTCTCGTTTAAAATAAATCAAGCAAGATTGTTGGGATAACTCTGAGCGAAAGAAAAATCATGTATCTAGTGGCAGCTCAACTGTTGCGTAATGAATGCAAAGTTTCAATGAAGGGCAGAAACATTGGTGCTGTACAGAGAACAGAGGTAAACTATTCAGTGTAAACCTCCTAAAATTGCTGCTCTCCATTATGTGTAATACAGCATTCTCTGAAACAGATCTAATCCAGTTTGTTAACCATTTTCATTAGGGGTTCTGCCCCGGGACATTTCTTGTTGCGACAGTCTAGCCTCACATTTATTGTCCGCGCTTGAAGGTGCCGGAACTTGTTTGTTCAGAAAGTAACCGCTGATTGTGCCGGAACTTGTTTGTTCAGAAAGTAACCGCTGATTGTGCCGGAACTTGTTCATTCAGAAAGTAACCGCTGATTGTGCCGGAACTTGTTCGTTCAGAAAGTAACCGCTGATTGTGCCGGAACTTGTTCGTTCAGAAAGTAACCGCTGATTGTACCGGAACTTGTTCATTCAGAAAGTAACCGCTGATTGTACCGGAACTTGTTTATTCAGAAAGTAACAGCTGATTGAGCCGGAACTTGTTCGTTCAGAAAGTAACCGCTGATTGTGCAGGAACTAGTTCGTTCAGAAACTAACCGCTGATTGTGCAGGAACTAGTTCGTTCAGAAACTAACCGCTGATTGTGCAGGAACTAGTTCGTTCAGATTGTTGCAAACATAAAACAAAAATAACGTGTTTATAGAGCAACTAAAAGAGGATAGCACTTAGTTTTAAGGCAAGGAAAGTACAAGAAAAAGCTAGGCAAAGGACTCACAAGCCAACATATTATCTGACGCCAACTAGAAAATATTAAATGACGCCAACTAGAAAACATTATCTGACGCCAACTAGAAAATATTAAATGACGCCAACTAGAAAATATTAAATGACGCCAACTAGAAAATATTAAATGACGCCAACTAGAAAAAGTTATCCAACCAAATAAATTAAGTAAAAGATAGAAAGAAGACCTGAGTTCTAAATTTAGAATTAAAAATAAAGACAAATTTCATAAACTTGGTTTTGCTCTCTAAGTCTCCCACTATTTCAGACAGCGGAAAATGAGAGGGGATGGCGTGACGAATATGTATACATCAAACTGGATTACTGGCTGTCTCATTGGTCTCCTACTCGAGCTCATGTCTCGTCACGTGAGGGTATCTTCTGTGTGTGCTCTTAATTGCTTGTCTATCTTGTCACCCCATATCCTCATCTAACTCACTCAACCTTCCAGAACCCAGAATTGAAAATTAGTCAGATTCACACAATGCCGATAAACATGACCACGTGATTGGATTTATTAGTGTTATTTACAATAAAATATATTATTTCCGACTAGTCTGGGAGACCACGATATTGCTTGTTCCAGAGCTTAGCTTAGTCAGCATACAAATCAAGATCTTACGGTAAAGGGGGAGTCCCTTTAGAATCTCAAAGACAGGTAGACATTTGTTTCTGTCCACAGTTCAAGGACATTTCGTGCAGGTCGTAACCTTCTTCTTCTTCTTTCCTTCCTCATCTGCCTTTCAGCGTCGAGGGGAGATATAATTTGCCGTCTGTTGCTCTTCTGTTCGCCTCTGCTGTTGTTATGTTTCCTAGTGCTTCTAATATTCCATCGACCCATCTTTTTCGTGGTTGACCCTTGGGTCTGGTGTTCTCACAACGTTTGTTGAAGGCTCGTTGTATAGTGTTTTGCTCTTTCTGCCTTGTCACGTGGTCAAACCATTTTATCTGTTGTTTCCTTATATATTCTATGGCAGGGGCTATTCCTAGCTTTTTTCTCAGTTCTTCATTTCTGATCTTATCTCTCAGACTGTTTCCTGTCATTTGTCTAACACATTTCATCTCTGTAGAGGTTATTTTTCTTATTGTTCTTGCATCTAGGGTCCAGGTCTGGCATTGCTAGCACAATGCGTAACCTTGTGACCAGGTATTATCGCGATACGGCAAGTTGCTGTGTGTTTGTGTAAAACCCAAAAGAGGCACGCAGACAATGTAGAAGACACGATGTTTTACATATTTGAACAGAAATACCAGCGACACGATGTCAAACATCTAAACAAAGTTTTTTTTTCCGGTTATTTTTCTTATATGTATATATATATATATATATATATATATATATATATATATATATACACGCACCATATAGTTTGTCAGCTTTCTCTACTTTTATCAAACTATTCTAAACATTATTATTAATTAAACATTGATGGCAACGATCTCAGAATCATTAAAAAAAAACATGTACTGGCAACAAACAGCAGCCATAAGAATTAGTAACCAAACAGGACAGTTCCAATATATGAAACAAGGAGTCAGACAAGGTTATGTTCTGTATTTCTGGATTTGTTTTCACTTTACAGCGAAAATATTGTGAGATAACAGTAGCTATAAGAGGAATTGAAGTCAACGGTCACAACATAAACAATTTACGACATGCGGATGGCAGTCTCAATTGCAGAGACAGAGAATGAACTACGAGAAATGATAGACATAATAGTAACAGAAAACAACAGGAAATATATCAGTCTGAATAGTAAGAAAACAGAAGTAATGGTCATATCGAAGAAACAATCATCACCATCATACGGTATACAAATAAACAGGACAAATCTGAAACAAGTACAACGCGTTAAATACTAGGACACAATAATAGCAGATGGATGATGCACCACAGAAATAAAAACCAGAATAGCTCTGGCGAAAATAGCATTTCAGAAAATGAAAAATGTCTTATACAACAAATCTGTGTCAATAGAAGTGAGAAAGAGAGTTCATCGGTACTATATAGAACCAATTCTGATCTATGGAAGCGAATCATGGACAGTAAACAAACAAATGAAAAGACGTTTAGAGGCCACAGAGATGGGATTTCTCAGAAGAATGCTGAAAGTTCCCTGGACAGCTAAAAAGACCAATAAGGGCATTCTCAAAGAGGCCAACACAAAAAGGGAGCTCCTAAGAACCATCAGAAAGAAACAATCAACATTTTTTGGGTACATCATAAGAAGATGAAAGTTGGAAAACTTGGTTACAACTGGCAAAATAAAAGGAAAGAAAGATCGTGGACGACAAAGAGAGAAAATACTAGATAGCTTGATACGATGGTTGAAAAACAGTCAACAACAGAACTGATACGATGCACGATGGATATACAATTGTGGAAGGGCATGATCGCTTACGCCAACCGGTATGGCACACGGTGATGATGATTCTCAACATGTTTCTAATTAAATGCATGTTTTTTTTTCATATTTCTTGGCGCTAATCCCATATTTTGCTGGTAATTTTCCGACAGTTTATTTTATTGCATTTAGAATCGACTGCTCGTGTGGCATATATTACTGATTGTGACTGATTTGTCAGTCTGTTGAACAATAATTCTCTCTGTGTTTCGATAAACAACGAAGACTAACTGCGTGCGAATCTGGTGCCATGGAACATCACAGCAGGATGTCATTCAGATAATCAGGAAATCGACGCTTCGATTAGCCGAGGTCACGCAATAAAGTGATGCTGACACATCTTAAACTAGTTGGAACGGTCTTCCTTCAGCATTATCACGCCCAATCACACTTTCGTTTTTACCTTTTTTAGTCCACGCCTCTGATTACATTCATGGTTCATCTCTTTTTGAATAAACTATATGTTGAAACAGTCTTAACATATGGATGTGAATCATGGACAACAGACAAGAAAATCACTGGAGTCTGTAGAAATGTGGTTTTACAGAAGAATGTTGAGAATACCATGGACAGCTAAGAAGAGTAATAAAAATGTTCTGAAAGAGGTCAAAGCAAAAAGAGAACTAATTTCCAATATTAGGAAGAAACAATCATCAATTTTTGGCCATGTAATGAGAAGAGAACAACTGGAATATATTGTAACAACTGGGATAAATTGAGGGACGAAGAAGAAAAGGGAAGCAAAAAGAAAAAAATACCAGACAGCTTAAGAGAATGGCTTGGCATAAGGTCAACAACAGAATTGATAAATAACTGTCGAGATCGAAAGTTGTGGAGAGACATGTCACCTACGCCAGCAGGCCCGGTACTTGATGATGATGATTATATGTTGAAAGTTCCCTGGAGAGCTAAAAAGACTAATGAGGAAATTCTCAAAGTGATCAACACAAAAAGGGAGCTCCCCAAAAAACATGAGAAAGGAACAATCAACATTTCTCGGGCACATCATGAGAAGAGAAAAGTTAGAATACTTGGTTACTAAGGCAAAATACAGGGAGCGAGAGCTCGCGAACGTCAAAAAGAGAAAATACTAGATAGCTTGGTGTGGTTGCAATGAAAACAGTTAACAACAGAATTGATACGATGCACGGTGAATAGAAAGTTGTGGGACATGATCGCCCACGTCAACTTGTATAGCACATGATGATGATAATGATGATAGTGAGTGTTTCATCTTCTTTCTGTTCGATGCTTATTAGCAGATTGCGTTGCACTATTTTTTGCAGCTTGAGGCCCAGAGCACCCATTGTCACCATGCATTTGTTCACGATGACTTCCGTACCATGAATTTTTCTGTGACTCCCTGAAAGCAAGTCTTAACTAGTAGTAAGATGTGTCACCTCGCAAAAATGCAGTCATAACAGATTAAAGGATTTTCCTTGCCTACAGTTTGTATCATGTGACTCTTATTTAGATGAGTAAACGTCATCATGTTTTCTGTGGTCTATCCCATGTCGTTTGCTGTACTAGAATGTGCTTTGTTGGAGTTGTAATGCTGTGATCTCTGAGTCTGATTTATGACGTGATCTTTGAGGTGGTATTGATGTCTCTTCTGTGTGTGGTAATTGTATGCTCCATAGGTGCAGTAATGATGTGCTTTCTAAGTGTGCTAATGAGGTGCTTCTCTGAGTTCAGTAAAGACGTGATCTCTGAGTGTAGTAATAATGTGCTCTCTTTGTGTAGTAGCGATGTGTTTTCTGAGTGTGGTAATGGTGTGCTGTATAAGTGTGGTAATTATGTACTCTCTGAGTATGGTAATGATGTGATCTCTGTGTGTAATAACGATTTGACCTCAAAGCGTGGTAATTATGTGGTCTCTGATTGTGGTAATAATATGCCCTTTGAATGTAGTAATGATGTGCTCTCTAGATGCGGTAATTATTTCATCTGTATGTGTGGTAATGGTATGCTCTCTGAATGTGGTAGTGATGATGTCTCAAGTGTGGTAGTGGTGTGTTCGATGAGTGTGGTAACGATGTGATCACTGAGTGTGGCAATAATGCGTTGTCTGAGTGTGATAATGAGGTGATCTCTGTGCGTGATAATGATTTGATCTCTGAATGGGGTAATGATATCCTATCTGAGCGTGGTAATGACGTTCTCTCTGAGTGTTGTAATTATGTGATCTCGGAGTGTGGTAATGATGTGATCTAGGAATGTTGTAATGATATTCTCTCTGAGTTTGGTAATGATGTGCTCTCTGAGTGTGATATTGATGAGTGTGGTAATGGATGTGTCAGGGCAGATACGTGTGACGAAAAAATTGATCTCACGTGGAAATGGTTTAAGAAGTCGAGTCAGGGCGGACAGGGGTGACGATAACATTATTGTACTTATATGGGGCTGATATTAGAACCTGTATCACACCAGACAAGGGTGACGATAACATTATTGTACTTATATGGGGCTGATTTTAGAACCTGTATCACACCAGACAAGGGTGACGATAACATTATTGTACTTATATGGGGCTGATTTTAGAACCTGTATCACACCAGACAAGGGTGACGATAACATTATTGAACTTATATGGGGCTGATATTAGAACCTGTATCACACCAGACAAGGGTGACGATAACATTATTGAACTTATATGGGGCTGATATTAGAACCTGTATCACACCAGACAAGGGTGACGATAACATTATTTAACTTATATGGGGCTGATATTAGAACCTGTATCACACCAGACAAGGGTGACGATAACATTATTTAACTTATATGGGGCTGATATTAGAACCTGTATCACACCAGACAAGGGTGACGATAACATTATTGTACTTATATGGGGCTGATTTTAGAACCTGTATCACACCAGACAAGGGTGACGATAACATTATTGAACTTATATGGGGCTGATTTTAGAACCTGTATCACACCAGACAAGGGTGACGATAACGTTATTTAACTTATATGGGGCTGATTTTAGAACCTGTATCACACCAGACAAGGGTGACGATAACATTATTAAACTTATATGGGGCTGATTTTAGAACCTGTATCACACCAGACAAGAGTGACGATAACATTATTGAACTTATATGGGGCTGATTTTAGAACCTGTATCACACCAGACAAGGGTGACGATAACATTATTGAACTTATATGGGGCTGATTTTAGAACCTGTATCACACCAGACAAGGGTGACGATAACGTTATTTAACTTATATGGGGCTGATTTTAGAACCTGTATCACACCAGACAAGGGTGACGATAACATTATTAAACTTATATGGGGCTGAATTTAGAACCTGTATCACACCAGACAAGGGTGACGATAACATTATTTAACTTATATGGGGCTGATATTAGAACCTGTATTACACCAGACAAGGGTGACGATAACATTATTTAACTTATATGGGGCTGATTTTAGAACCTGTATCACACCAGACAAGGGTGACGCTAATATTATTGAACTTATATGGGGCTGATTTTAGAACCTGTATCACACCAGACAAGGGTGACGATAACATTACTAGACACACATTAGGCTGGCTTCAGAAATGTCAGGACAGAGAAATGTGACGATAACAATATTGGACCTCAGAAGGGCGAAGAAATTGATTTGCCCCTATTGCTAGAGCTAAAATCATTTGTCTTATTTATTCTTTGTATTTATTTTCTTTAATTAAAACAATGACAGGCTAATTTATTGTTGTCTATGCTGTCCTACACGTGTTATATTTGTAATTCACGCTGGCTATCTGTCCTCTAACAAATGTGTACTCTAACAAATAGTTGCTTCCTGCGCTCCGTGCACCATTCCCCTACCCAGCCAGCCCCTATTATAAAGCTACAATAGCCCACATTCCTCACCCGGTTAGAGGAGCTGGACAGGTCTAGTGCCATCGACTCTAGGCTCGCAGTGTCTGTGATATGGACTATCCTATTACCGGGGGTCCATTAAGCTGATATGGGCTAATATTTGCCAGACGTGATCATATATACGGCGGAAGTGACATCACGTGCCACTTTCAGACGCGATAATAACTTGTATTCGCTTTTATCACTTGCACAACTTATTCGATACTGTTTGGCTTCAATGTGCTGCATACGTCATCATCATGTGCCCTTTTGGATGGTCTTCTTCAACAACTGTTTTTAAACATCCATATCTTTTTATTTAAAGAGGAGGGCAGTCAACTCAAGGTTCTGCTTGAAAGTGTGGACGGTTTTTTAGATTTAGCGATCAGTTGCAAAATATTGTGAGAATTCCCAACACTTCATCATCATATTTTGATGTTACTGAAACGAGTTTTGCCACTGTCGGTTGCCTTACAACATTTTTTTTCATTGCATGAAAATAAGATTTCTTAAAAATAAGATAAATTCTTATTTTTCTTATCAGCATGAACTTTTGTCAAATGTTTCAGTAGTCGTGAAAGCTTCACAACCTTTTTTGATTAAATTGTTTGTCAATTCAGGCACATTGTAATATTTGTAGACGACTCAAGCCACTCAATTAAGGCATGTTTGAAATGTTCAACACTATACTGCCTAAATATTCTCTCAGGTTTAGTTATTATGTTATCTGTGAAAAAGACAGTAAAGTTATGTTTCAATACATCACTATGAGGTATACAGTTGTTGTTGCCTTGTGGGTTTTGCTACTTCTTCATGAGGCACAATCTGCTCACCTCAAACTAGCTCTTCTAGGTCATACAAGACTAAATTTGCTACCCAAAAATGGATGAGTACGGTACAGTTATCAAAAGATAAACATATTATCATGAAACAAGTGAAATGTGTACTTGATATTAAAACAGTCAAACATCAAACTAAAACTTATATAAAATTACATAGTTTTAAAAATAACCATTATGCAATTACAAATTCCTCAACAGTTTTAATTTATTTTGCCTTTTTGAAACCATTTGTTTTTTTAACACGAACCTCATTTACCACTTAACACAGGTGATTCGATAGATAATATAAATAAAATAAAGATAAAGAAAGTGTATACAAGTAGTCAAGTAATAAAACGGATGTTTTATAGAAACAACAATAACACGATTCGTTTTGTGTACGATCCGTCATGATCGAATGTGTCGAATATGAATTAATAATTGTAAAAACTAATTGTGTCCCTTGTCTAACAATTTGGAAACAATCTCAAATATATTTCAAACATGGTACTATTTTATACCAGCTTTACCGCAGCACTGCAATTAGTTACCTGTTCCCTACACTATTTTATACCATTTGTATTGTAAACCAGTCGACAACAAGTGCTTGTTTATCTTACTAGACGTGCAGTAAAATCATTAGAGTAGAGAATGTTTCGGTCGATATTTTCTAAGAAAATAAACACTGTCTTGCCTAATTTTGGACTCAAACGGATACAACACCGTTTTTTTTTACTAAACTTGAAAGACAACGAGGTAGGTCTGGCCGCAAGCTAATCAAATAAACAAATTGCTCATGATGGTCGGCCAGCCAGACCATTGCTTCCTGATGATGGTCGGATCATAGTCTATTGGAATATTCAGTTACTGTAAGGATCGCATTGATTTATCGAACATAACAAACACAATTAAATGCTCTCATTTCATGTACCTATCGGACACACAACTAATCTCTGCTTATCATTACAACTATGCGCTTTTCCCATAATTTTCTGCTTGTATCTTCATCTCCTTTTATGCTTTCATCGCCCTTTTATTTGTACTCATCGATACACCCTCCCTCCCCCATTTCACTCGAAGCTGCCACCGCCCCCTGGATAGTTACAACACCCCCTGGGGGATGTAGCGCCCACTTTGGGAAACTCTGTTTTAGGCTGAAAACTTTCTTGTTATTTTCTTTCACTATTATGTCTATCCTTTCTTACAGTTTTTTCTCCGTCACTGCTATTGAGACATCCGCATATCGCAGATTGTTTATGTTGTAACAGTTGACTTGCATTCCTTTCTTGTCTACTATTGATCTCATCATATTTCCGCTGTAAAGTGAGAACAAATCCGGCGACAGAACACATCCTTGTCTGACTACTTGTTTTATACATTGGAATTGTCCTGATAGTTACCAACACATTTTTTAAAAAGAGATTCTCAGATTCTTGCCATAAATGTTTAGTTTCTCCAGCATTTTGATTATTTCCACATGTATTACTTTGTCAAATACTTTCATTTAGCCTATGAAACATATGTATATATCTTTCTATTTCCATCAATTAACTCAATGTACTCAAAAATCCATGTTGTTTGCTCACTTATTTCTGGTGTTATTTTTTTTTGTCTTTCACATCCCACGTCGATTCTTAGTAATATATATTTAAGTGCAAGTAAAGAACACATATCAGAAGCTGCTAGGAGAAGGGATTGAGCAGTACAGAAGAGTAAATACTGATGAAAAAGTTACAACCAAATGGCAATGCATGAAGAAAAGCATACAAGAAACTTGCGACGTCTTACCTAAAAAGAAAAAGGAAAGTAATGGATAAATGAAGCCATATTGAAAAGAATGTAAGAAAAAGAACAAGTGAAGAACACCACTCAATACAACAACATAGATAATGAAGAAAGAAAAATGTGCAAAAAGAAAAAAGAAAACTGGCTCATCCAAAGATGTAAAAAATCGAAACTATGGAAAATAAACAAGATTTAAGAATGATGCACACAGAAATAAATAGAATGACTAGTTTTAAAAAAAAACCCACAGAAAGTGGATGTATTGCAAACAAAAAAAGGGGCAAAAATGCTAACAGACAATAAAGATATAATCAATAGATAGCAGGAATATATAACATAATTATTTTATGACGAAAAAAAAACAAAATTAATTATAAAATGTAGGTCAGACTTTAAATCGTAAAACGGAAGTGGAAAAAGCTATACAAACTATGAAAAGGAGTAAAGTTGCAGGACCTGAGAACATACAGATAGAGATGGTAAAGGCATTAGATGATTTTGGCATTGAAGTGATTACAGACATATGCAACGACATATACCATACAGAATACATACAAAATGAACTAAAAACATCAACTTTCATTGCATTGCCAAAACGGAATGGTGCAGTTGAATGCAGTGATGTTAAAACAATAAGCCTAATGTGCCATGTAACAAAATAGAAATGCTTGCTAAAAGTTATACAGGGAAGGATTCAGAATAAAATCAACATGGAATTAGAATAACAACTTGAATTTAGGAAAATAACAGGGACGAAAGAAGTCATATTCTGTATGAGGACATTAATCGAAAAGTGCACATTTTAATAAACAAGCAAATATATGCCCGCTTCAAAGACTCACCAAAGCCTTTGATAGAATACACCATAATCAACTTATAGACTGCCTAAAGGATATACATCTAGATGACACAGACATACAACTAATATCTATTCTGCATATATACATATATATATATATATATATATATATATATATATATATATATACTGGGAGCAAACAGCAATATTACAATTTAACAAAGAGAACTCTACACCTATTCATATAAAAAGAGGAGTAAGACAAGGATGCATCCTATCACCAAGCTTGTTAAATCTATACACTGAACAAATCTTTAAAAACATCTGAGATGCCAGGCCTAAACATTAATGGAAAGATAATCAATAACCTAAGATATGCTGACGATACCAGCAGAAAATCCTAAAGATCTACAACAATTACTTAATTAAATAAACAATGCAAGCAAAAAATATGGGTTAGATATGAATATCAAAAAGACTAAAACTATGATCAAAAGGAAAAAAATTCTCAAGACCTACAAATAAATATCAAAGTTGAAGGAATAGACCTGGAGACAGTCCAGAGCTGCAACTACCTTGGACATACTATTGTTTTTTTGTGAATTATTGAATTTGGATTAGAAATGAATATTTAAAAAAAAACTAAAATTATGAACGTCAACAAAGATAATACTCAAAACCTACAAGTGGATGTCTGGATATCAAAACGGAAGGAATAGACTTGGAGAGAGTTCAGAGCTACAACGACCTTGGACATACTATAACCAGTAATGGAAAATGTAAAAATGAAATAAACAAAAGAATATGAATGGAAAAAAGTAATTATAATGCCATGAAAAAATATACTAACATCATAACAAATAACACTAGGGCTAAAACTAAGAGTACCAACATTTTATATCTTCTCAACATTCCTATATGGTGCATGTACCGCTGAATGTCAATTTTAGTTCTGAGAATTTATTGTCAAACTCAATCTTCGAAAATTAAATGATTGTCATTGTTTTCTTAGTTTCTCATTGCCACTTATTTATTTCGAAGTATAACAGCACTGACACAGAACTAACGTTATTTTTGTTTTCATTTATTGCCGAAGTATAACAGCACTGACACAGAACTAACGTTATTTTTGTTTTCATTTATTGCCGAAGTATAACAGCACTGACACAGAACTAACGTTATTTTTGTTTTCATTTATTGCCGAAGTATCAGGTTTCTATAATGTTCGGAAATATTTTTGGCCATTAGTTTTTTTTCTCAAATTAGATCCTTCATCAGATGAAATCCCAGTGTCTAACTATTTGTAATCGATGCTCACATGCATGCTGACAGTCTTTCTTCCTTTGATGTAAGCAGTTTCAACCTTCTGTCACTAGCGTATCAACACGTTTTATAACTATTTTCGACATTTAACTAAGATTTAATCAGCAACAAATGATTAGTTAAATATCCTACAGATATTCCTGGTACATCCTGTACAGGTACTGTTTCCCAGCTGAGAAAGGAATCAGACTAGAGAACGTAATCTTCACTACAATCGAGATGATAGCGAGCTCCATGTTCCGTGTTTGCTTGTTAGTTCAAGCTACGGCTGTTTACACTCAAGAGCAATTTATTACTCACATGTTTTAGGTCTTGGCTGTCAGCACTTTTATCCTCTAATAATTGAATAACTACTTTTCTCTCTCTCTTTCTCTCTCTCTCTCTCTCTCTCTCTCTCTCTCTCTCGTTATATATATATATATATAGTTTTTAAAAAATCAGAACACGATAGAGAGAGAAAGGTACACAAAGGTGAAGTTAATTCACTGATTATTTGTAACCTTGTCAAAGACTTTCATTATTCGCCAGTATTGAGCTAATCCACATTTCCTGTAATTCTCAGCAAGACTAATGGATTCAACCATTAGCACAACTACTGGCAACTCAGGTACTGCCACAAATAAAGATTTTAGTCAAGGAATCGGTCTATATTTGTTGTTGTAAATATCCCTTCAAAGCGGTGATGCCACACACATCTGTTGGTCTCACTTATCTCCACGCGTTACATATTGACGTGCTGGATGATGGTTATCAGATTCTACCAGTGGCGTATACTGGTTTTGGGGCCTGGGCTACCACTGACATAATAAATAAATAAAAACATACATTATATTCAGTAGGCTAACATAAAGTAATATTTTCTAATGACTTCACTACATTTTAAAATACTTACTTATTTATATGTAAACTCTATCCGTCTTGTTTGGGACGAAAATGTCTTGATGACTTTGTCATTGAAAGTACTGTTGGGTTGGTTTCTAAGTTTCTGAGGGAATGATTTCTCAATGGACATTAGTGCCAAACCAGATAAGCGTTCTTGTGTCTGAGTTGAGCGACAAAAAGATTTGATTCTCTTGAGAGCAGTCACATTTCTTTCTACAGATGCTGATGCGCATACCGTAGTTAAAAATAGCTAAGGAAGTTCCGGTAATCAGACAGGTTCACTCACTTTGTGATGTTTCTGATTGGCTAGAGCTAAAAATAACCCAGGAAACCGCATTCATCCAGCGGTAACAACCTGTACATTACTTTGACGAGAATTTTTGAATGTCAAGGTCGTTAGTACTAGATTAGGATAGAGGAAAAATATACCGCTGGCTCCTAGAGGTCTCAATGTAGAATAGTTTCGTTTCATTCACAAACGTTATAGTGGCCATAGGAAAACCTTGCTTTAATAAATGTAAATCAAAGCAAATAAATCATATTGGCCTACGAAATGTGTAATAGAATATTCGAAAATTTGTAATATAATTATTTTTAAAAATATTTATAAATTATTATTTCCTTTCGTATTTCGTTAATATATTCAGGCTACCGGCGGTAGCTGCGGTATCATAGAGAACACGCCACTGGATTCTACAGCACAATATTTATGGTAGCCACATATGTATTTAGGGAGCCACGATAGCTCAGTGGTTAGTGAACTGGACTACCACGGACAAGGGGTAGGGTTCGATCCCAACCGACGGCTTCCGGGTTCACCCAGCCTTAAATGGGTACCGAATTTTTTTCTGGGAAAGTAAAGCAGCACGGGCGTAATACTGACCACATTACCCCAAAAATCATGCGCTGAAGGTCTGTAAAATATAGGGTCACTAACACCATATTTCCCTATACGCTACTTGGCGTGACGGGGGTACTTTACTTTACTTTTTTTACATAGGTATTTAGCATGTTTCAGAGTGACGAAGATTGTGCACAAGATTTGTTCCCCTTTTCAAACTCTTAAGCGACCATTTGTTCGTGTTCATCTTGATCACAAATTCCCATCAGTCTCTGCTATGTTGTGTCATTAAACATTAGGTTATGTACCACAGTGCCGATCACAAAGTGACTTTAGCTTGTTAAGCTGATGGCCAGTAAATTATTAAATGTCTATATATGGTGTTTAAGCCGCGGTGGTAGAGTAGCTAGCACGCTCATCTACAGAACACGAGAGACTGGGTGCAATTCACTGAAATGGTGATTTATTTTTCGGATCGACACCACAAAGGGTGCCTTCCCCCCACAATCCACGTTTATCTTATGATTTATACTTGTCTTATGGCCCCATCCCCTAACTCTAGAAGCACTGCGTGCCTTGTATACCAATTTTAGATTGATTTTTTTTTAATGCAAGGAGACATGACTCCTTAAAATTAAAGTCAACAAAACATGTAATTATTGAATTATTGTAAAGGTGACACTTTAAAAAGTGCATGACTATTTAAATAATAGACGTTCCCATTCAGAAGTGAAGTATCCATTTTTTGCTCTTGTCTTTACTCCTGTCATATTGTAAAGTATTTATTTTATAGTGACTCCCACTACTTATTAATAAACGTCAAATGTGACTAATTTTGATTAAAATAATTTATTTTTAATTTATAATTTTACATCATTTTAAATTTCAGTTTCAAGAGTACCTTAAACTAGTAGATAATGTCATTATCATCATCAAGTACTGGGCCTGCTGGCGTAAGTGATTATGTCTCTCCACAACTTTCGATCTCGACAGGTATTTATCATTTCTGTTGTTGACCTACCAACCCATTCTCTTAAGCTGTCTGGTATTTTTTCTCTTTGCTTCCCTCTATCTCTTCGTCCCTCAATTTTTCCAGTTGTTACAATATATTCCAGTTGTTTTCTTCTAACTCATTACATGGCTAAAAATTGATGATTGTTTCTTCCTAATATTGGAAATTATAGCTCGTTTCAAATCATCTGCCCAACTTTTAAAATCGATATCTTTTTAATCTCTTTTTGTAATTTTTTCAAAATTTGCATGTAAAGTTATAATGATTAGAATCCAACAGGGAATTAATTTCATTAAAAAAAAACATTTGGTTATTATTGTTGCTTATTTGATTTATATAAATTTATAACGACCCATTGATGTAGTCAAAACTTAATGTTTACAGTATTTTAAGTTAAAAATAGAGATTAAAAATCCATACACGGTACAATTGACGTTTTTGCACACTTTCCACGTGGGCTTTCTGACACAATTAGACACTTGTAGAAAACACGAGGCATTGTGTGTTCCATTTCCGTTCATTCATAGGTAGAGACGTGGAACAATAACATTTATCATGAGTCTTAAAATGAAATTCTGCAGTTTACATAACATCGCAATAAAAATGTATGACTATTTTTGCAAAGAGGCTAAACGAGGAAGATTATTTCATTCTTTAGAAAACCCTGAGAATAGGACAAGACACATTTTGGATTTATACTAAACGGTCATTTAATCGCTGGATTCAAGCACGTGACCGTTAATGTTCAAAATATACAAAATCACAAGGAAGAGCAAAAATGTTGGATAATTTCGACAGTGAACTTATTAGAAGTGAAATTCGCAAAATGTTGGGTATGAATGAAACTGTTACAATAAGAAAATTAAAAGTATCGCGGAAAAAGAACAACAGTATTGAAATATCAAAGTCTACATTATGGAGGAATGTGAGAGCTGCAGGCTTTACATTCAGAAAGTATTCCAATGGACGAAACATCATCTGTGAGAAGCCACATATAGTAGTCATGAGAAGCAAGTACTTACGTGAAGTAAAAGAGGTGCGCAAGCAAGGTTATGATATTGTGTACTTGGATGAAACATGGATCAATGCTCACCACACTAACCAAAGGGAATGACACGCATCAGATGGAAAGATTAAGAGATTAATACCTAGCAGCAAAGGACAGCGCTTGATAATTGCTCATGCAGGTAGTCGACAACATGGACTAATACATAATGCAGAGCTCATTTTTCTTTCAAAATCCATAGACAATCGGGATTATCACTCTGAGATGAATGGTCACATATTTAGACATTGGATTGAAAATTCTGTTCTCCCATCACTAGATCGACCATCTTGCCTAATAATGGACAATGCAGCGTACCACAACATTGTTGCACTTGAAGATAAAGTCCCGACGTCATCCAGTACAAAAGATGCTATTAAGATATGGCTCACAAAGGAGCACATACAATTTAATAACATGTACTTAAAACCTGAATTACTATCTCTAGTAAAGCAAAAACAGAGGACAAAGATTTTTCAAATAGATAAGATTATCCAAGAGCACGGTCATATAAGTTTGAGGCTGCCACCTTACCATGCTCATTTAAATCCAATAGAACTAATCTGGGCAAAATTAAAAGGACAAGTGGCAGATGAAAATACAACATTCAAAATATGCGATGTAAAGACTCTTGCTAATCTCGCTTTATTAAATATAGACAAAGATTATTGGGCTAAATGTGAAGACCACGTCTTAAAACAGGAAGAGGAATATTGGAAAAATGATGGTTTGTGGAATGTTCAACCCCAAACAGTTATTAATCTTTTAGACTCGTCTGATTCAGAATGATAGTATATAGCCCCCACAATGTTGGCCCCTATATTACCTTAAATTAGTTCAACAAACGGTCCTTTTCAGGACCACACAACTATGAAAATTGGACATACAGGTATACCTTGATATTTTCGTCCGTCCTCGAACTGAGCAGACAATAATTCTCCTGGTGTTTTGTCTTATCCAGTTATTTCCCCATTACGGCCACGCCTTTACCTAGTGAAAATTAATCATAGACCAGCAACTACGGTAATTTCTATTATTTAGGGGTTCACAAATTACAATTTTGACAAACATCAAAGAAATTCGCCGCTTTAAGAAAACTGCAGCTGCAAGATATTTGTTAAATATACATTTAAAGGGTCTTTTGCATTCTAATAACATTTGGAAAATTTCAAAAGTTTTTAACAAACGGTTAGAGAGTAATAGCGTTTTGAAGTTGGGCAGATGATTTGAAACGAGCAATAGCTCTTCTTTTGCTTTGACAGCTTTCAGAAAATTTTCATGACTCTTGTTAGCTGTCCATGGTATTCTTAACATTCTTCTGTAAAACCACATTTCTACAGAGTCCAGTGATTTTCTTGCCTGTTGTCCTATTGTCCATGATCCACATCCATATGTTCAGACTGGCTCTGCATAACATTTAAGAACTCTTTTTCTTGTTTCTATTGTCAAAAATGGACTGCACAGTATCTTCCTCATTTTTTGGAAAGCTGCTTTTGCCTGAGCCATTCTGCATCTCACCTCTTTTGTACATCTTCCGTCTGAGGTTAACAAAGTTCCTAAATATTTAAATTCATTTACCTGTTTTATAAACAAGAAGATAATGTATGAATATTAATTATGAATGACATCGAACACGAAGAATTGAATAAAATATATTTACTTTTTAAAATCAGGTCATGATTTATATGTCAGTAACAATGGCACACTCTCACTGAGATGCCTGCTGAAGAAAAAGTCTAATCAGATCGATCACTAAAGGCTACTTCCAGCTGTTATCGACGCTGTTCATTCATAGTTGTCACACTTGTTCTAAACACGAAACCACACGAGAAATGTTGCACCCATGTTGTATTGACATAATATGCATTGGCTATTGATTATAAGAGAGCCAAACACAATCAAAATGTTTGCACATGTTCGGACATCTGATATGATAACAGGGACTGACGAATGGAAACTGCCCAATATGTCAATAGGCCAGGTTTGGCTGCACTAATTATAAATTATTTAAGAAAATTGTGATAAGCCTGGAGATACATTTTTTAGATGAAGAAGAGTTGGAGAGGTCCTTGGGCGAGACGAGTGTCCAGAGGTACTTATGAGAAGTAGTTGTTGGTTAGATGAGGTTATTCTAGATCATGTTAAAGCTTACTTGGAGAATCTGTTTCTGCCGTTTGTAGGATCTTACTTCTAGATTGTTGAGTTCAAGACAAGATTCGCTTCTAAATTGGAGTCCATATTAAATTAGATTGTTTCCGAGATGACAGATTAGATGAGATTGTTTCCGAGATGACAGATTAGATGAGATTGTTTCCGAGATGACAGATTAGATGAGATTGTTTCCGAGATGACAGATTAGATGAGATTGTTTCCGAGATGACAGATTAGATAAGATTGTTTCCGAGATGACAGATTAGATAAGATTGTTTCCGAGATGACAGATTAGATAAGAACATTTCCGAGATGACAGATTCGATTTTGTACTTGGAGTCTGCAGATGTTTGAGTATATAAAATGCACAGAAGAGTTTCGATTATCGTGTAAGTGATTTTGAGATAGCCAAAGAGGTTGAGCTGAAATCATCGGAAGTTGCATGAGGCATTATAAAATCGACAACTTAGATATTTTTTTGTATATTCATAATCAGTATTTTCATGTAATGTGATACTTTTAGATGCGAGAAAGATAATTAATCAGATGAGCTAGTAGTAACTAGAGAGATGCGTTATAATAAACTCATTTACTTTAACACCACAGCTATCTATAGTATTATTAAGGATCGCGGGCTGAAAAGAATCACCCACAGTTTGTGACTTTCGTCGTTCGTTGAAGCATATTAATCATCCTAGTTGAGCTGATGTATACAGATCGTCATTATCAACATTTTCTCCTTGAAGTCTAACCATCGTCACTAGAACAACAACTTTCAACGTTGCCGTCAGAACTGTGAATCAACAACTAGAGGTAAAGAGAGGAGAGAAGAACCGCATCAACAATCATGATAAATAGAGAAGGAGAATGGCCGACTAGACGACCTTCGGGAAGTGAAGCCACTACAGAAGCTGCTCAGTGAAACAGAATGCAGTCAATACACTAACATTACCAAACTACTGATAAATCATGATACCTTACTACCAGCTGTCTGTCAAAACGCAAAAAGGCCACATAAGTAGTGAAAGTGCAGCATTACAACGGGTAAATGCTACATCAGAGATGTACTTTTGGCTATATAATAAGTCTACCGGTGCATTTTGCGCCGGTGCTACGGATTTTTTAAATCTTTATGAGAGTCTACATTTTTTTCCTACCGGGGTGACCTCTCGTTGACCTCAAGGGTGAATGAGGTGGGTGACCTGTTGTGATCTCTCGTCGTGAATGGGACTCAAGAAAGTGAGCGTGAAATGTGTCGTGACATAACTTTCAAAACAAGCGTGTGTTTTCGCTCTTGTTCAACAGCATCTCTTTTATCCTTGTATAAATTATCTCTTTTTGTGAAAATTTCAGAATTCAAAGCTGGAACAAAACATTCTTATTAAAATCGCATGCCTACTACAGGACAACCCTCATCATCAGTGTGAGAGGTGTCGTGGTCTGGTAAACAATATTGTAATGCAGTAACAAATGCTGTGTAGTTACCAAACTTTTATTAGGTAAAATATAAAAACTCTCACATATAAAAAATACTAGTTAAAGCTGTTAAAGAGCAAAAGCTGTTGCAAAGTAGAGTTCGCAGTGTTGTATCTTCTTCGTTAGAGAGATCTAGCAAATTTTCCAAACCACCTTCTTTTAGTAACCACTCTCCAAAATCTTCCGATGATAACACCAGTCCATATACCAAAATCCTTCTCTAAAGCACAAATGTTGGAATCAGAATGTTTTTGACATGATTCTTAACTAATCGATAGGCGAGGGTATATAGAATGAGTCGTGGCGGGGTGACCTCTCGTTGACCTCAAGGGGGAATGAGGTGGGTGACCTGTTGTGATCTCTCGTCGTGAATGGGACTCAAGAAAGTGGGCGTGAAATGTGTCGTGACATAACTTTGTACTTTTAAAACAAGCGTGTGTTTTCTCTCTTGTTCAACAACATCTCTTTTATCCTTGTATAAATTATCTCTTTTTGTGAAAAGAGCCTCTACACTTCCGTCTTCTTTAAACCCATGGACGGCCATTGTTATCTTCTCTACATCTCGTCTCATCCATCTCACTGCAGAGAGTCCATTCCATATTCTCAATTATTACGACTTCGTCGTATCTGCCAGGAGGATCAAGATTTTTTTCCAACAGGCCCACCTGATGTTAAGTTTCTTTAGGCGTCGTCTCAATCCTGATACTGTTTTCTAATCCGTCTTTAAGAGAGCTCTCGATATTCCCCATCCTGTGGCACTCACCCCATCCACCCGCCGTTCCTCTGATTGGACTATATTCACCCTCACCTACCACCCCCACAACTTGGCTGCGATGAGGATCCTTAACCGGTATCGCTCCATTCTCCACTCAGATCCCACTACCCGCCTACTTTTCAGTGATCCTCCTATGGTAGCCTTCAAACGCGACATGAGGCTGAGAGACATTCTTGTCATGAGCCGCCTCCCCCACTCTAACCACCAACACCTTGGTACTGCTCGTTGTGGACGTCGAGTTTGCAGAACTTGTAACTACGTGCTGTGCACTGATTCAGTCTTGTTCCCTAATAAGCGATTCGACATCAAGGAGGGGTTCACTTGTGTGTCACGGAATATCATTTACGCCATAATATGTAAGCATTGCCAGATAACGTATGCGGGTGAAAGTGGTCGACACTTGAGTGAAAGACTATGTGAGCATCTTCGTGATGTTGAGCAAAAGATTGGCAGCCCGGTGTCTACCCATTTCAACTCCCCTGGCCATAGTGGTAAACCCGACATGCAAGTTACTGGCATTGTCTCATGTCACTCCAGCAATCGCAGCCGGTTCGCCCTAGAGAATCGCCTTATTGCCCAGTTGGGTTCGCTGTCCCCCAAGGTATGAACATATCACTCTCATACACATAGGACACCCACTACATATTTCATACCCCCACGCGTATCTGAACCTATACATGTGGATATATTTATCTGCACATGTATTGGCACATTTGGGCTCCTTTGGGTTTTTCTTTTGTGGGCCTTGATGCAATATATATGCTGATTTATGCTTGTACGCATGCATTGTTACATACACATTTCTACACATCGGTTCGGGGTGCACACACAGAGTTAGATTTGCATAGTTTTTACATATCCTGTACCCACCTCCTCATATTTTTAGAACCCTTCCTTTCCGTCTTCTCACTTGACAGCGTGGTCAGTGAGATGTATAGTTGGTCATCCTGCCGTATCAATTTAATTCCTTTGAAGACTGACCACGCTCAGGAACACAGGGAAGTGACTTCTTTTTTATTTTCCTCTCTTGAGTATCTAGCATATTTTCGCCATGTAGTTAGATTTGTTAGTATATCCTTATATATATTTTTTGTGTTGTTGTTCGTCCAGATGAAGGCCTACTTGGTCGAAACGTCGACTTTTGTTTCGTCCATTACCACGTAAAGCTGTCACCATACCACATTTTTCTTCTTTTTTAGTATTGCTATTATCATCAGCTTTACAGCAGCTTCGCATCTCTACGCATCTTGGTGCATCTTGACCCCTTTACGTCTCTCTGTATATAGAATGACAAGGCGACCGAAATTGAGAATTCGGTCTGAAAGTATCTCGATAACGATGGTTACAAACATGGCGTAAATATCATGACCACCGACTCTTTGAGTTATTCCAATAAATAACAGTATAAATATCTGTTACAAGATTATATTAAAACTAGACCCATGAGGAATTTCATATTATAAGTTTGGTTGATTTAAGGAAGCTTATTTTCATACTACTGTTCAGTCTAGCGGATTGAGACTATATTTTACGCTGTAAGTTGGAATATTTTTGTTTTCTCTTAAAATATGTTAAGGCTTATCAATAAAAGGTTATCCAATTTTGATTGATGTGTTTAAAGTAGGTATGATAAGAATAGTTGAGATTGTTGTTTAATGTATTCAAACTAAGTATGTTAAATATGGTTGACGAAAGGGTATTGGATTTTGTCCAGATGGTTTCTCATAATGAGGTATCTTCTGGTGAACATCTGTGTCCATTGTGTTCAAAGAAGTTTAAATGGCGCGGCGGTTTGTTGGAGCACACTCGACAACCTACATACAGCCATCATACCACACTAGACAACATATATACAACCATCATGTCACACTAGACAACATACATACAATCATCATGACACACCAGACAATCTACATGCATCCATCACGACACACTAGACAATCTACATACATCCATCATGACACACTAAACAACCTACATACATCCATCACAACACACTTGATAACCTGCATACAGCCCTCATTACACATCAGACACACTACATACAGACATCAAGACACACTAGACAACCTACATACAACCATCATGACACAATAGATAGCATACATACAGCCATCACGACACACTAGACAACTGGCATACAGCCCTCATGACACACTCGACAACCTACATTCAGCTCTTATGCTACACTAGACAACCTACATACATCCATCACAACACACTTGATAACCTGCATACAGCCCTCATTACACATCAGACACACTACATACAGACATCAAGACACACTAGACAACCTACATACAACCATCATGACACAATAGACAACCTACATACACCCATCACGACACACTAGACAACCTACATTCAGCCCTCATGCTACACTAGACAACCTACATACACCCATCATGACACACTATGCAACCTACATACACCCATCATGACACACTAGACAACCTACATACACCCATCACGACACACTAGACAACCTACATTCAGCCCTCATGCTACACTAGACAACCTACATACACCCATCATGACACACTAGACAACCTACATACCGACACCACGACACACTAGACAACCTACATACCGACACGACGACACACTAGACAACCTACATGCAACGGTATGACACACTAGACAACCAACATACAACGGCATGACACCTGTGTCTGCTACAATGACATAGCATGGAAACAGTCAACAACATCATGACATGACACCTGTGTCTCATACAACGATATGACATACGTGTCTGATACAACGACATGACACCTGTGCCTGCTACAACGCCATGACATACGTGTCTGATACACCGACATGACACCTGTGACTACTGCAAAACATGGAAAACAGTTCTCAAGCTCACTAAAGTCGATCGATACCAGGGATTGTTCTCTAGGTCTTCTCCCCTTTGATGGTTATGACGTTACCCCTGACCTTCCCACGGAACTTTTTGTCCCTAGCCTTTTCCTGTTTTTCTACTTTAATGTCACCGTTTAGGCTTCTTCTGAATACTTCTTGTCGACCTAGTTGGTTTTTTCGCTGAAACTCGATGATGAGGATGGTCGTGTGTATTTCCACATAAATTCTATTCAGCTGTTCAATTCAGCAAAATATTTAGTCACAAAGTCCAAAAAGTTAATCGTAGAACCACAAAAGTAGATTACGCCTACAAAATTTCATTATCGGTCAGCTGTTAAACTCACTAGCACGACCTTGGACATTAGTTGGCCAAGCACTGAGTAAGTTGTATGTTACAATTAGTCTCAAAGAAATTTTAGGTCTACAATAACGTTGTCATGAATAAAGATAACTATAAGACTGTCATATCTCTACTACACATGAAAAAGCCACGCCCCTATCGTAAGCTCTAATAAACGAAAGTATTACCAATCATGGCTACAAGGAAGGAAGGAAGACGACCGTGATCACTAGATGGATAAAATGTAAAGACGATCATTTCCGTGAAATTCTAATACACTCCAGATCCTAACTCTACTACGTATGAAAGTTATGACTCTGTCAACCTATGATGTAATACCAACGTGTCCACTTATCAATCAAAGACGTTAACACAGCTGAGAAAACCCTAATAAATAATTAGAATTTACTAAAAATTTTACACATGATGATAGCTACAACTGTGTCTAAATGATTAATGAAAATATTTCTACAACACTAGAAAAAAACCAAACACACTGAAAACGCTACATTGAAAGACTATACTTAAAGTTCACGCCCCTGTCACAGCTCTGCTAAGAAAAGTACTGCAAAGCATGAAAGTTACGCCCCCTGCTATAACTCTACAAAGAAAGTGCTAACAAACACGTAGGTTACACCCCTGACATAACCCCACTAAAAGAATATCATCGTCCATTAATTTACCTCTCTAAAAATTTTCTCTCTAAAACAATGCCACAACACTAGACAGCTGACAAACTCATTAGCGAAGCTCATGTAGACGACTAGGCTGGTTTAAGTTACTCGAGCGAAAAATTTCACAGAGAAACGGGGTCTTTGACATGGTACCCGCTAAAGTCATTAACGCGGCCCGCTTGTGTTTCTGTAGGTGTCGGTTACGCTTTGGCGGACAACTGCTAAAGTCATTAACGCGCCTTTGTGCACATACCTAGGCATGTATCAGTATTATAGACAAGTACTGAGTAAGTTGTTATCATTAGATGCAAAGAAATTTGAGGTATATATTAAAAGTTGCCTTGAATATGCTTGTTTTGAAAGTACAAAGTTATGTCACCACACATTTCACGCCCACTTTCTTGAGTCCCCGTCACGACGAGAGATCACAACAGGTCACCCACTCCATTCCCCCTAGAGCTCAACGAGAGGTCACACCGCCCGACGAGAGGTCACCCCGACCGGAAAAAATGTAGACTCTGGCGATGCATTTACCCGTCGTGATGCTGCCACTTTACTACTACATATATTTACACTAGATATACTATCAATTCAATTAAGAGAGTTCATCGGTGCTATATAGAGCCAATTCTCACCTATGGGAGCTAATCATGGACAGTAAACAAACAATTTATAAAAGAGGCCGCCATAAAAGAGGAATGTTGAAAGTTCCATGGACAGCTAAAAAGACCAACGAGGGCATTCTCAAAGAGGCCAACACAGAAAGGGAGCTCTAAAGAAACAATCAACATTTTTCGGGTACATCATGAGAAGATGAAAGTTGGAATACTTGGTTACAACTGGCAAAAAAGGGAAAAAGAGACCGCGGACGACAAAGCGAGAAAATACTAGACAGCTCGGTGTGATAGCATGGAAAACAGCCAACAACAGAATTTATACGATGCACGATGGATAGAAGATTGTGGAAAGACATGATCGCCTACGCCAACCGGTATGGCACATGATGATGATACTAACAATTGATACCAATTAGACTTTATAATGGATTGACGTCACTGAAGGCGGAACATTCACATATATGCCACACCTTCGTATCAACAACTAAAAAAGTGTTCATCCTGATTGTTAACACTGTTCTATTGAACGTGTTACGTTTTGAAAAAAAAAGGTGTGCAGCTTATGATTAACACTTCCGGGTTGCTGTAATGGTTGTCGCAGGGCGGCACGACCTTCATCAGCTGGCTTCGACTCCGAGTAGACTTCGTGGTTAGTGAGCGTGGCTCAAGAAATGCTGTCCTAACAAATGAAGTCAGGCCTCCACGTCAGTGAAACACTCGATCCAACTGCAGTCCAGCTGGTGAAGAATTTGCAGTGGAACACAGGTCACACATCCTGTTCCAGATTAAAACTAAGGCCTGGTACTGTTCCACTTCAGTCAACGGTCGTCGATTGCAGTACAAATCTCCTTGATCTGGCGCCTAACCGCGTTAATTCAGTAGTCAGGTGAATGCGACTGTACTACCGCTGTCTCCGCAAACAAAAATCTAAACCAGAAGGAATTATTTGAAAAAACAAAGCAACAAAAATTCCATCTGTCCTGAACCTTATTTTACTTGGCGGCCATCTAGGCCCGCCGCACCAACCGGAAGTGTTGCATCAGTGTTCACGCAGACGATCAGCTAACTATTCAAACAATTGTCGTTATAAAAGATGGTCCTGCAATGTTCAGGACTCCAAAAAGGAGAAGAAAACAGTGTAACCGTCAAGGTTATTAACTTTTGTAGAATGGCCTAGCTACTCCATTATGAAGGCAAGAGTGGTAAAGATAGACATCAGTCAACTGTTATTGCTCTTACGATATGTGTCTTTGAAATTAAGAAAACACGATCACTGACATGTAAGATAGTTCGTAACTACGGGTGGTGCCAATATGTCAGGCGTAACTTAGTCTAGAATGGATCAGCTACCCTTAGCTGCCCGGTTGTGTCAGGACCAACAAACAAAAAGTGAGCAAGACTCTACTTCATCTCCCAGTCGTGGGGTTGAGTTTTACAGTGTGGCCAAGTAGGTCAGGATCCAGAGGGAAGGCAATCTGGTATCCAACAATGCAATGCTAAAGTCGATGCCCTGAGCTTCGTGAAAGGAGCACATTTTCGCAGTACATTACGTCATCAGATCCATGTCAAGGACGAAAGATTGAGAGGGGAGATTTGAAGCGATTAACACAGATAATTACGGAGAAAGAAACAGTAGAACAGAGTGAAGAAATGGAACAGCGAGTGTATGGCATCAAAAGACATGAAGGCACAACTAAAGAGAAGACAGAAGATCCAATTATCAGAAGAAGAGTATCAACAATAAAAGAGCTGGTTTCATGCCAGAAAATTGTTACGTTCACAGAAGAAAACACTTCTATAAAAAAAATATAGCTTGCGTTCCCAATTAAAATGAATATCGAATGTTTTTCAAATTACTTTAAAACTGAAAAGAAGCAAACTATTAGTGCAATGATGCATGTCTGCGACCTACTAGGTAAGATAGAAGTTTGAAATACTGTCGTCACTTAGTGTGCAGATGATGTTTCCGATTCTAGGTAACTGTCAACAACCACTTTGATCAACGAGGTCATTATTTTCCTTGGCGTGTCAGTGACACACACGTGCACAGACAATTTTACATCCTACCAATTTGAGCTTGAAATTTAAGCCCCACAAATCTAACATCATTAACTTTAAGTCAAGTACCCAAGGAATTGTCACAAAGACTGCTCCCCAGTGAGCTTTCGTCGTGTCTATTTCAGGTAACAATTTCACTTCAATAAGCTCTTTATTTCCATTACACAAACCACACAAGTAAGAGCCATTTTGAATTACGACATTTAGTAGAGCCCTCTCGTTGTATCAAAGACATTATTATAATTGCAATAAAACAACAGGCACGATCTCAATCTCCCTAGAGTCACTGATAAAAGACACCTGTCTTTATATTTCAGGAAAAGTCGTTTACGGCAAAGAAAGTATCGACCATAATCAAACAGGGGATCAGCCAAGGAAGTCCACAAAAGGTCAAGGCACGCACGTTTCACAACATTTGACGCATTTATTGAATATTCCCATTAAAGTACATTGAACCCTTTTGAGGGGTTTCCAGCCTCACTCGTTGCTGAAATGATCTGGTGATGTTCTTTATCGATCGATGAATGACAAAAATAGAAGCATAAAATTGGCATTCATGTCAGTATAAAAATGATTCCACCCTTTCGTTTCAATACACGAGCCTGCGGCATGCATGAAGCGAGGCATGTGTAGGAGGGAAGCGAAAAGTTGAATCTGATAATGTCAGGGTCATGTTCACTTACAACAGCGGGCACATCTAAGACCTTGTCTGAGAATCGACCTTCCAATAAATCGTTATTTATTCTAATTAGCAACAATAATCAATGTCATGGCATAGTTTATCTGATCAACGTATTGCACTTTCATAATGAGGCACTTGGGCGATAGCTGTGCTTTACATTTTCGACAACAAAGCAAGATAAAATGGGTTATTTAATTTTTTTGGTGTATAGATTTGGATAAAGGCAAAGGGATCGTTGTGATGAAGATGGTATGCCCACATTAATAAGGAAGATATTAATATCTAGTAACATCTGTCACCAGTAATGTACACAATGGTACCTGGCAAACAAAGGACAAGTTTATACAAAATCTCGTACTTAACAGGAAACATGGATTTCGAATCATTTCTTGATTCTTTGTCTCAATAGCCCCCATATGTTTTGTCTGTAATGAAAGGACAACCCGCTCATTAAATAGGTAAGCTCTCCATTTAATAATTATAATCGTTTGTTCTTTCCTTTTGCATTCTTCCCTCCTTCCTGTCTTCTACTGAATCAACTATACGATTATACATTATATTGGCTTGTGCATACAAGTTAAACATTTTATATAATGGGCTTATATAGGTGACAGTATTCGGCCCGCGCCACCTTCATGGCTGTCAGACCTGACACGTAATATACAAATGGTTGCTCATTCTGTAGTAGGAAAACACTTCAATATGGTAGGATTCTAGATTTACATACGGGTACCTATAGAGGCTTTATATTTTTGTTACCGATAAAAACATACAACTCTTAGCAGAATATGTTTAAAATAGTCTTGGGTTCTACGTTCATCAATGGAATTTTGTTTCGTTACTGCGAGTTTAAAACAAATATTATATAGGATTATATATATAGGATTATTGGAAATTATCAAACGTAGATTTTGTTGTGTTATAGTCGGCTATATGGATGCGAATCATGGACAATAGGACAACAGACAAGAAAATCACCGGAGTCTGTAGAAATGTGGTTTTACAGAAGAATGTTGAGAGTACCATGGACAGCTAAGAAGAGTAATGAAAAAGTTCTGAAAGAGGTCAAATCAAAAAGAGAGCTAATTTCCAATATTAGGAAGAAACAATCATCATTTTTTAGCTATGTAATGAGAAGAGAACAACTGGAATATATTGTAACAACTTGAAAAATTGAGGGACGAAGAGATAGAGGGAAGCAAAGAGAAAAAATAACAGACAGCTTAAGAGAATGGCTTGGCAGAAGGTTAACAACAGAAATGATAAATAGCTGCCGAGATCGAAAGTTGTGGAGAGACATGATCACCTACGCCAGTAGGCACGGTACTTGATGATGATGATGATAGTCGGCTACTTCAAGATGCTTGTCGACAAGCATACATACGTGGCCTTCATCAAGCAAATAAATGACAATAAATGTTACCTATTGACCTAGAAACGTTCACAGAATGCGTGTTAGTGCTCGTATTTCTCAGTGATCATTGCACGGTTTTGATATTTTACACTGATATATGATATTAATGAATTAAACTGATAAGTAATGCTGATAAATACTTATAAAAGAAATACAAAATAATTATAATGAAAAAAAATCAAGAAATTAATTAACAAATCAAAGCAACGAACATCATGAGAAAACCATATTTCAAATTGTTATTACATTAACAATAATGTAACTGGTAAATTACTAAACACAGATTACTTTGAATGCCGTTGGCTTTTGTAGGGTCATTCTATTGCTGGCTAATTCCAGAGCTCCTACCGTTGTTTGTATGCTATTAAGTCAGAAACAATAATGTGCCTGTCTTATTAAAGATTCATGCGGCCTGAATTGGGAAATGGGGCTGGAATTATGTTGATATATAAGCTTTTAGTGAACATTTTCATTGAGAGGACGTTCTTATGCCTTCTGACGTGTAGCTTGCCATAGTTGGTTTTTCATGTAATCAAAGTCATGTGAACGAAACACGTCAGCAATGATTGTTGTGTACGACACACAGGCAGTGACTGCTTGCACTTGTACTTTTGTCACAATGACTGTGTAGAACACATCGCAGCAGCACTATATTTCTAAACACCGTACCATTTAACTTTATTTCATTCAAATTCAAATGCTAGAAAGCGAAACTCTAAATATAACACCACTAGACTCTAAACATCATACCATTGAGTTATAAACATGTACCAATCAACTCAAAATTACGTACCTCTCAATTATCAATATCGTACCATTCAATCAGTATCGGGCACACCATTCAATTCTAAACAACGTACCACATATTCTAGACACGGAGAAACAATTCTCATGTGAATAGCGTAACTATCAACTCTGAACAACGTACCCATCAACTCTGAACAACGTAAGTAGTATAGTAGGGTCCATTTTGATAGTATTTCTCCGTAAATTAACAAAGATATATAGTAGGCGCATTTCGCGCCTAATGTACTCAAGGCGCAGGGGGAGTTAACCATGACCGCTCGTGTGGGGATGTTGACCTCTAGTCCCGGTGACCCGGAAGTGACCTGTTTATTTCTGGTTTGTACTGACCTTGGAGTTCTTGATGTACTTGTTCGATAGTGATAGGTTAGTAGATTATACATCATCAATGCTGATAAGGCGGCCAGGTGACCTTTTTATCTCGGTGACCGTAAGGTGTGACCGTATTTTAGCTTCCTTCATAGACTTCCCTCCATTGTAACACTTACTCATTCTGTCCATTTACACATATAAGCTCTCCATCTTTCTAGACCTCTCTCTCTCTCTCTCTCTTTCTCTCTCTCTCTCTCTCTCTCTCTGTCCTATTCCCTCCTAGACTTCCTTCTATTATAACACTTACTCATTCTATAAATTTAAACCCATTATCTCTCCTTCCCTTCACTAGACTTCTCACTCCTAGACGTCTCTCCTACCATGCCATTTTCCCTCCTCTGTCTCCTAACATTCCGTCCTTCATCGTACATTTAGCGTCCGTCATAGACTTCGTTCCATTGTGCCACTTGCTCATTCTCTCAATTTAAATCCATTAGCTCTCCTTAGCTCCCCTAGATTTCTCTCTATCTCTCTCACTCTTCTCTCTCACTCTTCTCTATCTCTCTCTCACTCCTATTCCCGCCTAGATTTCCCTCCATTGAAACACTTACTCATTCTCTCCATTTATGCATATCATCTCGCCTTCCTTATCTCTTTTTCTCGCTTATCCTCTCTTAGACGTCTAACCTGTCAGTCCACCCACCCTCCTCTCCCTTTATCTCTCCCGCATCGTTCCGCCCTCCCGCATATTTTTAGCGTCCCTCCTATTGTAACACTTTATTATTCTCGCCATTTATGCCTAGCATCTCGCCTTCCTTCTCCTAGACTTCTCTCTATCTCTCTATCTCTCTCTCTTCTAACCCTTACTAGATTTCTCTCCTACCATTCTACCCTCCTTCCTCTCTCTCTTTACCTCTCCTAGCGTTCCGCCCTCATTCGTATTTTTACCTTATCACCAGTGTAACACATTAATAACATTGAATAACAATTACAAAAAACTTGAAATATCTATTTTTTAAACAACTAATAAGATAAACATAAGAATAACGAAGGAATAATACAATCAACATACGTACTTGATACACATTACCATTAATACAACTGAATATCCTTTTATTGATAACCTACCACATCGTTATAAGATAAGTTAAAAAAAAATATTCAACTTACAGCGTAAAATAGACCCACAACACACGCCGCTAGACTGAACAGTACTATGAAAATAAACTTCCGTGAATCAATCGCGCTTATAACACAAAGTTTCACATGCGACTAGTTTAAATATAATATGGTAAATAAATGTTGGAGACACTATTCCACTCTCGACTAACATCTAGGTTAACCAATCAGAGAAGAGGTTTTCTATCGGACACCCATCAACGAAATGACTGACCTTTAGATTAACCAATCAGAGAAGAGGATTTCTATAGGACACCCACCAACGAAATGACTGAGCTCTGGATTAGCTGATCAGAGAAGAGGATTAATGTTATCGTGATAACTGACCTCATTTTCAACTTGAAGTGCTGTCGAGTCTGACGCATGGGTTACTTTAAATCGATTCGGCCCCTGATACAAGCCACCTAGCGGGTCAATGGTGGGCGAAATAATACAAGTGGCGGGTTACTTGAAAACGCTTTGACCCATGATGCAATACCAGGAGTTCCATGACAGTCATAAATAGTTGGACACAACGAGCAGGAAGTTATATTCAAGGTCCAAAAAGTTAGGCCAAATCACAAAAGTTTAACCACAGAACACGAAATTAAAGGCTCATATTTAAAAAGTCGACCTCAAACCCCTAAAAAGCTACTCATATAGTCATAATAGTTAGACACAAGGAGCAGGAAGTTATATTCAAGGTTAAAAAAATTAGACCAAATCGCAAACATTTTCCCCAATAACAGAAAAAATTAGGCTCAAATTCAAAAAGGCGACATAAAAAACAAAAAAGCAACAAAAAACTAGTAGTGTATAAAAGAGTTTTGAGCATGATTTCGCATCTCATTGCATTTGCTTGCATCGTTAAGGCAGGATTTTTGGCACCATTTCTGCATATTTCTGGCACGATGCTAAACCCTTTTATACACTACTAGTTTTTTGTTGCTTTTTTGTTGGAGTTTGATATGTAGGGGTGTCAAATATTATGTTTGAGGTATGCCTTGAGGTTAAATTTCAATTTTTTATCGATTTCAGGGGCGTATCCCACAAAAATGGTAAGGGGGGTAACAATTTCAAAAGTGATTTTAAAGTAAATTTTTGGTATGGGGATTTCTAAAATAAAGTTTTAGGTAAGCCTATGTGCTAAATTTACGATTTTTGTGAGAATTCAGGGGCGTAGCCACCAAAAATGGTCAGGGGGTAAAATCTTAAAAGTGGTTTTTAATGTACATTTTTGCTATGGGGATGTCTAAAATAAAGCTTGGGGTATGCCTAGAATGAAAATTTACGATTTTCACCGATTTTATGGGCGTATCCCGCAAAAATGGTAAGGGGGTAACAATCATAAAAGTGATTTTAAAGAAAATTGTTGGTATTGGGATGTCTAAAATAAAGTTTGGGGTATGCCTTGAGGTTAAATTTCAATTTTTTACCGATTTTATGGGCGTATTCCTGAAAAATGGCCATGAGGGTAACAAGCATGAAAGTGATTTTTAAGAGAATTCTTGATATTTGATATTTAAGTGGGTACAATTTTGTGCTCTGGACTAACTTTTTTGGACCTTGAATATAACTTCCTGGTCGTTGTGTCTAACTATTATGACTATGTGAGTAGCTCTTTGGGATTTTTAGGTCAACTTTTTGATTATGAGTCTACATTTTTGTGTTCTGGTAGTAAAATGTTTGCGATTTGGCGTAATTTTTTGGACCTTGAATATAACTTCCTGCTCCTTGTGTCTAACTAGTATGAGTATGGGCGTAGATTTTTAGGGTTTTTCATGTCGCCTTTTTGAATTTGAGCCTAATTTATTCTGTTATGGGGCTAAAATGTGTACGATTTGGTATAATTTTTTGGACCTTGAATATAACTTCCTGCTCATTGTATCTAACTATTATGACTATATGAGTAGTATTTTAGGGTTTTGAAGTTGACTTTTTAAATATGAGCCTTTATTTTTGTGTTCAGTGGTTAAACTTTTGTGATTTGGCCTAACTTTTTGGGGCCTTGAATATAACTTCCTGGTCGTTGTTTCTAACTATTATGACTATGTGAGTAGATTTTGAGGTCGCCTTTTTGAATATGTGCCTAAATTTTTTGTGTTTTGGTGCTAACATTTTGCGATTTGGTCTAACTTTTTTGGAGCTTGAATATAACTATCAGTTCGATGTTTCTAACTATTATGACTATGTGAGTAGCTTTTTAGGGTTTTGAGGTCGACTTCTTAAATATGAGCCTTTATTTTCGTGTTCTGTGGTTAAACGTTTGTGATTTGGCCTAACTTTTTGGACCTTGAATATAACTTCCTGGTCGTTGTGTCTAACTATTATGACTATGTGAGTAGATTTTTAGGGTTTTGAGGTCGACATTTTAAATATGAGCCTACATTTTTGTGTTCTGGTAGTAAAATGTTTCGGATTTGGCGTAACTTTTGGGAATTTGAATACAACTATAAGTTCAATATTTCTAAGTAGTATGAATATGGGCGTAGATTTTAAGGGTTTTTTTATGTCGCCTTTTTTAATTTGAGCCTAATTTTTTCTGTTATGGGGATAAAATGTTTGCGATTTGGTCTAATTTTTTGGACCTTGAATATAACTTCTTGGTCGTTGTGTCTAACTATTATGACTATGAGAGTAGCTCTTTGGGATTTTTAGGTCGACTTTTTTATTATGAGCCTACATTTTTGTGTTCTGGTCGTAAAATGTTTGCGATTTGGCATAACTTTTGGGACTTTAAATATAACTATCAGTTCGATGTTTCTAACTAGTATGAGTATGGGCGTAGATTTTTTGGGTTTTTTATGTCGCCTTTTTTAATTTGAGCCTAATTTTTTCTGTTATTGGGGAAAATGTTTGCGATTTGGTCTAATTTTTTTAACCTTGAATATAGATTCCTGCTCCTTGTGTTTAACTATTATGACTATATGAGTAGCTTTTTAGGGTTTTAAGGTCGACTTTTAAAATATGAGCCTTTAATTTCGTGTTCTGTGGTTAAACTTTTGTGATTTGGCCTAACTTTTTGGACCTTGAATATAACTTCCTGCTCGTTGTGTCCAAATATGTATGACTGTCATGGAACTCCTGGTATTGCATCAGGGATCAAAGAGCGTTCAAGTAACCCGCCACTTGTATTATTTCGCCCACCATTGACCCGCTAGGTGGCTTGTATCAGGGGCCGAATCGATTTAAAGTAACCCATGCGTCAGACTCGACAGCACTTCAAGTTGAAAATGAGGTCAGTTATCACGTTAACAGTAATACTCTTCTCTGATTAGCTAATCCAGAGGTCAGTCATTTCGTTGGTGGGTGTCCGATAGAAATCCTCTTCTCTGATTGGTTAATCCAAAGGTCAGTCATTTCGTTGATCGGTGTCCGATAGAAAACCTCTTCTCTGATTGGTTAACCTAGATGTTAGTCGAGAGTGGAATAGTGTCTCCAACATTTATTTACCAGATTATATTTAAACTAGTCGCATGTGAAACTTTGTGTGATTCACGGAAGTTTATTTTCATAGTACTGTTCAGTCTAGCAGCGTGTGTTGTGGGTCTATTTTACGCTGTAAGTTGAATATTTTTTTTAAAACTTATCTCATAACGATGTGGTAGGTTATCAATAAAAGGATATTCAGTTGTATTAATGGTAATGTGTATAAAGTACGTATGTTAAGCCTTGTTGATTGTATTATTCCTTCGTCTTTCATATGTTTATCTTATTAGTTGTTTAAAAAGTAGATATTTCAAGTTTTTTGTAATTGTTATTCAATGTTATTAATGTGTTACACTGGTGATAAGGTAAAAATATGAATGAGGGCGGAACGCTAGGAGAGGTAAAGAGAGAGAGGAAGGAGGGTAGAATGGTAGGAGAGAAATCTAGTAGGGGTTAGAAGAGAAAGAGAGAGAGATAGCGAGATAGAGAGATAGAGAGAAGTCTAGGAGAAGGAAGGCGAGATGCTAGGCATAAATGGCGAGAATAATAAAGTGTTACAATAGGAGGGACGCTAAAAATATGCGGGAGGGCGGAACGATGCGGGAGAGATAAGGGGAGAGGAGGGAGTGTGGACTGACGGGTTAGACGTCTAAGAGAGGATAAGCGAGAAAGAGAGAGAAGGAAGGCGAGATGATATGCATAAATGGAGAGAATGAGTAAGTGTTTCAATGGAGGGAAATCTAGGCGGGAATAGGAGTGAGAGAGAGATAGAGAAGAGTGAGAGAGATGGAGAGAAATCTAGGGGAGCTAAGGAGAGCTAATGGATTTAAATTGAGAGAATGAGTAAGTGTTACAATGGAGGGAAGTCTATGACGGACGCTAAATGAACTCCAAGGTCAGTACAAACCAGAAATAAACAGGTCACTTCCGGGGTCACCGGGACTAGAGGTCAACATCCCCACACGAGCGGTCATAGTTATCTCCCCCTGCGCCTTGAGTACATTAGGCGCGAAATGCGCCTACTATATATCTTTGTTAATTTACGGAGAAATACTGTCCAAATGGACCCTAATATACTACTAACGTACCACATATTCTAGACAACGAGACAAAAATCAACTTTGAACAACGTACCTCTAAACTCTGAAGAACGTGTCTTTCAATTCTAAAATTTGTGCAATCCAACTCTGAGCAATGCAGCACTCAACTCTGAACAATGTAACACTAGCTCTAAACATCGCACCACTCAACTCTGAAAATTGTAGCACTCAACTCCAAACATCACACCACTCAACTCTGAACAGTTATTGAGTTATTGAGTTATTTGCGGGTCATCATCACTGCACTTCGAACATGTCCATAGGTGCTCAGATCTCCTCCTCAGCAATTCCCGCAGTGTCCAGCGACTAATGACTCCAGTTCTATGTTGGTTGATAAGTCTTCTTACACGGCCACTAAGTGTCTAATTTCTGGCTGTGCCCAACATAACTCCCATTTCCATCATCCGAAGAAGTGACATGGATCTGTGTTTGTCGAAGTCCTGTGCTCTTCCCACATCTCGGAGGGCATTGATGATGTCCGCCCGATCCATTGGTTGCCCATCCTCAACGACAGCGCAGCTAGCCAACCTGTCCGCCCTTTCATTTCCCCGTACTCCCGCATGTCCAGGGACATAGACAAAGGTGACCTTACGTATTTTGGATTTCTGCAACGACTCTAACGATTGCATGCGTACAGAGCCCGCCTCCACTTTTTTTGTATCATGCTCATCGAATCACTCAGTATACATGCGTGGGTGTAGTCTTGTGACTCTAACCATTTGAATGCCTTGGTCACTGCCATCGCCTCCATTGTCATGCTACTCGTGGTCACGACGTATGCACCACTGTCTTACTTGACTGTTCTGCTTGCCGATTGTGCTGTAAATGCCCATGCACTTCTTTGGTGTCGCCTTACAGATCCGTCTGTATAGATGACTGCATCTTTCTCATCGGTGTTATCGCAGAAGAGACCGTTGACCTCAGCATTAACCTCGACCGGGTTCTGTTCCCTACTTTTCCTGTGGAGTGTGACAATACACGAGAAAGTCCCATTGAATGACGTAGGCACCGGTATCCACTCCTCACCAACGCTGATATTGGTGAGCCCACAGACCTGTTTGATGACATCTTCTGCTCGGCCCACCCATGATTTGCCTCTTTTTAGCCTGTCACCTTTCTCCGTGTTGAGCACGTGGTGCAATGGATGCTCTGTATCTGTACTAATCTTCAGGTATGCTCGTGCTCTTCAGATCTTGATTCTGTCATCCATGGTTAGAAAGTTAAGAAGATACCTCATTGCTACACAGGGAGTGTCCCTCGTACATCCCAGGATAATGCGCATGGCTTCATTTTGTATTTTCTCCAGCCTATCAATTTGAGTCGTACTGACAGTAAGAATTGCCAGGGCATACTCGATTGGTGCGAGGACTAATCCCTGGAACAAAGAGTAAGTAGCCTCTGCTCGATGTTGGCAGCTGCCATGACCTTCAAGGCGGCTAATCCTTTGCGGGATTTTGTTATCACATGGTCGACGTGGTCCCGAAAACACAGGCTGCGATCAAACTTAACTCCAAGGTATGTCATCAACTTGTCCCTGGTCACCTCATCAGCTCCATTCGTACTACCGGTGTGGTCGTATGAACGATATGATTTGCACTAACTCTAAAGATCGTACCACTCATCTATGAACAATGTTGCACTAACTCTAAAGATCGCACCACTCATCTCTGAACAATGCAGCACTCAGCTCTAATCATCGCACCACTCATCTATGAACAATGTAGCACTAACTCTAAAGATCGCACCACTCATCTATGAACAATGTAGCACTAACTCTAAAGATCGCACCACTCATCTCTGAACAATGCAGCACTCAGCTCTAAAGATCGCACCACTCATCTCTGAACAATGCAGCACTCAGCTCTAAAGATCGCACCACTCATCTCTGAACAATGCAGCACTCAACTCTAATCATCGCACCACTCATCTATGAACAATGTATCACTAACTCTAAAGATCGCACCACTCATCTATGAACAATGTAGCACTCAACTCTGAACAATATGTGAAAATAAGTCACGTGTGAGCAGTTCAGCTTCGTGACGTGTGGGCCTACCGTCTAAGTCAAGGTGACTTACAATTAAAGATGAACAAAAAAACGCGTCACAGAGTATTGCTAATTAGAGACTGCCTGATAGGCCTGACCGATAACATCACACGACCAGGAAGTGAGCATGTGACTGAAGTACAGAGGTTAGGTTGGGTTAAAAATAAACCTGGGAAAGATGACGGTGCGTTAAAATAATTGTGATAACGATTGTTTTTGCCTTTGTCCTATGCGGCATTATTATTTATCGATATGTTGTACCCTAAGGATAGGATATATTTTTTTTTTCGATCGCCAGCTTTTACCTCTGACGAAGTCCCTAGATACTAGGAACTGAATTTTGCGTGTTGATCCATTTTTCCCTGGCAGCCGTGTGCACAGGGGTCCCTCGTCGCACAGGCAGATAACTATAAGGGTATAACTTGTTTGACATACAAACAACGTACAGTCGCAATTACTTGTGATATATTATGTGATGCAAAAATAAACAATTGGCAACTTTTGTGTTAAGAAGTCTAGACTTAGAGACCAGTGGAATGTAATCCTTTTCTCGTGCCTTGAATTTGATTTCTATTATTTATTTTTGTAAAATACAAAGCAGCTGTAAGTACATTATGTGTACAAAACTGCTGTAAGGACATTGTGTGTACAAAGCTGCTGTAAGTACATTGTATGTACAAAGCAGCTGTAAGTACATTGTGTGTACAAAGCTGCTGTAAGGATATCGTGTGTACAAAGTTGCTGTAAGGACATTGTGTGTGCAAACCTGCTGTAAGGACATTGTGTGTGCAAACCTGCTGTAAGGATATTGTGTATGCAAACCTGCTGTAAGGACTTTGTTTGTACAAAGCTGCTGTAAGGACATTGTGTGTGCAAACCTGCTGTAAGTATATTGTGTATGCAAACCTGCTGTAAGGACTTTGTTTGTACAAAGCTGCTGTAAGGACATTGTGTGTGCAAACCTGCTGTAAGGATATTGTGTATGCAAACCTGCTGTAAGGACTTTGTTTGTACAAAGCTGCTGTAAGGACATTGTGTGTACAAACCTACTGTAAGGACATTGTGTGTACAAACCTGCTGTAAGGACATTGTGTGTACAAACCTGCTGTAAGGGTATCGTGTGTACAAAGCTGTTGTAAGGATATCGTGTGTACAAAGCTGCTGTAAGGATTTTGTGTGTGTACAAAGCTGCTGTAAGGACATTGTGTGTACAAAGCTGCTGTAAGGACACCCTGGGTGTGATACACATTTTTGATATACTTGATCATCATGATGTACTTGCTAGTACGTAACAGAAAGAGCGTCTTGTACGTGGACTTGAGTTTGTTTGTTCAAGACCTCGTCTTTTGATAGACAGATCGGGTGCGAGAAGAAAATAGTTAGTCTCCTCAAGTTGGAGCTCTTTTATTTACTTTAGTTGAGGAAGGCAGGATGTGTGAATGACGTAGAGCGGTGATGTGGGATCGCACACATGAGCTGAGAGAGAAATAGCGCAATCATTATTTGGTTTAAAAACAGTCACCCCTGGGCAGCGTTCATCTACAGAAGACCAATGAACTAATTTATTTGAATTGTACATTACAGACGTGCACGTTTAAACGCCACAGGGCAGCTATTTTGACAACCAACATTGCTAGTAGCTGTTATCTGATTGCTCGCAACGTTGGTCTCTACCGATAAGGCAGCTAAATAGCGATAGTTGTGGAGTTGATCAACGGGGCAGCTGCCAGCTGGTCTTGAAAGCAAAGAACACAAATCAATAAATTCAAATGTCAGCCACAATAATAAATCATAAATAATGAGAATTGTGCTATCTGCCCATCTAACTTTATTTTTACAGTCCAAATAAGATCAATGATTAACATGAATTTGTATCTGTGATGTCATCTTGACATTTTTAACTCGACGGAGTAATCTTCAAAGAGAAAGCCTTTGATGAAGCTGTTTGGTTTTTAAATTGGATTTTTATTTTGTTAGCTGTTTGGAACAAAAATTATCCAATATCTACTTTGTAGTTATACATTTAAGGCAAACACAAGGAAAACAAACGTTTGTGAATTATAATTTTCATCATTAGACAGAACTGGTTCATTGATAAAAATTATAAGTCAAAAAGTTTTTTTAAAATAGTGTCTTGTCTTAAATCTGTGAAGCTGTCGCATACAATAAATGTGTGATCTTTTTTGTTTCATCAATAGACAGCTATACCGAACACTGGCGGCGATTGCACTGGACTAGCAGCCTTCATTCTCAGATGCTATAAGTCTCTCCAGCAGACCTCAGTCATGAAAAGTAGGAACATGCCTGAAAGCTAGTTAGTTAGACAGAACTCGCTAGGACATGGCTACAATCTCACAAACATGGCAAAGATTTTGAGCTACAGTGATGTCTACAAGGCATCCCTGAGTGAATTCTCCATTAACGGCCAAAGCTGGATAAAGCAGATGACCAACACACGGAGAGGATATAGCAAAGTGCGGCACGATGATATTGGAAACTGAAACTGTCTTCGCCAGAGGGAAAAATTACGCAAGGGAAAAGAGGACAGACTACACGACATACAATTGTCTTGTTCATTCTATTCTGCAGCTGTGTCATTTCAATATCAGGCAATATCATCTACAAGAGAAGCTGCTGGAGAAACCATCTCTGGACAACTACTGTAGTCCGTTCACAAACTGTTGCCCAACTTACCGTCAATTTACCCGGAAACTGTTTGGTGTAATACTGGGAATGGCACTCGATGATGATGATGATGAGTCTTAGATTTCCATTGACATTGCACTATTATATTATATAAATGGGAAACTAAAACACGGGAGCCGCGATAGCAGATCAGTGGTTAGTGAACTGGACTACAAAGGACAAGAGGTAGGGTTCGATCCCAACCTACGGCTTCCGGGTTCACCCAGCCTTTAATGGGTATCGGATTTTTTTTCTGGGAAAGTAAAGCGGCACGGGCGTAATGCCGACCACATTACCCCAAAAATCATGTGCTGAAGGTCTGTAAAATTTATGGTCACTAACACCATATTTCCCTATACGCCACTTGGCGTGACGGGAGCTCTTCACTTTTTATACTAAAACATAGTGTTTAGGGAATTAGATTTTATAATTTCACTTATCATAGTGCACGTTGATTCGAAGACATATTTATATTACAAAGTGACGGGCTCAATTTCTCTGTTTCACATATGATTTTACCTCAGAACAATATTTGTTGTTCCTTCTGTACCCCTTCTATTAAGAATGACAAAGATGGTTTCCACTAAGTTGGGACAGCATTGGTTTTCTATCAAGGCTATTTTGTGTGCTACAATGGTTGGCACGTCATCGAAGGCGATATGACGGTGGCCTGTTTCATGGAGAATCTGACTAATCTGAGATCATCAGCGACTGAAGGAAAGATTGCAAACTATATCGCATCCAGTGATTTTCTCTTTTCGGAGCACGTGCTCTTCACATTTCTTTCAGTACTCAATGTCTGTTTGTAGGAAGGCACCTAGTACCAAGTTTTTTAACATCTCTGCTGCCACTTGACCTTTGACTTTGGCCCACACAAGCTCTAACGGATTAAGGTGAGAAGGTTAAAGTGGGAGTCAAAGAGAAGTGTGGCCATGCTCTGTTATTAATTTGTCAATCAGAAATGATTTGGGATTCTTTCTTTGTTCTACAAGCTCCAACAACTCTGTGTTTCAACTGCTTGTCGTGAAAGGATACATTTTCCTTTACAAGCCACGTCTTGATTTGATCTTGTGTGTTTGATGAAGTTCGAGCTTTGTCTTCCTGCTCTACAACATTATGAAAAGATACATTTTTCATTCAAAAATCATAACGTTTTGTTGTTTGGTATTTTCCTTCTCCTGTTATGTTTCAATTCATTAATTCAAGTATTTATTGTTTTATCTTGTGGTAAACTAATTTTCTACATAAACACAAATAATGTCATGTCCGAGATGCACAAGAAGAACATTCTACTCAAAGCTGGAAGAGAACATTCAAATACACTATCTGTCAAAGAATTGAGAGTTGGAGGTGGGAGGGGAAAAAAGGACAGTGAATGCATTCATGATAGCCTGGCACAGTTCAGCTATAAATGTAATAACAAGTATTCAACAGTGTGACGTAGTGCTCAAGTCGCGTTCTGGCAGGAGGAAAGCAGCGAGGACGAACTGGCGCCATCTTTAGCATGAATGTAAATGGCAGATATTCACATCAGAGTTACCATGTGGAGGTAAATAGATGAAGATGGAGAGAATTCTGACTTTGTGATAAAAATACAAGAAGAAACGTCGACAAAATGTTAACAAAGCTATTTGATATGTAGCACGTAGCTCCATTGTCTGTTGAGAAGATCATTTCCTGATCAACTTTGTGATAATTTCCTGATCAACTTTGTGATAATTTGCTGATCAACTTTGAGATAATTTCCTGATCAACTTTGTGATAATTTCCTGATCAATAATTTATTTTCAAGCACGTTACGGTAAGATTGAACACCTCAAAGAGTCATAACGACGCCACGCAGTTATGATCAGAATGTGGGTTCGAAGTTGAGATTTGTGGTGACGTCAGATCAACAGATACGGAAACAGCACACTGAACTTATTGAACTTATTGCCTTGCAAAATGTCAAGGAAAACGCAATGGTCAGAGAATCTATTGAGAACAAATCTGTGGCGAAGACGGATGTACTGGCCCACAAGATGCAAAACACGGTGCAGTGCAACACAACCCTACTAGTAAGAGAACGGTTACTAATGACTCACAAACTCACCACGATTGGATTACATTAATAACATTTTTTTAAAAACTCACTGACTCTTGTATCATCTTATCTTCTGTTGATCTCAAGTGAACTGTCTATAACAGGCGTACAGAAGATCGACACGAGCAAGTCAAGATAAATGTGTTTCACACACACAAAAACAAGCATGTCCAAGTGATGGACGAGCAGGACAAACGATATGGATGCAGCTAAATCGACTAATCGTTTATCTTTCACCGTTGATCTTTAATTAGTTCTCTACCTCGTGGTCTGCTCTGCCAGTTTGTCACGTCTCTGTGGCACGGAGACACGCCCACAAACAATATGAGCATTGATGAAACATTACCCGATATGAAGAAGAGAAAATAAAGAAGATTGTCACGTCTCAAGTGTCTCTCTGCGATCAAGACTCTATCAGAGTAGTATTCCAGGCTCTCACATGAAGACATCTGTCTCTTTAAGTGAATTGATCGACCCTACAAACAGAACATCATAATTATAGTCTGTTAGATCCACCCTGATTGAATACCTGTTAAAACGTTGCACTGTGTTCTGCGCCAGTGGCCCAGGACATCCGATTTCAGCCAGCATTTTATTCAGGTTTGTTTTCCTTAGCCTTCGATTGTCCCCAATCTTCCTGCAAGGCAGAAGATTTGTCTTTTCTGTAGGGGATTCTGCCCTTAGATGGTCGGCCCTCCAAGGTTTACGAGTCACTAGAGGTGACTAACACAGACATGCACACACAAAGATATGAGATGTGACTAACACAGACATGCACACAGCGATATGAGGCATGACTAACACTGACACACATCAAGATATGAGATATGACTAACACAGACACACTCTAAAATATGAGATATGACTAACACAGACACACACTAAGATATGAGATATAACTAACACAGACACACTCTAAAATATGAGATATGGCTAACACAGTCTCAAGTGTGACATGTGGAGAATGTGGCGCTTGTGCCAATACATTCGGCATATTTTTAGACAATATTGGACAAGACTACGCCAACCGGTGTGGCACATGATGATGATGGACAAGACTACGCCAACCGGTTATGTCGCATGATGATGATGGACAAGACTACGCTATGTGCCTTCATTTCCTTAAATATGGTACATGTTCAAGTCTGGATGTGCCCAGAAACCGGTCGGTCGATGAAATGAGACCTCTTTTGTCCACACTATGCGCGTTCACCACTGACTCCGCTACCGCAGCTCCAACAATAATTTACAATTATTTTAAAAAAAAAACACTAATTTTTCAAAACCATCCTGTTGAGCACACACAATCTGAAATGGAGAACATGGCGTGCTAGATTGGTGTAGAGTATGTAAATAAATGCAACTGAGGGGACTGCTATCTAAGCTCACAGATGTAGGTACACTATCATTATAAAATATGTATATAGTAGTATTCCAAGCAGACAAGTGGTGGCTTATAGTGGAGTTCTGATGGATATATTTTTTACTAGAAGAGGTCGGATGTGTTGGGTGTAAGGGTTGAGGCTATCGTGAATTGTCAGCTTTTCGGACATTCGCTACCGTGATCAGTAGCACCATGTACACTGGTCGGTTTATAAATTGCTAGTCTGCACTGGTCGGCAGGTGCTGACTGAATGAGTATATGTAAAAAAAAAAAGTAAAGTACCCCCGTCAAGCCAAGTGACGTATAGGGAATATGGTGTTAGTGAGCATAAATTTTACAGACCTTCAGCACATGATTTTTGGGGTAATGTGGTCGGTATTACGCCCGTGCCGCTTCACATTCCCAGAAAAAAATCCGGTACTCATTTAAGGCTGGGTGAACCGGAAACCGTCGGTTGGGATCGAACCCTACTTCTTGTCCTTTGTAGTCCAGTTCACCAACCACTGAGCTATCGCGGCTCCCGAATGAGTATATGGGTAGATATAAATTGCTAGTCTACAGTGGTCGGCAGGTGTTGACAGAATATGAACGTAAGTGAATAGCTGTGTTACATTTGTTGGCATGTATTTGCGACAGACACTCTGCGAAAAAAATATAGTGCTTTCCTTAGCACATATCTCTGGACCAAGTACAATTTGCATTTTTCTTGTACACACCATTCACCAGTGAGATCTAATGATGGCAAAATTGAACTGTATCATTTTCAGAGTATAACTTTGTTGTTATGGTTCAAGCAGGGTATAACTTTGTTGTTATTGATCCAAAAGAGTATAACTTTGTTGTTATTGATCCAACAGAGTATAACTTTCGCATGTATACTGAGTGATTCGATGAGCATGATTAAAAAAGTGGAGGCGGGCTCTGTACGCATGCAATGGGTAGAGTCGTTGCAGAAATCCAAAATACGTAAGGTCACCTTTGTCTATGTCCCTGGACATGCGGGAGTACGGGGAAATGAAAGGGCGGACAGGTTGGCTAGCTGCGCTGTCGTTGGGGACGGGCAACCAATGGATCGGGCGGACATCATCAATGCCCTCCGAGATGTGGGAAGAGCACAGGACTTCGACAATCACAGATCCACGTCACTTCTTCGGATGATGGAAATGGGAGTTAAGTTGGGCACAACCAGAAATAAGAAACTTAGTGGCCGTGTAAGAAGACTTATCAACCAACATAGAACTGGAGTCGTCAGTCGCTGGACACTGAGGGAATTGCTGAGGAGGGGATCTGAGCACCTATGGACATGTTCGAAGTGTAATGATGATGACCCGCAAATAACTCAATAACTCAATCCAACAGGGTATAAATTTAGATATTTCTATAATCATCTATTATTAAGGTTCACTAATTGACATGGACCAACTAAAATGTTGTATTTTACGAGAATAGGAACGCAGCTAACCTTGTATTTTGTGATGCTTGGTTTCAAAGGACGCGTGGCTTGCTCCGTGCTCCTCGTGTTCGCCGAGGTGTTCTGAGAACAAATCCTTGCTGCTAGATCCACTTGCCTGATCTTAAAAGATAGAAAGAGACAAATACGGCATCATGCCTTGCAAAAGATTTTTAGAAAAGTAAGTAAAGAGCCCCGTCACGTCAAGCAGCGCATAGAGAATATGGTATTAATGACCATCATTTTTATAGACCTTTTAGACATGATTTTGGGGGTAATGTGGTCAGTGGTACACCCATACCGCTTTACTTTCCCAGAAAAACTCCGGTACCCATATAAGGCTGGGTGAACCTGGAAGCCGTCGATCAGGATCGAACCCGACCTCTTGTTCTTTGTAGTCCAGTTCACTAACCACTGAACTATTGCGGCTCCCATCATGCCTTGTTAAGACAAGTTGTAAAATCTCCAAATTAGCGCTACTCTCACATTTAAATGTGCTATAATCATCAGCATAGTCTAATTCATCACCGTCAGCATCGTCGTCATCCTTATCGTCATCATCATTATCATTTCCATTGTCGTCGTCATCATCGTCATCGTCGTCGTCATCCTTATCGTCATCATCATTATCATTTTCATTGTCGTCGTCATCATCGTCGTCGTCATCCTTACCGTCATCATCATTTTCATTTCCATTGTCGTCGTCATCATCGTCATCGTCGTCGTCATCATCGTCACCATCATCATTTTCATTTCCATTGTCGTCGTCATCATCGTCATCGTCGTCGTCATCATCGTCACCATCATCATTTTCATTTCCATTGTCGTCGTCATCATCGTCACCATCATCGTTATCATTTCCATTGTCGTCGTCCTCATCATCGTCATTATCATATGCATCTTCATCATCATCTAACTATTTGCCCCCATTTGAACCTTGCCCCCGTAGCAGCTACTCCAAAGTCGTGACTGTCCACTGATGTCCACCCTCTGCACCAGAGAAGTCAGCTCATATTTGACATCTGACACACCCACAGTCTTCTAAGTCTTCTTTCTCTTTCGTTTACATGGACCTATGCTATATATATATATATATATATATATATATATATATATATATATTAATTTCAGCCTGATAACAATGACTAGATAACAGTTCCTGTGATTATGATGTGGAGATCAATGCTGAAAAAACAAAGCCGATGAAAAATAACCTTAGAAGCATTGTTGCGAATATCAAAATAAATAGATAAGGAACAGTTAACAAATGTTAAATACTTCGAGTGAAAGATCAGCGATGAAGGCTCAGAAAAACATCAGATAGAAGAGAGCAAACTGGAAACAGCCCTAGTAAGACTGAAACCTATTTCATCATCATCATCAAGTACCGGGCCTGCTGGCGTAGGTGATCATGCCTCTCCACAACTTTCGATCTCGACAGTTATTTATCATTTCTGTTGTTGACCTTCTGCCAAGCCATTCTCTTAAGCTGTCTGGTATTTTTTCTCTTTGCTTCTCTCTATCTCCTCGTCCCTCAATTTTTCCTGTTGTTACAATATATTCCAGTTGTTCTCTTCTCATTACATGGCCAAAAAAATGATGCTTGTTTCTTCCTAATATTGGAAATTTGCTTTCTCTTTGCTTTGACCTCTTTCAGAACATTTGCATTACTATTTAGACCTATTTAGAAATATAAAAACATCACTTTTAGTTCTAAAACTAGGCTGATGGGCATTGTATCACTTTTCAAGGGTTGTGAAACATAGACCCTTACAGCAGAGCTACAGAGAAATAGTACAAATTATAGAGATGAAATGCTATCGTCAGATTTCAGGCATCACTTACTAGTTTCGAATTATCAATTTCGGCTTATGTACAAGTTAGTGTTTAAAGAAAGCACATTTTTGTGAAAATTATTCTGAATAAGAAATAATGAACTCATTACAATTGTCCGTTACTACAGAACTCATTCCATTTGATTTAATTTTTTCATTAATTTCTTATTATAAATTGTTCACACATGAAACTTTTCACCTTTAATTAACGTCACATTTAATGCGTAAGATTTGTCTTTTATGAAAGACAACATTGACATGTCTTTCATTTCTTTTGAACCATTGGAGGCTATGTCTGAAAAGTGTTCCTTCTTGCAGTTTCCTCATATTCCAAGTCCGGCTTGTTGCAGGAGCTACTGAGTTAAGTGCTCTGTGCACACCGTGAGCTGTGTGTCTCATCCGTTTTGATCCTGCTTCGATATCCCGCTTGTTTACGATGAATGATGATATCGTATGACAGGGAACAGTTGGCTGTGTTCACTTTCTGCGCGGTTTCGCCTTATGTCTTTTGGCGTGTGCTGAGACTGCTACGATGGGGACTACAGTTACCTTTCTTTGTTTGGGAGATGAGTTAGTAATTCAGATGATTCCACTGGCACGGGCGGTTGAGCAATTATGGATTTTAATTCGTTTGCTGTGATACCGAGGCCTTCCATAACCAATAACCAATAACCAATAACCAATCGTTTCTTTTGAACGTTCATTAGACTTCTGTGTCATGATGAAGGAATATTTGGAAAAGGTCTTCTTTTTGTCCTGTGCTCTATTTTGCTGCACTTTTAACTTGCATCAAGACGCTCTTTATCACCATTTTCCTACATTATCTATTATGACGTCGCATATTCATGTAACACCTATTCATCTCCTCAATTAAATTAGCAACAATTTTGTTTCTCTTTTCACGAATTCTTTTCCCCACAAAGCTTGTTTAGCCAGTCGTTCTGGACAGACACAAAATAACGAAGCTGTCAATACAGGCTAGACTTGCCATTTACCGAAACAATCAATTAATAACAAGAAACGGCACTTAAGGGGAAGCAGATTACATTTTACATAAATAGTTGAAAGTAACAAAATATTGCAATTCTATTCTAGCCATGCAATCAATTTCATTGCACGCGGGAATTACATATATTCTCTCCACCTCATTCCATAGTATTCCCAAAAGTGCGTTGACGCTTTTGGCAAATTCTGTTGATAAGGTTGACCTCCGTGCATACCTTGATCGTCTGTACAGGCGAAGATTTCAAACGAATTCCATCGAGAAGAGATAGCACAGTCACCCCAACATTCCAGTTCCCTTAAAAAATACATTGAAAATAAGCAAAGGCAGTTGACACGGTTTAAGCTGCTAAGCTCGTCTCTTAAAAAAACACAGATAAATGTGCCGGTCTTATGAACTATTGGCTATGATGTTAGCAAGGTTGAACTCTGTGCATGTCATAGTCGGCTGAATAAGCGACAATGTAAAACAACGTCATTGAAAAGATAGCTCCTCGTTTTGCTTTCCAACTCCAATTCGCTCGAATTAATCGAACACACACACCAAAGATTATCAAAGAAAACGGTGCTATAGTTCCTTCACAATGTTTATTAATTATCTCGGAAACTGTTTGATGAATTTCTGTAATTCTTTTTTCGTGAAATCTTATTTTTTCACCGACCTTCAGTCTGATTTTTTTGCCCTACTGTCATGCATTTAGGAAAGATTTTTGCTTATTTGAGGTATATAAAAATATGATTTTCTTGCTTGTCCTAAATTGTAGGATTTTACAATCCTCACATTTCTTGTAATCAACTCACCAAAAAGGCAAATTTCACGTGCATACCACACAATCTTAGCACCGTATCGCACTCTTAACTTGTAAGGCGCGCTCCCGTCCGAGGTGTTTTTTTTTTGGTAATTTCATTTCCGGTTTCTTGTTAAATTGGTCCAGAGGTGTATTTTGACAAATTATTTACTATTAATGATTATTCCTGTATGTGTGATAATTTGTAAGCTGTTATGAAGTGACTACTGGATTTTTAAAACCATGAAGAGTTTAAAGTGTAAACTCATCACTATGCAAAAGGTAACTGTGTTGTTGTACATGCACTTTTGCAAGGAATCTAAAGGTCGGTGATATTACGATATCAAAAAACCAGAAAACAGAACACGGGCAGCTCTAAATATAGATAGAAAGTCAAAGTAACATAATTTACAGTAAAATCTAATGTTTAGAGCACGCGGTTTGATATTTTCATAAAATTATATAACAAAAAACGATTTCTGCAAAATTTAGACTACCTTTGTACTTAAATGTTATAAAAATCTGAAGGTCGGTGGAAAAAATAAGATTTCATGAAAAAGAATTACAGAAATTCATCAAACAGTTTCCGAGATAATTGATCAACTCTGTGGACACGAATTTGTGAACGAACTATAGTAACTGCGCTCTCTGAAGGTCAGGGCCACCATGGGCGCCATGTTTCGGAAGTAAAACAAAATATTGCACAACACGAAACCACAAACAAATAAAATACGTCAGAGCAGAAAACAATTTTTTACTCTGAAGTGGGAGAGACACTCCTTGTGTCAGTCGGTGCATTCACTTTCTTATTTCAAAGCTCACAAACCTCCTCAATTGAGTTTTGATTGTTTGTTTGGAAAAATTAGATGCAAATGTATAGCTAGAGAGAAGTGATGTTGTCATTACCTCAGTTGTACCCAGAGAGACATGAATTTGTCATTACCTTAGTTGTACCCAGAGAGAAATGAATTTGTCATTACCTTAGTTGTACCCAGAGAGAAATGAATTTGTCATTACCTTAGTTGTACCCAGAGAGACATGAATTTGTCATTACCTTAGTTGTACCCAGAGAGAAATGAATTTGTCATTACCTTAGTTGTACCCAGAGAGAAGTGATGTTGTCATTACCTTAGTTGTACCCAGAGAGAAATGAATTTGTCATTACCTGATTTACAGCTAGAGATAAACGAAGTCGTCATTACCTGATTTACACCTAGCGATAAGCGAAGTCCATGTTACCTGATTTACACCTAGCGATAAGCGAAGTCGCTGTTACCTGATTTACACCTAGTGATAAGCGAAGTCGTCATTATTTGATTTACACCTAGCGATAAACGAAGTCGTCATTATTTGATTTACACCTAGCGATAAGCGAAGTCGTCATTATTTGATTTACACCTAGCGATAAAAAAAGTCATTACCTGATTTACACCTAGCGATAAGCGTAGTCCATGTTACCTGATTTACACCTAGCGATAAACGAAGTCGTCATTATTTGATTTACACCTAGCGATAAGCGAAGTCGCTGTTACCTGATTTACACCTAGCGATAAGCGAAGTCGCTGTTACCTGACTTACACCTAGCGATAAGCGAAGTCCATGTTACCTGATTTACACCTGGTTTCCGACACGATGACTCTCTGAAGGTCGGAGCTGCTGGCGTGACTGAATGCCTTCTGAGCCGAAAAATAGCGCCTGTCCTCAATATTGTTGCTTGTTGCTTCGCCACGCTGCATAGTGGTAGGAGTTGCAGATTGAAGGTTTCTATCCACGCCACATGGTCCTTGAGAAATGTCGCGTCTTGGCCCCAAGGGTGTCAGTTTTCTAAATATAAAGAGAAACAAAAATTGTTTTTTGTTTTCAATGACGTAAAAAAAAGAATGTTGTTGTTTCTGTAACTAAACGGCAAACTTTCGTGTTGCCAGTTTCTGTGTTTTGCATGAATCTTCAAGTCTAGGAAACAAGTGAAAAACATTAGATGAACTATCCCGCTTGGAAAGTGAAGACAAATGAGGACGACATGTATTACAAGTGAGCATTTTAGATTATCTAAAATGTGCTTGGTTGTACATGCTGCTTGATACAGGACAGCCACTAGATGATAGCTTAGACATCAAAGGAGTTTTAGTAAACACAACGTCACCAGGAATGGGAGATCGATATGATTGTGTATGACGCAACTAGTCCCATCATGGGACACCGCTTGTGATATATGAGCGTTGCCTTCATCCTTCAACAGTTTGCTAGTTCGCTGTTGTCACTGTTGGTTGTGCCTGGATTGAGGTCCGGGTGTATTATCCCTTACTAACCTGGCCTGCGAGCATCAAGATTGTCTATAGTCTAGAGCTGAACTAACATATATGGAGAAATTGTTTTTATCTTGTAACATAATTACGAATGTTATAATATACGACTACAGGGACCAGTCAATTGTCCCTATGTAGGAGGAACCGGAAGTGGAAATGGTGAACGATTTTGATATTTGAACGACGAGAAGACGAGGATAAGATCAACAGTAAGATCGCAGCCTATAAATCTCGTTTCTGAACAAAAGAGTGTCTGGTCTGTTAACTGTAAACATCGAACGACGCGACACAATCTGGAAGTAAATGACAAACAACATACAGACACAACATAAAGGTTAACATTCTTGCAGGAGAAATCACAGAGGAACATGAGAATGCTGCACATGGTTTGGGCGTGTCAAAACAGCGTTAGTTGGTGCCCTCGTGTTTGTTAACCGCAATTCTCTATTAGACATGGGGTGACAGATGAAAAAGAAGATAATGACGCAGAAGAAGAAAATGATGCTTAATGGAATGAAAAGGTTGTATCGTTAATAACTTGTGATTAGAGGTCGAAATGGTTAGTGCTTCAGTGCGCTCATTTACTGATTTAAGAGTTTCCAGATGTGGTCAACTTCTGTCCTACCGACACACGTCGCGATACGAAGCCTCTGTGAATGGGTACCAGTCTTTCATTGAGAAAATATGGCTGCATGTGGCCACATCACCAATAAAATTACTAATATTATGAGAAAAAAAATGTCACCAAATCTCTATTAGATCACTTGAGATGAAGTGCATTCTTAACTTTCCTTTGTAACTTGAGCATGATCATCATGTTTGAATGCCTAATGTAGGATAGAAAGCTATGGCGTCCTGGGACGGCGTCAAAGTAGTGACATTCCGGAGTCTATCTATCTATTGTCCTTTCGAGCCAAAGACGGCACATAGGGCAGAACCACAATCTCAAAAACAGAAACCTTGCGAGCCAAAATGTCACATAATGCAGAGATCACTGCCTGTAGAATCTATTCCGGAGTGACATTATCAAATTGATGGCTATATGGAATTAATCTTGGAAGAAGTCGATGTTGAAACAATACATGTTTTGTGTTTTGAGTTTCTTGCAAACATTTCTTAATGGCTACATCGGATAAAACTGAATGTGTCGGGAAATGAACGTTTACTAAACACATACCAGGATTGATTTTTGTGTGGACAATGGGTACTCGGATCAGCTGGAAGCAAATATTGTGACATACACAAGTCATTCAGATGGTGGTGATGATCAAATTGAACGTGATTGAAACGAGTCTTTGGTTTTTAAATCATGAAAGTTGATGCTCCGGTTGTAATAGATTTCTCTCACGTCAAAAGTTTCTGCTAGGGATTAGGTTGGGGTGTTGTAACATCCAGTGGTACTGCAGTACAAGATCGTCTATATCAATAGATCCCATCAATGCGATTCTGTATGTATGGCCACTGGCGTCTTGACAGACGGTTGGTAGCAAGCATGACTTGTGTCAGTAGTTTGGTAAAATATTAGTGGCTTATGCTGGATGCTGTTTTGCTGAGCAGCTTCTCTCGTGACTGAATCTGCCAATATTGGATAGACACATCCGTCCACAGAGCGAACAAGATGAATTTGTGGTGTCTGGCCTCGTCTCCTTGCTCCTGCGCCTTTTATCTTCTGAACATGAATTCAAAGATTCCTTGAACGTTGCTGTGCACATTTTTATTTTTATTTCCATGTGCTACTATCTGATTCCAGACTTTCCCAGTTTCTTTCGCGACACTAGGTTTTCTCTATAAACAGACCTCACCTTAGTGGTGATTTCTGTGGTCCCAACATCGCTACACAATCTATGTTGACGTAGACTGACCATAAAACACAGATGAAAACTGAAGTGAGATCTTGGTTAGCAATATGTCGCTGCTAAATCATGACCACGGCAAGCCGTCTAGTTACTGTTTCCATCAGTCAATCTGGGGTATGACTATCTAATCTGCTTCAAAGTCCGTGCAAATTTCTAGCAGTCATCTGGGCTTGTTTACTGAGTACTGGATCGTTACATTAATTAGGGAAGTACCACGGCAGTAGTATAGATCTAGTGATAGGACCGTGGAAAGTTCGTTCAAACGCACCTAAATCCTTATATAAATAGTCTACACGCGCATCAACGCACATTTTTTTGGTGCGGTTTTTCCTTATATGAGAGTCTTCATTTTTTCTTATATGAGAGTCTACCCGCCCATTTTTGTTCCGGTGACCTCTCGTTGACCGCTCAACCTCTCGTGGTGTTGTGAAGGCGTCGAAACGCACCTAAATCCTTATATAAATAGTCTACCCGCACATGGAAGCACATTTTTTTTTTCTTATATGAGAGTCTTCATTTTTCCTTATATGAGAGTCTACCCGCCCATTTTTGTTCCGGTGACCTCTCGTGGCGGTGGTGGTGGTGTTGTGGTGACCTCCCGCGGCGGTGGTGAAAGGGCGGTGGTGGTATCATAAATCTATTATATTCTTTGTAGTTTAAATGGTTCCGTAACTTTCATAAATCTATTCTTTCTTTATACTCTCATTCAATAAAAAACAGTGACAAGTTTATTTATTGTTTTTAAAAACTTCCTTTAGAATTAAAGGTAACAGCTTAGGCCGTTACACACGCTACACGCCAAAGGCGAAACACTGTGTTTAACGTTAAGCGAGAGATCAAAGAGCTCGGTACACGCGCAGCCGCGAAGACGCGCAGCGACGACGCGCAGCAAGGGGCCGCAAGATCAAAGAGCTAGGTAGACGCGAGGCGACCTCGCGCAGCAAGCGGCCGCAAGATCAAAGAGCTCGGTAGACGCGCAGCCGCTAGGGGAATTTTACGATACCGATGTTTTAATGTGAGATGCTTGGGGGTAATTAATATCTTTGCGCCGTTTCGTGTTCAAAGACCGTGTTTCGCTGTGAAAAGTTTTGATTGAATGTTTGAGTGTCAGACTGGCCAGGGCTACGGACTTTTTATCATCTGAAGATTAGAATACCACTTATCAGGGGAATTTTACTGGGTGGTTGTTTTAATGTGAGATGTTTAGGGGAAATTAACACTGACAAGTTTATTTATTTATTGTTTTATTCGTATATATCTCACAATAGATAACACAGGGGTAGACAATAATGTAGTCTTTAACTATTGCACATTATAGACAAGTATAATACATAAGAAACAAAGTAGTTTATTTACAAGAAGTAATACATGATACTGTTAAATTGCTAAAGGGGAGGTGGTCACGTTGTTCAGAATGGACCTGTCGCTTGCTGGGGTGAGGTAGTAAGTTGGAAGTTGTAGTTGTAGAGGTAGCTGGTTGTGGAGGTAGTTGTAGTAGTGAAAGTTGTAGTAGAGCAGGGGACGACGTTCAAATTACGTTACTCCCAAATCCACAAAAGCTTAGACTTTGGAGTTCTATATCTTTAGCACTTCAACGAATAACAGACAACAGTAATGGTGAACCTTACAGATAAGAAAACTTAGTTCCAAACCCCAAAATTTCGTCTCATAACTAAAAAGTTGAACTCAAAACATTAAAAATCTAGGTCCAAAGTCAAAAATAGTTAGACACGGTAGGGCAAAAGGGCATATTCTTTCCAACCAATACTCCCTATTCTTCTACACATCTGCATCTCGAAGCCTTCGAATTTATATTCAATGTTTGGCTACTGACAATGTGGCAGTCATTTCGTTGTAATGGTCATCTCGTTGTAACAGACACGTATGTCATGTCGTTGTAACAGACACGTATGTCATGTCATTTTATCAGAGACGTATGGTATGTCGTTGTAATAGCCATGTCGTTGTATCAGTCATGTCGATGTAGTAGACACGTATGTCATGTCAATGTAACAGTCATGTCAATGTAACAGTCATGTCAATGTAACAGTTATTTCGTTGTAATAGTCATCTCGTTGTAACAGTCACGTATGTCATGTCGTTTTATCAGAGACGTATGGTATGTCGAGATGGACGAATGTAGGTTGTCGACTGGGCCATGATGGATCATGTAGGTTGTCGACTGGGCCATGATGGATCATGTAGATTGTCGACTGTGCCATGATGGACGAATGTAGGTTGTCGACTGGGCCATGATGGATCATGTAGATTGTCGACTGTGCCATGATTGACGAATGTAGGTTGTCGACTGGGCCATGATGGATCATGTAGGTTGTCGACTGGGCCATGATGGATGATGTAGATTGTCGACTGTGCCATGATGGATGAATGTAGGTTGTCTAGTGTCGCATGATGGTTATATGTATGTTGTCTAATGTGCCATGATGGATGAATGTAGGTTGTCGACTGGGCCATGATGGATCATGTAGATTGTCGACTGTGCCATGATGGACGAATGTAGGTTGTCGACTGGGCCATGATGGATCATGTAGGTTGTCGACTGGGCCATGATGGATCATGTAGATTGTCGACTGTCCCATGATGGATGATGTAGATTGTCGACTGTGCCATGATGGATGAATGTAGGTTGTCTAGTGTCGCATGATGGTTATATGTATGTTGTCTAATGTGCCATGATGGATGATGTAGATTGTCGACTGTGCCATGATGGATGAATGTAGGTTGTCTAGTGTCGCATGATGGTTATATGTATGTTATCTAATGTGCCATGATGGATGAATGTAGGTTTTCTAGTGTGTCGGGATGGCTGAATGTAGGTTCTGTCTAGTGTGTCGTGATGAGTGTATGTAGATTGTCTAATGTGCCATGATGGATGAATGTAGGTTTTCTAGTGTGTCGGGATGGCTGAATGTAGGTTCTGTCTAGTGTGTCGTGATGAGTGTATGTAGATTGTCTAGTGTGCCATGATGGTTGTATGTAATTGTCGAGTATGCTCCAACAAATCACCGCGCCATTTAAACTTCTTTGAACACAATGGACACAGATGTTCACCAGAAGAAACTTCATTATGAGAAACCATCTGGAGAAAATCCAATAACCCTTTCGTCAACCATATTTAACATACCTAGTTTAACTTCATCAAACATCAAGCTCAACAATACTTAACATGCCTACTTTAAAAATATCGATACAATTGAATAACCTTTTATCGATAAGCCTTAACGTACTTTAAGAGAAAATATTCCAACTTACAGTGTAAAATAGAATCTCAATCCGTTAGAATGAATAGTAACTTTCCTTGAAGCAACCAAACTTATAACACGAAAGCCCTGAAGGGTCTTGTTTAAATATAGCCTGGTAACAAATGAATACATTATCCAATCAGCGAGTGATTATGCCAACATCGACTGATATCTGGATTAACCAATTATAGAAGAGCATTAACATTGGAGGCGGAGCAAAGAAATGACTGACATCTGTATTATAACCATTCAGAGAAGAGCATTAGCATGGGAGGCGGAGCAAAGAAATGACTGACATCTGTATTATAACCATTCAGAAAAGAGCATTACTATGAACGGCAGAGTGATTAACCAATTATAGAAGAGCGTAACTTTGAAAGCGGTTCCAGTTCCATCTTAAGGTAAATGATTTGGTCGGGTTCTCATCGAGGATTGTGGGCGTTTCTGGTCCATAGAATGTGTTTGGATAAACTTATGTAGGAGTTTATGTTCCTGGGGGTTGATATTATTCACACATATGATAAGGCGTATAAGAAACATTCCAAGTTTTATAACGCGATGGCTAACCTAGTATACACATGATCGGAGAGAAATGAGCTGTTATTTACTGGAATAATTCAGCGAGTCGGTGGTCATGATATCTACGCCACGTTTGTAACCATCGTTATCGAAATACTTTCAGATCGAATTCGCAATTTCGGTCGTCTTGTTGTTCTATATACCCTCGCCTATCGATTAGTTAAGAATCATGTCAAAGACATGTTCGACTCTGATTCCGACATTTGTGTTTTAGAAACGGACTTTGGTACTTGGACCGGTGGTATCATCGGAAGAGAATTTGGAGAGTGGTTACTAAAAGAAGGTGGTTTGGAAAATTTTCTAGACCTCTCTAACGAAGAAGCTACAACACTGTGGACTCTACTTCACAACAACCTTTGGTCTTTAAGAGCTTTACCTAGAAATGTTTATCTGTGAGTTTATATATTTTCCCTAATAAAAGTTTGGTAACCCCACAGCATTTGTTACTGCCTTACAATATTGTTTATCAGGCCACGACACCCTCTCACACTGATGATGAGGGTTGTCCTGTAGTAGGCCTGTGATTGTAATAAGAATGGTTTGCTCCAGCTTTGAAATCTGAAATTTTCACAAAAAGAGATGGTGTTACTCAGTTCCCCTATAATGGGGATGTTGAGTTACTAAAAATAGATTTTGATCTCTGATGCAATACCTGATTAGTTACTAAAAATAGAATGTGACCTATGATCCAATAACAGAATACTCATTGCCCTGGTGACCAATTGAGACTGATGGAAAAGTGAATTCCCATTCATTGAAAAGTATGTTGTCACGATAGGTGTGTCAATAACAAGGAATAAAAATCATTAAAGACATCCTAATTAAGTTGTGAAATTTTGGTGGTTGAGAGATAAATCTGAAGATAAGCACATCAAACTATAAGAACAAGGAAACAATCGTATATTACACACACTTAGAGCCAGTGTTAAGTTAACACGTATTTAGTTAAAATAGAAGGTTATAAATTGAGTAGAGGTAAACTTATACCTTATGGCTCATCTACTTTTTCGAATAAACTCAAGTTCAGAAGAGGAAGACAGTGATGAAGATACTGATTTGTCAATGAGCACGCAAACCACGACAATATGGCCTAGTGGTAATTTTAATAACGGCTTAACTTTAGACTCAATTTTCAAAAAGACAAATATACATGAAAGGTTTTTAAACTCTAGTGAAACCTCTGACACCTACATCACCCGCTCTCAAAATCAGGGAGCTGGAAGACTGGAGATTCCAACTGAGATAATTAACAATCACTCCTCGACTGGTAATAGAGATATACAAATCTTTGAACATGCTATTTATTTTGAACAAATTAACGCAACGTGGAACGAACAATACGCTTGCAGCCAGCAAGGTGATACACTAACCGATAGAGCTACCAAGGTAGGTAATTGCTTTGGAGTCGAGTTTACCTTTTGATTTTGATATTCTGTTTCGCCTTCATTATCTTTACTTCATTATCTCTACTCCACCTCCAGAGGATAACACTTCAAATGATTTACCAGTATTAATATTATTCCACTTGTCGTTTTCTTTGATGTTACAGTTACTTCTTTATGGTATTAACGATGAATCCTTTATTTTTTTTCGGTTTCCTTTACTATAACGTCAATCATTACTAGCAACTAGTTTCACAATTTTCATTACATGTGGAAATTTACTATTTATCATCATCAATAAAGATAATGTCTCTACTAGTTGTGTAATAACCCAGTAATAAAGATAATGAAGGCGAAACAGAATATCAAAATCAAAAGGTAAACTCGACTCCAAAGCAATTACCTACCTTGGTAGCTCTATCGGTTAGTGTATCACCTTGCTGGCTGCAAGCGTATTGTTCGTTCCACGTTGCGTTAATTTGTTCAAAATAAATAGCATGTTCAAAGATTTGTATATCTCTATTACCAGTCGAGGAGTGATTGTTAATTATCTCAGTTGGAATCTCCAGTCTTCCAGCTCCCTGATTTTGAGAGCGGGTGATGTAGGTGTCAGAGGTTTCACTAGAGTTTAAAAACCTTTCATGTATATTTGTCTTTTTGAAAATTGAGTCTAAAGTTAAGCCGTTATTAAAATTACCACTAGGCCATATTGTCGTGGTTTGCGTGCTCATTGACAAATCAGTATCTTCATCACTGTCTTCCTCTTCTGAACTTGAGTTTATTCGAAAAAGTAGATGAGCCATAAGGTATAAGTTTACCTCTACTCAATTTATAACCTTCTATTTTAACTAAATACGTGTTAACTTAACACTGGCTCTAAGTGTGTGTAATATACGATTGTTTCCTTGTTCTTATAGTTTGATGTGCTTATCTTCAGATTTATCTCTCAACCACCAAAATTTCACAACTTAATTAGGATGTCTTTAATGATTTTTATTCCTTGTTATTGACACACCTATCGTGACAACATACTTTTCTATGACTGGGAATTCACTTTTCCATCAGTCTCAATTGGTCACCAGGGCAATGAGTATTCTGTTATTGGATCATAGGTCACATTCTATTTTTAGTAACTAATCAGGTATTGCATCAGAGATCAAAATCTATTTTTAGTAACTCAACATCCCCATTATAGGGGAACTGAGTAACACCATCTCTTTTTGTGAAAATTTCAGATTTCAAAGCTGGAGCAAACCATTCTTATTACAATCACAGGCCTACTACAGGACAACCCTCATCATCAGTGTGAGAGGGTGTCGTGACCTGGTAAACAATATTGTAAGGCAGTAACAAATGCTGTGGGGTTACCAAACTTTTATTAGGGAAAATATATAAACTCACAGATAAACATTTCTAGGTAAAGCTCTTAAAGACCAAAGGTTGTTGTGAAGTAGAGTCCACAGTGTTGTAGCTTCTTCGTTAGAGAGGTCTAGAAAATTTTCCAAACCACCTTCTTTTAGTAACCACTCTCCAAATTCTCTTCCGATGATACCACCGGTCCAAGTACCAAAGTCCGTTTCTAAAACACAAATGTCGGAATCAGAGTCGAACATGTCTTTGACATGATTCTTAACTAATCGATAGGCGAGGGTATATAGAACAACAAGACGACCGAAATTGCGAATTCGATCTGAAAGTATTTCGATAACGATGGTTACAAACGTGGCGTAGATATCATGACCACCGACTCGCTGAATTATTCCAGTAAATAACAGCTCATTTCTCTCCGATCATGTGTATACTAGGTTAGCCATCGCGTTATAAAACTTGGAATGTTTCTTATACGCCTTATCATATGTGTGAATAATATCAACCCCCAGGAACATAAACTCCTACATAAGTTTATCCAAACACATTCTATGGACCAGAAACGCCCACAATCCTCGATGAGAACCCGACCAAATCATTTACCTTAAGATGGAACTGGAACCGCTTTCAAAGTTACGCTCTTCTATAATTGGTTAATCACTCTGCCGTTCATAGTAATGCTCTTTTCTGAATGGTTATAATACAGATGTCAGTCATTTCTTTGCTCCGCCTCCCATGCTAATGCTCTTCTCTGAATGGTTATAATACAGATGTCAGTCATTTCTTTGCTCCGCCTCCAATGTTAATGCTCTTCTATAATTGGTTAATCCAGATATCAGTCGATGTTGGCATAATCACTCGCTGATTGGATAATGTATTCATTTGTTACCAGGCTATATTTAAACAAGACCCTTCAGGGCTTTCGTGTTATAAGTTTGGTTGCTTCAAGGAAAGTTACTATTCATTCTAACGGATTGAGATTCTATTTTACACTGTAAGTTGGAATATTTTCTCTTAAAGTACGTTAAGGCTTATCGATAAAAGGTTATTCAATTGTATCGATATTTTTAAAGTAGGCATGCTAAGTATTGTTGAGCTTGATGTTTGATGAAGTTAAACTAGGTATGTTAAATATGGTTGACGAAAGGGTTATTGGATTTTCTCCAGATGGTTTCTCATAATGAAGTTTCTTCTGGTGAACATCTGTGTCCATTGTGTTCAAAGAAGTTTAAATGGCGCGGTGATTTGTTGGAGCATACTCGACAATTACATACAACCATCATGGCACACTAGACAATCTACATACACTCATCACGACACACTAGACAGAACCTACATTCAGCCATCCCGACACACTAGAAAACCTACATTCATCCATCATGGCACATTAGACAATCTACATACACTCATCACGACACACTAGACAGAACCTACATTCAGCCATCCCGACACACTAGAAAACCTACATTCATCCATCATGGCACATTAGACAACATACATATAACCATCATGCGACACTAGACAACCTACATACATCCATCATGGCACAGTCGACAATCTACATCATCCATCATGGCACATTAGACAACATACATATAACCATCATGCGACACTAGACAACCTACATTCATCCATCATGGCACAGTCGACAATCTACATCATCCATCATGGGACAGTCGACAATCTACATGATCCATCATGGCCCAGTCGACAACCTACATGATCCATCATGGCCCAGTCGACAACCTACATTCGTCCATCATGGCACAGTCGACAATCTACATGATCCATCATGGCCCAGTCGACAACCTACATTCATCCATCATGGCACATTAGACAACATACATATAACCATCATGCGACACTAGACAACCTACATTCATCCATCATGGCACAGTTGACAATCTACATCATCCATCATGGCCCAGTCGACAACCTACATTCGTCCATCATGGCACAGTCGACAATCTACATGATCCATCATAGCCCAGTCGACAACCTACATTCATCCATCATGGCACATTAGACAACATACATATAACCATCATGCGACACTAGACAACCTACATTCATCCATCATGGCACAGTCGACAATCTACATCATCCATCATGGCACATTAGACAACATACATATAACCATCATGCGACACTAGACAACCTACATTCATCCATCATGGCACAGTCGACAATCTACATCATCCATCATGGGACAGTCGACAATCTACATGATCCATCATGGCCCAGTCGACAACCTACATGATCCATCATGGCCCAGTCGACAACCTACATTCGTCAATCATGGCACAGTCGACAATCTACATGATCCATCATGGCCCAGTCGACAACCTACATTCGTCCATCATGGCACAGTCGACAATCTACATGATCCATCATGGCCCAGTCGACAACCTACATGATCCATCATGGCCCAGTCGACAACCTACATTCGTCCATCTCGACATACCATACGTCTCTGATAAAACGACATGACATACGTGACTGTTACAACGAGATGACTATTACAACGAAATGACTGTTACATTGACATGACTGTTACATTGACATGACTGTTACATTGACATGACATACGTGTCTACTACATCGACATGACTGATACAACGACATGGCTATTACAACGACATACCATACGTCTCTGATAAAATGACATGACATACGTGTCTGTTACAACGACATGACATACGTGTCTGTTACAACGAGATGACCATTACAACGAAATGACTGCCACATTGTCAGTAGCCAAACATTGAATATAAATTCGAAGGCTTCGAGATGCAGATGTGTAGAAGAATAGGGAGTATTGGTTGGAAAGAATATGCCCTTTTGCCCTACCGTGTCTAACTATTTTTGACTTTGGACCTAGATTTTTAATGTTTTGAGTTCAACTTTTTAGTTATGAGACGAAATTTTGGGGTTTGGAACTAAGTTTTCTTATCTGTAAGGTTCACCATTACTGTTGTCTGTTATTCGTTGAAGTGCTAAAGATATAGAACTCCAAAGTCTAAGCTTTCGTGGAGTTGGGAGTAACGTAATTTGAACGTCGTCCCCTGCTCTACTACAACTTTCACTACTACAACTACCTCCACAACCAGCTACCTCTACAACTACAACTTCCAACTTACTACCTCACCCCAGCAAGCGACAGGTCCATTCTGAACAACGTGACCACCTCCCCTTCAGCAATTTAACAGTATCATGTATTACTTCTTGTAAATAAACTACTTTGTTTCTTATGTATTATACTTGTCTATAATGTGCAATAGTTAAAGACTACATTATTGTCTACCCCTGTGTTATCTATTGTGAGATATATACGAATAAAACAATAAATAAATAAACTTGTCAGTGTTAATTTCCCCTAAACATCTCACATTAAAACAACCACCCAGTAAAATTCCCCTGATAAGTGGTATTCTAATCTTCAGATGATAAAAAGTCCGTAGCCCTGGCCAGTCTGACACTCAAACATTCAATCAAAACTTTTCACAGCGAAACACGGTCTTTGAACACGAAACGGCGCAAAGATATTAATTACCCCCAAGCATCTCACATTAAAACATCGGTATCGTAAAATTCCCCTAGCGGCTGCGCGTCTACCGAGCTCTTTGATCTTGCGGCCGCTTGCTGCGCGAGGTCGCCTCGCGTCTACCTAGCTCTTTGATCTTGCGGCCCCTTGCTGCGCGTCGTCGCTGCGCGTCTTCGCGGCTGCGCGTGTACCGAGCTCTTTGATCTCTCGCTTAACGTTAAACACAGTGTTTCGCCTTTGGCGTGTAGCGTGTGTAACGGCCTAAGCTGTTACCTTTAATTCTAAAGGAAGTTTTTAAAAACAATAAATAAACTTGTCACTGTTTTTTATTGAATGAGAGTATAAAGAAAGAATAGATTTATGAAAGTTACGGAACCATTTAAACTACAAAGAATATAATAGATTTATGATACCACCACCGCCCTTTCACCACCGCCGCGGGAGGTCACCACAACACCACCACCACCGCAACGAGAGGTCACCGGAACAAAAATGGGCGGGTAGACTCTCATATAAGGAAAAATGAAGACTCTCATATAAGAAAAAAAAAATGTGCTTCCATGTGCGGGTAGACTATTTATATCAGGATTTAGGTGCGTTTCGACGCCTTCACAACACCACGAGAGGTTGAGCGGTCAACGAGAGGTCACCGGAACAAAAATGGGCGGGTAGACTCTCATATAAGAAAAAATGAAGACTCTCATATAAGGAAAAACCGCACCAAAAAAATGTGCGTTGATGCGCGTGTAGACTATTTATATAAGGATTTAGGTGCGTTTGAACGCACTTTCCACGGTCCTATCACTAGATCTATACTACTCACGGCTGGGCCATCTCATAGATGCTCCACAGGTGTGGATATAGAAAGGTAAAGGTTTTACTATAGTTAAAATGCATGGTACCTTGTGTGGTGATATTATGAATGATGTGTATGTTAGAAAATATGGCATAGCGAAACGATAGCTGAAAACTGTAGTCTGAGGAGGCAATTAGCAAATGGAACAGAAAGCAATATCAGAGTTGAAGAGAACAGACATTTCTTTAACATGTGAAAAAAAGCGCAAATGTATAGCGATGGGACTTATCAGTTACAAAACTGATATTCTAAAATATGCCAGCATCTTCGTGAAACAGAACACAAGATAAACGCGCCTCGCCCACTAAACCTTTCACCGTCTCTTCTTCCTTTCCATGATGCTTGTGAACTTTCAAGCCACGCTCGATGACCGGACATAGAATTTGTTCTCGGAAAGCGCCGGACAAAAGAAGCTAGAAATTAAAATTGTGGATCGCTAAAAAAAAAGAAGAATTGAATGTATAGATAGATTTGAACAATAATTTTTTTAAAAGCAACAAAAGTGTATAATCAGTCAACCATCAATGCGAGATTAGGAATTAATCTCACAGGCTGGGAGATCTACAGTGTCAGTTCCGTTTTTTTAGTGCATTCGGTGACCTCAAGTGATCAAGCGTAACGAACGATGCTGGGGTTGTTTATTTCCATGCAAAAATAAGGAAAACAATGTAAGAGAAATAAGGAAATATAGCCATCAAACACGAAACGGAATATTACAAGAATTAGTGAGTTCCTTTATTTAGATAAGTCAGGTATTTCTCGGTGGGGATCGCCCCCCCCCAAAGGTGACCTTACGTATTTTGGATTTCTGCAACGACTCTACCCATTGCATGCGTACAAAGCCCGCCTCCACTTATTTTATCATGCTCATCGAATCACTCAGTATACATGCGTGGATGTAGTCTTGTGACTCTAACCATTTGAATGCCTTGGTCACTGCCATCACCTCCATTGTCATGCTACTCGTGGTCATGGCGTATGCACCACTGTCTTCCTTGGCTATTCTGCCTGCCGAACGTGCTGTAAATGCCCATGCACTTTTTTCGTGTCGTCTTACAGATCCGTCTGTATAGATGACTGCATCTTTCTCATCGGTGTTATCGCAGATTAGACCGTTGACCTCAGCATTAACCACGACTGGGTTCTGTTCCCTACTTTTCCTGTCGAGTGTGACAATACATGAGAAAGTCCCCTTGAATGACGTAGGCACCGGTATCCACTCCTCACCAACGCTGAGATTGGTAAGCCCACATACCTGTTTGATGACATCTTCTGCCCGGCCCACCCATGATTTGCCTCTTTTTAGCCTGGCACCTTTCCATGTGTTGAGCACGTGATGCAATGGATGCTCTGTATCTGTACTAATCTTCAGGTATGCTCGTGCTCTCCAGATCTTCATTCTGTCATCCATGATTGGAAAGTCAAGAAGATACCTCATTGCTACACAGGGAGTGTCCCTCGTACATCCCAGGATAATGCGCATGGCTTCATTTTGTATTTTCTCCAGCCTATCAATTTGAGTCGTACTGACAGTAAGAATGGCCAGGGCATACTCGATTGGTGCGAGGACTAATCCCTGGAACAGAAGAGTAAGTAGCCTCTGCTCGATGTTGGCAGCTGCCATGACCTTCAAGGCGGCTAATCCTTTGCGGGATTTTGTTATCACATGGTCAACGTGGTCCCGAAAACACAGGCTGCGATCAAACTTAACTCCGAGGTATGTCATCAACTTGTCCCTGGTCACCTCATCAGCTCCCATTCGTACTACCGGTGTGGTTGATTTAACGATATGATTGTTAAGGGAGAACCATGAAAGTGATGCTTTATTAGGATTAACCAAGGCACCTGAAACCCCACACCAGGAAGAAATGCGATCGAGTTCGTCTTGCATTGTGGAGGCGATTCCCCGTCTGTCTCTTCCCTGTCGATATACCAGAATATCATCAGCAAAAGTCATAGTTCTTCCCCTCCCATCCAGCTGTTGGGCCGTGATCGTTATTGTGTACACATTAAATAGAACTGGTGACAATGGTGAGCCTTGTGGCAGCCCAGGACAAATGGATGTTGGCTCGGAAGACCAACTTCCACATCTGAGTATCACCTTCCTCTGAAACAGTGCCGCGGCGATCCAACTTATGAGGAAGGGGTTCACCGCCAGTTTGAGAAGCATATGCATGAGATATTCAAATGGTACCCTGTTGTATGCATCCTCCAGATCTATAGCAGCAGCACATGTCTCCTCTCGTCTGTGGAAGCCTTCGAAGACGTCATAGGCAAATACTGCCGCATTGAGCCATGTCTCTTTGTTATATCTATAACCTCCGAGTGTGGATGGGAATACGCGTTTCTGTTCAAGGCGACACGTGAGGACACGGGCAACTATTTTCTCCAGCAGCTTGCCCGCAGTGTTCTGCATTGTGATGATTCTGTAGGCACTGATCTGAGAATGGTCCTTGTTTGGCTTCGGTAGTGGTAGTAAGTAGCTGTGTAGCCACTCCTCCTTAATCTGGCCACTCCGAATACTGGCATTAAACTCATTGGCCAGTGTTGTCAAGTCGTCATCAGCTAAATCGCCTATGTCATCATACCGAACACCATCTGGACCAGGAGCAGTGTTGTGTGACCTTTTAAGTGTCGCGCGAATGGTATCGGTTGTGATTGTGAGATCTTCTTCCAGCCCTACATCCTCACACAAATTTGACAAAGATCCCCGTATCTTCATTCTTACAGCCTCATTTCTTTGGTCCGTCTGCTCAATGTAGCGGGCAAGCAGGGCCTTCCCTTTGCTCTCATCAGATTTGTGCCATATCTGGTCTGTGCTCTGAAAGTCTGGTATACCTCTGTGTCGTGGTGTGCCATTCATGCACTGATGAAGGCGCCAGAATGTGGCTAGCGATTTTTCTGAGCACACTTTCTTACAGAAGTCATCCCATTTGGCATCCTTAGCCTGCTTAGCGCATAGTTTAAAGTGCATCATTTTTTGGTCGACCTCTACTTTCAGACGCTTCAAGAGCTCAGGTTGTGTTCTACCATACCTTCTGGCTTTCTGCCATGTCTTGACCGTTTGTCTCTTGCTCCGCCAAGCTTCCTCGACATCTACGTTCCACCAGGGTGGCTGCGTGCATCTCTCCTGCCTCCTTAAGAGCTCAGTGTAACAACATTAACCACAGCTCAGTGTAACACCATTAACCACAGCTCAGTGTAACAACATTAACCACAGCTCAGTGTAACAACATTAACCACAGCTCAGTGTAACAACATTAAACACAGCTCAGTGTAACAACATTAACCACAGCTCAGTGTAAAAACATTAATCACAGCTCAGTGTAACAACGTTAACCACAGTTCAATCTGACTTCATTAACAACAGCTCAGTGCAACAACATTAATCACAGCTCAGTGTAACAACATTAACCACAGCTCAGTGTAACAACATTAACCACAGTTCAGTGAAACAACATTAACCACAGCTCAGTGTAACACCATTAACCACAGTTCAATCTGACTTCATTAATCACAGCTCAGTGTAACAACATTAACCACAGCTCAGTGTAACAACATTAATCACAGTTAAGTGTAACAACATTAATCACAGCTCAGTGTAACAACATTAACCACAGCTCAGTGTAACAACATTAACCACAGCTCAGTGTAACAACATTAACCACAGCTCAGTATAATATCAGTAAGAACAGTTCAGTGTAACAACATTAACCACAGCTCAGTATGACATCAGTAACAACAGCTCAATGTAGCAACATTAACTACAGCTTTGTATGACATCAGTAACAACAGCTCAATGTAACAACATTAACTACATCTCAATATGATATCAAAAACAACAGCTCAATGTAACAACATTAACCACAGCTCAGTATGACATCAGTAGCAACAGCTCAATGTAACATTAACCACAGCTCAGTATGACATCAGTAACAACAGCTCAATGTAACAAAATTAACCACAGCTTAGTATGATATCAGTAAAAACAGCTCAATGTAACAGCATTAACCACAGCTCAGTATGAAATCAGTAACAACAGCTCAATGCAACAACATTAGCCACAGCTCAGTATGACATCAGTAACAACAGCTCACTTTGACATTAAACGCTTAGTTAACTATGTATTAAAGAGAACCAAACCTTACTTTCGTCCGCGTTTTTCTATTTTTCTATTCTTAATTTATTTACTCAAATAGTTTGACAAGTGAAAGTGAAAAACACATAGCCTGGTGGTCTATAAATTCGCATTTGTTTCGTGTTCTCTGACACTCCAGTAGTATAGCAGGGTCCATTTGATAGTATTTGGCCCATAAATTAACAAAGATATATAACGTAGCGCGTGGCGCGCGGCGCGCATAACCCGTGTGGCGCACGGGGAGTTAACCATGACCATTCGTGTCGGGATGTTGACCTCTAGTCTCGGTGACCCCGGAAATGACCTGTTTATGTCTGGTGTGTGCTGACTTTGGAGTTCTTGATGTACTTGATCGATAGTGATAGGTTAGTAGATTATACAACATCAATGAAAAACGATCAATATAAAACAGAAGACAAAGATATATTTTATTCTTTTATTATCTCAATAGGTGTATAACATACAGTGGATATTATATAACATTACACAAATATTCAGTACACGAAGTAAATAGATAGTACAAGGATAACATTTAGTTATAGCTATGTAGTTAGGTGTCTGCTTAGCTCTATGTCATAAATGAATCATAAGGGGTGAAACTGTTAGAGATTGCTGGGTAGTCTAAGTTGGTAGTGTAAAGAGTTAAATATCTAAAGGCAAACTCGATACATTATCATCAGCTACCTTTCTTTTTATATAGAAATAGGAAAGAGCATTTCTTGTTTGACGGTAGGAAAATATGGAATTATTTAATACTTTGAAACCTACATTTTTCCCACCCTTAGCCTTTTGCGTAGCGAGAACCTCTAAAACATATCTTTATCTAATGTGTTGTGCTGCTTGCTTAACCCTCTACAACTGATTTTATCGTAATCCCCACTACAATGGTACTTCTTACTACACAAGCTAACAAGAGCTGTCCCTTCGTACTCTAGTTTTAAAAGCCCTGGCGTACGTTTAGTGTACGCTTTTTGTAGTATTAGAAGTTGTAGTTGTAGTTGTTGTAGAAGTTGTAGAGGTAGTTGGTTGTGGAAGTTGTCGTTGTAGAGGTAGTTGGTTGTGGAAGCTGTAGTTGTAGAGGTAGTTGGTTGTGGAAGTTGTAGTTGTAGAGGTAGTTGGTTGTGGAAGGTGTAGTTGTAGAGGTAGTTGGTTGTAGAGGTAGTTGGTTGTGGAAGGTGTAGTTGTAGAGGTAGTTGGTTGTGGAAGTTGTAGTTGAAGAGGTAGTTGGTTTTGGAAGTTGTAGTTTAGAGGTAGTTGGTTGTGGAAGTTGTAGTTGTAGAGGTAGTTGGTTGTGGAAGATGTAGTTGAAGAGGTAGTTGATTGTGGACGATGTAGTTGTAGAGGTAGTTAGTTGTGGACGTTGTAGAGGTAGTTGGTTGTGGAAGTTGTAGTTGAAGAGGTAGTTGGTTGTGGAAGTTGTAGTTGTAGAGGTAGTTGGTTGTGGACGTTGTAGAGGTAGTTGGTTGAGGAAGTTGTAGTTGTAGAGGTAGTTGGTTGTGGAAATTGTAGTTGTAGAGGTAGTTGGTTGTGGAAGTTGTAGTTGTAGAGGTAGTTGGTTGTGGAAGTTGTAGTTGTAGAGGTAGTTGGTTGTGGAAGTTGTAGTTGTAGAGGTAGTTGGTTGTGGAAGTTGTAGTTGTAGAGGTAGTTGGTTGTGGAGGTAGTTGGTTGTAGAAGTTGTAGTAGTGAAAACTGTGGAAGTTGTAGTTGTAGACGTAGTTGGTGTAGAAGTTGTAGTAGTGAAAGTTATAGTAGAGCAGGGGACGACGTTCAAATTAACAGACGACGACTTTTATTCGACTGACTCAACAAGCAAGTTGGGAAATTTTAGTCTTGTATTTAACCTAATTTATTTGAATTTCCATATCTTTATCACTTGATTAAATGACAGACAACAGTAAAGGTGATCATTTCAGGTACGAAAACTTAGTTCCAACGCCTAAAATTTTGGCTCATAACCAAAAAGTTGAACTCAAAATACAAAAATCTAGGTCGAAAGTCGTAATTGTTAGACACGAAAGTCGTAAATGTTATATGCAAAGTCCAAAAGTTTGTCAAAAAGACAACCCAAACTCAGAATAGTTAGACACAAAGCCCACCAATGTATATGCAAAGTCCAAAAAGTTACTCCAAAAGACAACTAATGTAACACTTAACCCCAAAATTTCGTCTCATAACCAAAAAGTTGAACTCAAAACCCTAAAAATTTAGTCCCAAAGTGATACTACTTCGACACAAAAGTCGTAAATGTTATATTCAAATCCAAAAGTTTGTTAAAAAAACAACCCAAACTCAAAATAGTTAGACGCAAAGCTCAAAAATTTATATGCAAAGTAAAAAATAGTTACGCCAAAAGACAACTAATGTAACACTTAACCCCAAAATTTCGTCTCATAACCAAAAAGTTGAACTCAAAACCCTAAAAATTTAGTCCCAAAGTGATACTAGTTCGACACAAAAGTTGAAAAAGTTATATTCAAAGTCCAAATGTTTTTCAAAAAGACAACCCAAACTCAAAAGTTTGTCAAAAAGACAACCCAGACTCAAAATAGTTAGACACGAAAGGTCAAAAAGGTATATGCAAAGTCCAAAAAGTTACGCCAAAAGAAAACTAATGTAACACTTAACCCCAAAATTTCGTCTCATAACCAAAAAGTTGAACTCAAAATCCTAAAAATTTAGTCCCAAAGTGATACTAGTTCGACACAAAAGTTGTAAAAGTTATATTCAAAGTCCAAAAGTTTTTTTAAAAGACAACCCAAACTCAAAAGTTTGTCAAAAAGGCAACCTAGACTCAAAATAGTTAACAGTGTGGGAAAGGTCAAACACAAAAGGTCAAAAAGGTATATGCAAAGTCAAAAAAGTTACGTCAAAAGACAAATAATGTAACACTTAACCCCAACGTTTCGTAGCATAACCAAAAAGTTGAACTCAAAACCCTAAAAAATCTAGTCCCAAAGTGATACTAGTTCGACACAAAAGTCGTAAATGTTATATTCAAATCCAAAAGTTTGTTAAAAAGACAACCCAAACTCAAAATAGTTAGATGCAAAGCTCAAAAATATATATGCAAAGTCCAAAAAGTTACTCCAAAAGACAACTAATGTAACAGTTAACCCCAAAATTTCGTCTCATAACCAAAAAGTTGAACTCAAAACCCTAAAAATTTAGGCCCAAAGTAAAAATAGTTAGACACGAAAGACCACAAAGGTATATTCAAAGGTCAAAATGTTACTCCAAAAGACAACTAATGTACACAACAAGCCCTAAAATTTCGACTCAAACGCACAAACTTGGACACAAAACCCTACAAAATTTAGACCCAAAGTCAAAATAGTTAGACACGAAAGACCAAATAGTTATATACAAAGTCCAAAAGTTTGTCAAAAAGACAACCCAAAATCAAAATAGTTATACACGAAAGACCAAAGAGGGATATTCAAAGTCCAAAATGTTACTCCAAAAGACAATTAATGTAACACCAAGCTCTAAAATTTCGACTTATACTCACAAATTTGGACACAAAACCCTAAAAAATCTAGACCTAAAGTCCAAAAGACAAAATAATGTAACCCCAAATCACAAAAATCTCATCTCATAAGCAAAAAGTTGAAAATGCAGGCTGTCTAGTATGTCTTGATTTTGACCTGATAAGTTTCTAAAAATAGATTTTGACCAATGATACAATAACAATGTGTACACTTTTCAAGGAAAGACTTTAATACAGCTGAGAAAATCCTAATAAATAATTCTAATTTAGTAAAAAATTTTGCACATGATGATAGTTACGACTGTGTCTATATGATTAATGAAAATATTCATACAACCCTAGAAAACCCCATACACACTAAAAGCATCACATTGAAAGACTAAAGTTAAAGTTCACAACCCATCACAACTCTGGTAAGAAAAGCACGACAAAGCATGAAAGTTAAACCCCCTGTCACAACTCTGCTAAGAAAAGTACCGCAAACCATGAAAGTTATGTCCCCTGGTATAACTCTACTAAACGAAAGTATTACCAAACACGTAGGTTACACCTCTACCATAACCCCACTAAAAGACAAGATTTTAGTTAAAAATCACGTTTATGATTGTTACCCCCTTACCCATTTTTGGTGGTTACGCCCATGAAATCGATAAAAATAGTAAATTTACACGCAAGGCTTATCCCATACTTTACATTAAAAATGCCCATAGCAAAAATATACTTAAAAATCACTTTTACGATTGTTACCCTCCTGACAATTTTTGGTGGTTACGCCCATGAAACTGTTAAAGATAGTAAATATAACCTCTAGGCTTACTCCAAACTTTACATTAAACATCCCCATGGCAAAAATTTACATAAAAAAACCACTTTATGATTGTTACCCCCTTATCAATTTTTGAGAGCTACGCCCATGAAATCGATAAAAATTGAAATTTACACTCTAGACTTACTCTAAACTTTACATTAGGCATCCCCATAACAAAAATTTACTTAAAAATCACTTTTATGATTGTTACGCCTCTTGACCCTTTATGAGGGGTGCGCCCATGAAACTGTTAAAAATAGTAAATTTAACTATAGACATATCCCAAACTTTATATTAGACATCCCCGTAGCAAATATTTACATAAAAAACCACTTTATGATTGTTACCCCCCTTGCCTATTTTTGGCGGTTACGCCCATGAAATCGATAGAAAATTGAAATTTAACCTATTGGCATACCTTAAACTTTATATTAAGCACCCTCGCATCAAGAATTTACATAAAAACAACTTTTGAAATTACTACCCCCGTACCCATTTTTGAGGGCTACGCCCATGAAATCAATAATAAATTGAAATTTTACCTTTTGGCATACCCCAAACTTTATATTAAGCATCCCCGTATCAAGAATTTACATAAAAACAACCTTTGAAATTTCTACCCCCGTACCCATTTTTGAGGGCTACGCCCATGAAATCGATAAAAAATTGAAATTTAACCGATTGGCATACCTCGAACATAATATTTGACACGCCCATGTATCAAATTTGCCTGAAAAATCAACCAAAAATGAGTAGTGTATATTCAGTGATAGATGCAACAAATGTCACTTTAAAGGCACCTAATTCCTTATATAAATAGTCTATACGAGCATCGAGGCACATTTTTTGGTGCCGTTTTTACTTATATGAGAGTCTACCCGTCCAAATAATGAATATACACTACTAATTTTTGGTTGATTTCAGGCAAATTTGATACATGGGCGTGTCAAATATTATGTTTGAGGTATGCCAATAGGTTAAATTTCAATTTTTTATCGATTTCATGGGCGTAGCCCTAAAAATGGGTACGGGGGTAGAAATTTCAAAGGTTGTTTTTATGTAAATTCTTGATACGGGGATGCTTAATATAAAGTTTGGGGTATGCCAAAAGGTTAAATTTCAATTTATTATCGATTTCATGGACGTAGCCCTCAAAAATGGGTACGGGGGTAGTAATTTCAAAAGTTGTTTTGAGCTACATTTTTGAGCTTCGCGTCTAACTATTTTGAGCTTGGGTTGTTTTTTTGACAAACTTTTGGATTTGAATATAACATTTACGACTTTTGTGTCGAAGTAGTATCACTTTAAGACTAAATTTTTAGGGTTTTGAGTTCAACTTTTTGGTTATGAGACAAAATTTTGGGGTTAAGTGTTAGATTAGTTGTCTTTTGGAGTAACTTTTTGGACTTTGCATATAAATTTTTTAGCTTTGCGTCTAACTATTTTAAGTTTGTGTTGTTTTTTTGACAAACTTTTGGATTTTGCATATAACATTTACGACTTTCGTGTCTAACAATTACGACTTTGGACCTAGATTTTTTAGGGTTTTGAGTTCAACTTTTTGGTTATGAGCCAAAACTTTGGGCGTTGGAACTAAGTTTTCGTACCTGAAATGATCACCTTTACTGTTGTCTGTCATTCAATCAAGTGATAAAGATATGGAAATTCAAATAAATTAGGTTAAATACAAGACTAAAATTTCCCAACTTGCTTGTTAAGTCAGTCGAATAAAAGTCGTCGTCTGTTAATTTGAACGTCGTCCCCTGCTCTACTATAACTTTCACTACTACAACTTCTACACCAACTACGTCTACAACTACACCTTCCACAACTTTCACTACTACAACTTCTACAACCAACTACCTCCACAACCAACTACCTCTACAACTACAACTTCCACAACCAACTACCTCTACAACCAACTACATCCACAACCAACTACCTCTACAACTACAACTTCCACAACCAACTACCTCTACAATTACAACTTCCACAACAAACTACATCTACAACTACAATTTCCACAACCAACTACCTCTACAACTACAACTTCCTCAACCAACTACCTCTACAACGTCCACAACCAACTCCCTCTACAACTACAACTTCCACAACCAACTACCTCTTCAACTACAACTTCCACAACCAACTACCTCTACAACTACAATGTCCACGACCAACTACCTCTACAACTACAACTTCCACAACCAACTACCTCTACAACTACAGCTTCCACAACCAATTACCTCTACAACTACAACTTCCACAACCAACTACCTCTACAACTACAACTTCCACAACCAACTACCTCTACAACTACAACTTCCACAACCAAATACCTCTACAACTACAACTTCCACAACCAACTACCTCTACAACTACAGCTTCCACAACCAACTACCTCTACAACTACACCTTCCACAACCAACTACCTCTACAACGACAACTTCCACAACCAACTACCTCTACAACTACAGCTTCCACAACCAACTAAAACTAGAGTACGAAGGGACAGCTCTTGTTAGATTGTGTAGTAAGACGTACCATTGTAGTGGGGATTACGATAAAATCAGTTGTAGAGGGTTAAGCAAGCAGCACAACACATTAGATAAAGATATGTTTTAGAGGTTCTCGCTACGCAAAAGGCTAAGGGTGGGAAAAATGTAGGTTTCAAAGTATTAAATAATTCATATTTTCCTACCGTCAAACAAGAAATGCTCTTTCCTATTTCTATATAAAAAGAAAGGTAGCTGATGATAATGTCTCGAGTACGCCTTTAGATATTTAACTCTTTACACTACCAACTTAGACTACCCAGCAATCTCTAACAGTTTTACCCCTTATGATTTATTTATGACATAGAGCTAAGCAGACACCTAACTACATAGCTATAACTAAATGTTATTCTTGTACTATCTATTTACTTCGTGTACTGAATATTTGTGTAATGTTATATAATATCCACTGTATGTTATACACCTATTGAGATAATAAAAGAATAAAATATATCTTTGTCTTCTGTTTTATATTGATCGTTTTTCATTGATGTTGTATAATCTACTAACCTATCACTATCGATCAAGTACATCAAGAACTCCAAAGTCAGCACACACCAGACATAAACAGGTCATTTCCGGGGTCACTGAGACTAGAGGTCAACATCTCAACACGAATGGTCATGGTTAACTCCCCGTGCGCCACACGGGTTATGCGCGCCACGCGCCACGCTATATATCTTTGTTAATTTATGGGCCAAATACTATCAAATGGACCCTGCTATACTACTCACTCCTTGCCTAAATCCTCTCTGTTTAATATGTGTAATATGTTCATATGTTGTAGCATATCTTGTTGCTTGTTATAATACTATTGAAGCCTCATGAATGGTATTTAAGTTAACTTGATTTCATTTGTCAAAATCTTGTTTTAACCACGAAATGGTTCTGATTCATTGAAATTCACTTCAAATGCTGTCTTAAATTCTTAAATTCTTTGTTACTTTAATATCACATTAATAATAATAAATAAGGAAACAACAGATAAAATGGTTTGGCCACGTGACAAGGCAGAAAGATCAAAACACAATACAAAGAGCCTTCAACAAACATTGTGAGAACACCAGACCCAAGGGTCGACCACGAAAAAGATGGATGGATGGAATAAAAGCACTAGGAAACATAACAGCAGAGGCGAAATGAAGAGCAAAATACTGCAAATTATATCTCCCCTCGACGCTGATAGGCAGATGAGGAAGAAAAGAAGCAGAAGAATATCTCATTAATATTCACTCGCACACACATACTATGTAATTATGAAATGAAGAAATAAAATATGGTGTTAGGGCCCACGTTGATATAACTACATTAGTATGGTTTGTAATGTGGCCAGTTCAAAGACAAGCCATCATTGTTATTCTTAAAATGTCCGGTTTCTATTTAAGGTTAGATGGACCTAGCAACAGGTCGGAGGATCTAACCTGGTCCTCAGTAGGACCGCTTCACCTACCACTGCACATACAAACACATATAAACATGCACACATATATATATATTTCTAAAATGTTGATCCGATCGTATTTTGCCTAATTCAGCCTATCCCGAAAGATAACTATCTCATTAGAACTTCAGGTCGGGGAAATTTGAGAGTTTTCGGTCCCGTTTTATTTGTGGACGAGAAGTAGCCGCTGGGCTTCTGTATGCTTTCAGAATGACATGAACGGACCAAGTAAAATACCACTTGTACTCACCTCTTGTTTAGGTTGAGAATGAGAAACAGTTCAAAACTAATAACAATAAGTAGTTTGACAATCAGAACACATTTCTATATTAAAGAAAGGTGGAACACTATGGACAAACAATATATAAAATATATGAAAGAGAATATATGAAAGAGAATACTTGAAAGCTGTTTAACTACAGCCTAGTAACTGTCTATAGCGCTGGCTTACCAAAATGCAAGTTCACCTTTATTTCATTTAGCTCTCTCGCCTGCTGAAGATTTCAGACAGGGGTGCAATATATTTCAAAGTGCCTTGATACAAACAAAGAAACATATTCTATGGTTATGGAAGGCCCCGGTATCACTGCAAACGAATTAAAATCCATAATTGCTCAACCGCCCGTGCCAGTGGAATCATCAGAATTACTATCTCATCACCAAAACAAAGGTAGCTGCAGTCCCCATCATAACAGTCTCAACACACACCACAAGACAGAAGGCGAAACCGCACAGAAAGTGAACACAGCCATTTGTTCCCCGTCATACTATATCATCGTTCATCGTAAGCAATCGGAATATCGAAACACGATAAAAACGGATGAAATGCAGAGCTCACAGTGTGCACAGAGAACTTAACACAATAGCTCCTGCAGCAAGCCGGACTTGGAATATGAGGAAACAGCAACAAGGAACACTTTTCAAACACAGCTTTTAACGGTTCCTGTCGCCTAACCGCCATATTGACCCGGAGTTCACATCCTCCTGAAAATGTTAATCAACATCCTCTTGAATCTAGACAACATTCCTTCCTGACCGACATTAATTTCTGGGAGTCACACTTGGGACTGCAAAGTCAGGAACTAAACCCGGTCATTTCAACCTTCATTATAAGTATACCGCTGGTTTAGGGATATACGATCAGCCATCATAATGATGCACCACACACAACAATGGATGCGCCCACAAACGACCGATTAATCTAGTGAATGCAGCCAACAACGCACAAAACACCGTAACGATGGTGCAAAATCCCTAAAGTGAAACCTAGACTGACTCGGCAGCGGTCCATATTAATGAATTGTAACTTGTAAATAATTGGCGTCAAACAATTTTAACGACGGCAATTGAACAGTACTTAATGTGTTGACGTAAACCGTATGTAAACTCCAAGAATGGGCAAGGTGGCATTCACAACACGTGACATGTCAAAGAGGAATATTGCCATGTTCAAGACTCAGCAGCACCAAATCCGTTACGTAGAACATCATGTTGACTTTAACGCAGAAATCTTCATTGGAGAGCTGAAATTAATCAGTCCCCGAATGCAAATCCTGCAGCGGTCAGTCAGCAGTCAGAAAACAGTCTAATGACAACGTAAAATTCTACCAACAAGTTAAATGTAAAAAATGATTAAACCTGATATGGGGATTACTATTTGTGAGTTTTAAGTTACCTCAAATAAATTAATTTAATTTCGAAAGACGTGCAAGAAAAAGACATTGATATCACCATAAGAGAAGGTAACAAAAAGTACATTGATATCATTAAGAGAATTCTCCTTTTGTTTCTCATATTATCATTCTAAGAATGGAGGAGAAAGTAAAGTATGACCACAGTCTGAGACGTGATACAATGCACTGCTTTCGTTAAAGTGGCCTTTCTTGTACAAAACAAGCAGAGAGACCAATGATGAAGTACATCAATACTTTTCAAAAGAGAAATAACCATTTGGCCATCACTGCATGTAAGCACTCATCAGCACTGAATCTTGCATATTAGACGTGGACTATATGAAAGATATCACACGATTGCACAAAATCAGACATCAACGGATTACTAGAAGAATTTGAATCAGAAAAGAGAGTTTTACTTCATCACACCTCACCGTGACATTATTGAATAAATTACCCACAATTACTACTTGTCTTCCAGCAGGTCCTACGTCACAAAAAGTGATAAGAGCACCAATTCTAGCATTAGATGACAAAGTCCATTAACAAATGGGCTGCCCGACTGTTCAACAAAGTCTTGCACAATTACAGCGCAATGTTCGTACCGTAACCAGGCAACGTTGACAGCTTGCCCCAAGATCAGCCATGCTGGAGCTCACGTTAGCCAACAATAATGAGTGGATGAGATTTCATTCGACATTTCGTTGTTGTTTGTTGCAGACAATCATAGATTTATACAACAATAAGTTGTTGGGGAGAATGGAGATGTGGATTGTACATGGGAAACAGGCTGCAGAAGGAGAGGGCTCAAAGATACATCTGTTAGTAATTCGGATGATTCCACTGGCACGGGCGGTTGAGCAATTATGGATTTTAATTCGTTTGCAGTGATACCAGGGCATTCCATAACCAATAACCAATAACCAATAGATACATCTGATAATAAATATGTATCAGAATTATTTGACAAACATCAAACAGCCGATTGTATTTGATTTATATTCATCATCGTTGAGTGCCGTCACCGCATCGAAGGTTGGCTACCATGGATCGCCATTCCACTCTGTCTCCTGGTTTGATGGTGCAGGTTGTCATAGGCTGACTTGTCCATCTTTTGATGCTACTCGTCTATGTTAGTCTTGGTCTGTCTCTTTAACCTTGTATTTTCCCTTCCAAGATTACTTTTAGTAGGCTGTTGTGTCATTTAACATGCCCCAAAAATTGTATTTGTCTTACTTAAATTGTTTTTAGTAGTTGTCTTTTAATTTTTAGTTGTTTTACTTCTTCGTTTGTTTTCTTTTCTTTCCATCCAATTCTTCCTATTCTTCTATAAATCCACATTTCAAAGGCTTAAATTTACTATTCTGTTTTCTATCTAATGTCCGATTTTTGCACCATACAGGAATGTTGAGAAGATATAACATTTTGCTATTCTTAGTTTTGGCCCTGGTCTTATTTGTTTTTATGTTAGTATATTTTTCATGGCATTAAAATTACTTTTGGCCATTTCTATTCTTTTGTTTATTTCAGTTGTATATTTTCTATCACTGGTTACATCTTAGTGGGTGTATGTGCTGGCCATGGCTCATATCTTAGTGTGTGTCTGGGCTGGCCATGATTCATATCTTAGTGTGTGTCTTTGCTGGCCATGGCTCATATCTTAGTGTATATCCGTGCTAGCCATGGCTCATATCTTGATGGGTGTCTGTGCTGGTCAGGGTTCATATCTTAGTGGGTGTCTGTGTTGGCCATGGTTCATATCTTAGTGTATTTCCATGCTAGCCATGGCTCATATCTTAATGTGTTTCTGTGCTAGACATGGTTCATATCTTGGTGTGTTTCCATGAAGCCCTGGCTCATATCGTAGTGTGTTTCTGTGCTAGCCATGGCTCATATCTTAGCTTGTTTGTGTGTGTGCTAGCCATGGCTCATATCTTGGTGTGTGTCATGTTAGTCATATCTCATATCTTGGTGTGTCCGTGTTAATCATGTCTCATATCTTTTTGTCTGTGTTTAGTCATATCTCATATCTTAGTGTGTATCTGTGTTAGTCATGTGTCATATCTTTGTGTGTGCACGTCTGGGTTAGTGATATCTCATATCTTTGTGTGTCCACATCTGGGTTAGTGATATCTCAAATCTTTGTGTGTGCATGTTTATATTAGTCACATCTCATACCTTTGTGTGTGCATGTCTATGTTAGTCATGTCATATATTTTGTGTGTATGTCCATGCTAGTCACATCTCATATCTTAATGAGTGTCTGTCTATATTAGTTATGTCTCATATCTTTATGTGCATCTCTATGTTAGTCATGTGTCATATCTTTGTGTGTGCATATCTATGTCAGTCATATCTCATATCTTTGTGTGCATGTCTATGTTAGGCATGTGTCATATCTTTGTGTGTGCATATCTATGTTAGTCATATCTCACATCTTTGTGTGCATGTCTATGTCAGTCATGTGTCATATCTTTGCATGTATGTCTGTGTTAGTCATATCTCATATCTTGATGTGTGTCAGTGTTAGTCATGCCTCATATCGCTGTGTGCATGTCTGTGTTAGTCACATCTCATATCTTTGTGTGTGCATGACTGTGTTAGTCACCTCTAGTGACTCGGGCAGATGGTGCTCGTCAACCTGGGAGGGTCGACCATCTAAGAGCAGAATCCCCCTACAGAAAAGATCATCTGCTGCCTTGCAGGAAGATTGGGGACAATCAAAGGCTAAGGAATGAAAACCTGACTAAAATGCTGGCTGAAATCGGATGCACTGGGCCACTGGCACAGAACACAGTTATTCAGTTATTGAGTTATTTGCGGGTCATCATCATTGCACTCCGAACATGTCCATAGGTGCTCAGATCCCCTCCTCAGCAATTCCCTCAGTGTCCAGCGACTGACGACTCCAGTTCTATGTTGGTTGATAAGTCTTCTTACACGGCCACCAAGTTTCTCATTTCTGGCTGTGCCCATCTTAACTCCCATTTCCATCATCCGAAGAAGTGACGTTGATCTGTGTTTGTCGAAGTCCTCTGCTCTTCCAACATCTCGAAGGGCATTGATGATGTCCGCCCGATCCATCGGTTGCCCGTCCTCAACGACAGCGCAGCTAGCCAACCTGTCCGCTCTCTCATTTCCCCGCACTCCCGCATGTCCAGGGACATAGACAAAGGTGACCTTACGTATTTTGGATTTCTGCAACGACTCTACCCATTGCATGAGTACAAAGCCCGCCTCCACTTTTTTTTATCATGCTCATCGAATCACTCAGTATACATGCGTGGATGTAGTCTTGTGACTCTAACCATTTGAATGCCTTGGTCACTGCCATCACCTCCATTGTCATGCTACTCGTGGTCATGGCGTATGCACCACTGTCTTCCTTGGCTATTCTGCCTGCCGAACGTGCTGTAAATGCCCATGCACTTCTTTCGTGTCGTCTTACAGATCCGTCTGTATAGATGACTGCATCTTTCTCATCGGTGTTATCGCAGATGAGACCGTTGACCTCAGCATTAACCACGACCGGGTTCTGTTCCCTACTTTTCCTGTCGAGTGTGACAATACATGAGAAAGTCCCCTTGAATGACGTAGGCACCGGTATCCACTCCTCACCAACGCTGAGATTGGTAAGCCCACAGACCTGTGTTAGTCACCTCTAGTGTTTCCGCGTGCTGCTGAGCAAGTTACTGGAGCTGGCCAGTTTATATCGTGGAACGGGTTCTGGGCCGTGCGACTGAGCAAGTGCACGTGAGTCTAGGCCATCCAAAGCAACAGAACACAGTGCACCGTTTTAACGGGTGTTCAATCAGAGTGGATCTGGCAGACTTTAATTGTGATGTTCTGCCTGTGGGGGCGATCAACACACTTAACCTGACAGCTGACTTCATGTGAGAGTCTGGAATCCTACTCTGATTGAGTCCTAATCGCAGAGAGAGAGAGAGAGAGAGAGATAGAGAGAGATAGAGAGAGATAGAGAGATATCTAATATATAGTATCAAGTTCTATTATATGGCTGTGAAACGTGCAAAACAACAAAAGTGACATTCATGAAGATGCAAACCTTCATTTATGGATGCTTACACAGAATGAAAGGATAGAAATGGCAGGACAAAATAACTAACGTAGAATTATGGGAATGTACCAGTACAATTCCATTGGACACAGAGATACAATGAAGATGATGGCGCTAGATAGGACACACACCGCCAACTGAGAGTATTATACAACTGACCCTCTTTTGAATCCCCAGTGGGAGAGACCAAGTGGAAGACCAAATTATTCTCGGGAAGACAAATGGAAGCAAAGATGAAAATGATAGGGAAGACATTGAGTGATCTTAAAAGAATGGCAAGAAACAGAACAACTTGGGTAGTGTTTGTTGAAGTCCTATGCTTCACAAGTGCTGAAAGGAAAGGAAGGAAGGATTTCGGGCCAGCATCGGCCTTAACAGTTTGATTGGCACACACATACTAATATAACATGGAATTAATTTTGCTGGTGAGTGTCTAGGATTCCAGAGAACCATTTGTATAAAGATTGCTGGCTCGAGGATTTAGACATTGTAATCACATCGAGAATAAATAGTTCGGATCTCTGACATTTAAATGCCAAAGCTATATTTTTAATCCAGGACAATAAAAATAAATAAACAGTTATTTATTACCAACGACATTTATCCAATTTGGGGGGTCTACCGTGAAGGCAATTATGCGGCTGGAGAATAAAGGTCGTAAGCTCAGTGCCAATCATCATGAGGTGTCTTGTTAGAACTGTTATTTTGATCCCAATAGAAAAGATAACTTTTATGCCCGATCATAATTCAAACCCGCATCCACTGGTTTGGAAAACGATAAATGTTTATTCATTCGGCCAATCCCTCTTCCCACCATAAAAGTCGCAGCTAGAAATGGAGTGCAGATGCATACTCTAGATTGATTATTTGAGTGAAATCAATTCAATTCAAGCTTATTGTTACACAACGGTCATGGCTGTCCCACATTATCTCTCGTAGACTTGATCTCCGCATCCAACAAATAAAGCTTCTATGTCGTAAAGATTTTCATCTTGAAACTGATAGATCGTCTTCACAGGTAAAGGGAGATATTTGAACTGACCACGCTGCCCCCATTCTTGTATAAACCTGAATCATTAATATAAATGATCTGCATTTTCCCGCCAGTTATGTCATGTTGTTTGTCCCCCACACAGCTCCTAGGTAGGCAGCACGCCATATTAAGCCCACATTTCCACGCTAAAGCCTCTGCGATGCTCAAGCTGTGATTAAGTTACAACATTAATTAAAGAGCTTACGCTGGGATTAGTTTTTCTTCGAGCCTGCCAGCCTTCCACACGACCCACGTGATCTTGCCGTACAAAACTCCCAGCAGGCATGTCGGTACGACAAAGACGGATGTCGTCATCCAGGTAACGTAGGCCGGAAGTGTCCATTCTGGCTGGAAGCTAGCCCAGCAGTCATACACGTCTGTGCCTTGCTCTACCTGCAAACATGATGGCAAGTTTGGGCTATCTGCAGTACGTGTGCTCTTCAATATGTATATAGTTTATATATCTAATTGGTATAACTAGATAAATAACTGTGCCAGCACAGAGAAATGTGGTCAAAAGTGCAGGCGTTTCTACAGAGCTAGTTATATGTTAATGTGTGTCTTAGTCATAGCCATCTTTAGATTTGCAACGTAGAAATAAAAAAAAAAACTAGTAAAGTACCCCCGTCACGCTAAATAGCGTATAGGGAATATGGTGTTAGTGACCATACATTTTACAGACTTTCAGCACGTGATTTTTGGGGTAATGTGGTCGGTATTACGCCCGTGCCGCTTTACATTACCAAAAAAACTCCGGTACCCATTAAAGGCTGGGTGAACCGGGAGACGTCGGTTGAGATCGAACCCTACCTCTTGTCCTTTGTAGTCCAGTTCGATAACCACCGAGCTATCGCGGCTCCCAGATTTGCAACGTGCTGACAGGAAATTCCCGGAAAATCTCCAACCAACATCGTTTTCATCTTTGCGAGCAGGGCGGCTGTGGTTAGAGTGACATCATCTGTCTATTGCCCCTATAGCTGATAAAGTCACACTAGTTGGAGAAGGATTTTTCCAGGCTTATTTTCTGCTCGCGGGCCTTTGTAAATCTATATATGTCTATGGTCTTATTTTACGCTTACTGTTAAATCAGTGTCCTTCAAAGTTGAACTACATTGTCAGTAGCTGTCTCGACACTGTCCATCACTATCACGGCGTTGTCCGTTACTGCTGTGTCACTGCCATGACAGTGTCAATTTCGGACAGGTCTCTGACAATCACCATCAATGTCAATCACTTTCAATCTGTTATCATTATCACACCACGGACTATCATTGTAACGTGCTTGTCAACAACCAGTATGCCACTTTGTCCTTGCTACTCCACTGTCAATTACTATCATGCCACTGCAGATAATTGTCATGTCAATGTCAGTCATGGTCACGTATGCTCATCAATGTCACGACACTATCACGCTACTAACAACCTCCACCACTGTCAAGCTAGTGTCAACTACTTTCACGTTACTATCCACCACTGTAACACAACTGCCCACCAATGTCACGATAGTGTCAACTACTTTCACGTTACTATCCACCACTGTAACACAACTGCCCACCAATGTCACGATAGTGTCAACTACTTTCACGTTACTATCCACCACTGTAACACAACTGCCCACCAATGTCACGATAGTGTCAACTACTTTCACGTTACTATTCACCACTGTAACACAACTGCCCACCAATGTCACGATAGTGTCAACTACTTTCACGTTACTATTCACCACTGTAACACAATTGCCCACCAATGTCACGATAGTGTCAACTACTTTCACGTTACTATTCACCACTGTAACACAACTGCCCACCACTATCACACTAGTGTCCACTAGATTCACACTACTATACACAACAGCAACACAACTGCTCACCACTGTTACATTTTCTAGCTTTTTTTTTCTCTCACTATAACCACCCAATATCGTACACACATTCCACTTTCCACTATTTTCTCACTACAACCACCCAATATCGTACACACATTCCACCATTCTCTCACTATAACCACCCAATATCGTCCATACATTCTACTTTCCACCATTCTCTCACTATAACCACCCAATATCGTCCACACATTCCACTTTCCACTATTTTCTCACTATAACCACCCAATATCGTCCACACATTCTACTTTCCACCATTCTCTCACTATAACCACCCAATATCGTCCACACATTCCACTTTCCACTATTTTCTCACTACAACCACCCAATATCGTACACACATTCCACCATTCTCTCACTATAACCACTCAATATCGTACACACATTCCACTTTCCACTATTTTCTCACTATGACCACCCAATATCGTACATACATTCCACTTTCCACCATTCTCTCACTATAACCACCCAATATCGTTCACACAATCTACTTTCCACCATTCTCTCACTATAACCACCCAATATCGTTCATACATTCCACTTTCAATCATTCTCTCACTATAACCACCCAATATCATTCACACACTCCACTTTCCACCATTCTCTCACTATAACCACCCAATATCGTTCACACATTCAACCATTCTATCACTATAACCACCCAATATCATTCACACACTCCACTTTCCACCATTCTCTCACTATCGTTCACCCAATATCGTTCATACATTTCACTTTCCACCATTCTCTCACTATAACCACCCAATATCGTTCACACTTTCCACCATTCTCTCACTATAACCACCCAATATCGTTCACACTTTCCACCATTCTCTCACTATAACCACCCAATATCGTTCACACTTTCCACCATTCTCTCACTATAACCACCCAAGATCGTTCTCACACTCAACTTTCCATCCATTCTTTCCCTGTAATTATCCATTACCGTGCACATGCTCCACTCACTACTACCTCACGTTCCACCACTCCCTCCCTATATCACCCCACATCCGTGCACGTGCTGCACTCTCTACTACCTCACGTTCCACCATTCTCTCCCTATATCACCCCACATCCGTTCACATGCTCCACTCACTACTACCTCACGTTCCACCACTCCCTCCCTATATCACCCCACATCCGTGCACATGCTGCACTCTCTACTACCTCACGTTCCACCACTCTCTCCCTATATCATCGTACATCCGTGCACACACCCAACTGCTCCACAAGTGTCCTCTACTCTCATCGTTTCACCAAAGCTTCTGTTCTTGTGTGAGCCTTAGCGTACCCCTACCAACCCATCACTGAAACATACCTCTTTATATGAGAAGATAAACATCTGCGGCAGGCTAAAGAACAGTGAAGCCGTCCAAGCTATGATCACTAAGGCATGAGCGTGTTTGGCCGTCCAGCTTTGACTGGCAAAGGGATGACAGATTGCGTAGTACCTGCCAAAGCAAAATGTTTTAGTGTGGTGAAGTTTTAGGAACAATTCAACACTAGTTAACTGATGACAGTAGAAACACACTGATGTAACTGATGACAGTAGAAACACACTGATGTAACTGATGACAGTAAAAACACATTGATGTAACTGATGACAGTAGAAACACACTGATATAACTGATGACAGTAGAAACACACTGATATAACTGATGACAGTAAAAACACATTGATGTAACTGATGACAGTAGAAACACACTGATGTAACTGATGACAGTAAAAACACATTGATGTAACTGATGATAGTAGAAACACATTGATGTACCTGATGACAGTAGAAACACATTGATGTAACTGATGACAGTAGAAACACACTGATGTAACTGATGATAGTAGAAACACACTGATATAACTGATGACAGTAGAAACACACTGATTTAACTGATGACAGTAGAAACACACTGATGTAACTGATGATAATAGAAACACACTGATGTAACTGATGACAGTCGAAACACACTGATGTAACTGATGACAGTAGAAACACACTGAATGTTATTACCTGGAGAAAGCCTATGACTGTGCTGATGAAGTTGTTTATTGTGCTGTGTGTAGGTTTATCAGACGTCAGGACATATCCTGCTTTTTAGCTGCGTGCGGTGAGTCCGGCCAAACATTTCACTCATTTTATCAAGTTTTGAGAATAAGGTGTGTGCCGTGAGTACGGACAACCATTTCACTTATTTTATCAAGTTTTGAGAATAAGCGCTACTTTGTCTTGCCTTTTTGTGACAAATCCTGTGTTTTTTCCCCAATAAAATGCTCATTTTTACAGAGAAAATGTCCTTTTGTTTGAGTTTCGTAACCCTCTTTGTTTGTGCTGTTGTCTTTTAACATTGAGTTTTAGCGTATCTGTTTCCACTGACATGACAACTTAGATATGATCACACTTGTTAATTAACGTTTTCTTTTTAAATGGTTGTATCAGTTATGAGTCTGCAGAAAAAGTAAAAGCAAAGTACCCCCGTCACGTCAAGTGGCGTATAGGGAATATGGTGTTAGTGACCATAAATTTCAGAGACCTTCAGCACATGAGTTTTGGGGTAATGTGGTTGGTATTACGCCCGTGTCGCTTTACTTTTCCAGAAAAATCCTGTACCCATTAAAGGCTGGGTGAACCCGGAGCCGTCGGTTGGGATTGAACCCTACCTCTTGTCCTTTGTAGTCCAGTTCACTAACCACTGAGCTATCGGGGCTGCAGTCTGCAGCAAGTTACAAATAACTTAGTTTGGTCAATAAAACTGTCAAAAGCGGGGTACTTTGTAGTTGATAAACGAGCAGAAGGAAGGATTTTGAAAATCGTCTAAGCTCAACTCAGGAAATCTAAGCTTATGTTCACCTCACTTATCACACACCATGATAGATCGATCACTTGTGCGTGTGTATCAACGGGTACGAGCAATCTTTTTCACCATTCCCTGGCTCTTACTTCTTCTTCATTTTCTATTTTGGGACTATTTTTTGATAATTTCATGTAAGTATGAAATGCGTGACACTGCTTGTTCGAGCTAAAAAAAATGTCGATCAGACCATTTACTGAAACGACCAGCGGAGCAACATCTTGTCTCTTCCAATAAAGTTATGTCAAACCATTTTGGAAGTGCTCTTTAGTCTAGATCTAAATAAGATTGTTCACTTCAACTTTGAATAACACATTTTAATAAAGCAGAGTTTTATCATGTCGCATTAAAATATCAAGTGCATGCCACATTTCTTCTGTATTGGTAGGTGCCCTTCAGGGAATAACGTCATTATCTCAAATCACCAGGTATTTTTGCCTAAGAAGGTTTTATTTGATTCTCAAAAATTGTGTAAATGTATTATGATTTGACAAAGTGCACGTTGTCCATACGTGGTAACTAAACCCTTGAATGAACAGTTTTCAGTGTGCTCCAAGTGCTATGATTATCACCTCTAACAGCGGTTTGTCGTTATTGTAATATAGCAAGTATTCAGTAATAGTCATGCGACTTTCTAGCAGTCTTTCGCCACCTGGACGAGCCGTTCACATCTACCTTTCAAGAGTATTTTCAACATCGAGAACATGTTTTGAAAAAAACTATGATTCCGCTGATTTATTCTCACTTAAATATTCATGGAAACGATGAGGCAGACAAGTTGGCAATGGAAGGTGGTAAATTAAGCCAGCATGACACAAGTATAAAGTGTAATCAAAAACGTTTGGTAGGTACAAGTATACGAAAGGATAGAATACAAGAGTTAGCAGAAAAATGATGCCTTACAACCAGCACAATAGTTAAAAAAAACAATGTTCAAACTTCGAACAGGCCACAACAAATCATCTTTACAACACATTAAGGATAGGAACCTCTGCTGGATGTGACTGTGGCACTTTGAAGATGACACATTTGATGTAATCATGTCCAACATTTGATGTAATCATGCCCAACATTTGAAGTAATCATGTCCAACATTTGATGTAATCATGTCCAACATATGATGAATAAAGAAGGCCGTTGTGGCCATCACCGGTACCATGAGAAGCTGTATGAAGATGTCGCCAGCCTTGAACTCACCCTTTCTCGAGCTTATTGACGTCTGGAGATGTACACAGACGCATTCACTCACGGAACTAAACTCTCGAACACATTATGTGTTTCTAGTCCATCCACTTAATTAACAAAGAGACAGATGAACGTTCCGATTGTGATATTTGTTTCTGTGCCCAACAGACCATACTGAGAGACCATGCCTCCATGAGTCTAGCCGTCCTCATTAAGTACATAAGGACTGTTGTTTTTTGACGCAGAATAAGGTTCTTGTGTACTTGTATAGAAAGATTCTGAGTTAAAGGCCTAACACTAAAAGATCTCATCAGGTTTCATCTCTGAAGACGAAACGTATGACTTCAGTAATCTAAATCAGACACATACGAATTATGGTGTACAGTTACGAATTATGGTGTACAGTTACGAATTATGGTGTACAGTTACGAATTATGGTATACAGTTCATGAAGACGGACATTCATAACGCATATTTTTCACGTTAATTCCTTTTTCTCTTTTTTTTTCAGAGAACTCAAATGACAATGAAGAGTTTTGTTAGAACAAAAAATGGTGGTCCTCGTGTTTTTGTGGCATAGATTTGACTCCAAAGGACATCTGTTTTATTAGCATATATGACTTCTCATTAAATGAAGAAGCGAGAGAAGATATGTGAATGTTGACAACTTTGCTCTGTGTTCTAAATAATGCGCAGCTTGCGGGAGAGATCAAGAGAAATCAAACTGCGTTCTTGAGTTATAGACGCACATAATGGTTGCTACCAGGGGACAAGCAGGAAATGTTTGATATTCTTCTCTCTACCTTTATTTTCACCCCAACACGGCCCAACAGGCAAATGCGATCACACGATTTATCAACATCACGAACGAGCTTTTAAACCCCACATTAAATCCTGCCTGACAAGGCGCAGCGCTCGTTGATCCTCTTGATGGAGCCGTGCTCGGCATAAGCTTAACAATAATCATTGAATACTGTCAATCAATCAATTAATCAATCAATCAATCAATCAATCATTATTTCTATGTCTATTTCAGCACTCAACTATCGATCTACCTTTCTCTCCATCTCTTTATTGAAATCTATCTGACATTTTCGGTTTACTGACTTATACACAGTATGTTATCTGAATAGCATTAGGGCTAGCAAGGATTATATGGAAATAACAGCGGAAAAAGAGGCTAACAAAAGTAATCAATTATCTCGGCAGGGAGTGTCGCTACTTTGGCTTACGGAGCTATCGAGGTCGTCACACGTGAATCCATTCAAAATATGTCGACACATCAGGATCTCGTCATCTACACAGATGGCTTTGAGTTTTGTAAACCCGCGACCAGCCCTGCTGCGGTTGGCGTTTATTTGACATATCAACATGGCAGAGATGTGGCTAGGGAATCTGGCAAGTGCAGCATGACGGTGTCCAAGAAGAGAATGTAGATAAAAGCAACATTGGCGGTGATAATGGTTACACAGGCCACGATTCACGCAGTCTTGGTAATGACTCGCGAAGTTTACTACAGAAGATTGAGAGACAGTGTCTGCGGCAGGAGTGGATGCAGCTCTTGGATGACTTTACAGTGAGTGCGTTAGTCTTGGTGTACTGTCCAGGGCATGTCGGTGTACACAGCAATAAAGTAGCTGATAAGCTCGCTGGCAGCTATGACACTGAGTGTGACCTTACTCCGGACAAAGAGGATATCGCCAGGTTTGTTCTTCTCTCCTTAAGAAAAGGATTGGAGGATGGGTGGGAGAAGGATGTATACATTGAGAGACTGAGAAATCTGAAGGTGGAAAAGGAGTCTGATCGATCCGGAGTATTTAGTGAGAAAATCAGATTTATCAACACCTTACAGGAACAATCAGTCTGCATACCCTTCGAGAAATGCTAGGACGGTCGGTGGAGCGGATATGGGAATTACTCGATTGCAAAAAAAACTGATTCCAAAAATATATAACTACTTGTTGCATCTCGGTTTCTAATCATTTTCCATTATGTCTTTCTTTCCCTTAGTTTCACTCACTAACTAATCTAATAGATCGGAATTCTCCATATCACAGCCTCTCGTCATTTCTGTCATGGCGTTTACGCGGTCATCATACACCTCCACACTTCACTAAAAATGTCTGCTATAGCTCGTTTCAAATCACGTGCCCAACTTCAAAACGCTATTACTCAGTAACCGTTTGTTAAAAACTGCTGAAATTTTCCAAATGTTATTAAAATGCAAAAGACCCTTTAAATGTATATTTAACAAATATCTTGCAGCTGCAGTTTTCTTAAAGCGGCGAATTTCTTTGATGTTTGTCAAAATTGTAAATTGTGAACCCCTAAATAATAGAAATTACCGTAGTTGCTGGTCTATGATTAATTTTCACTAGGTAAAGGCGTGGCCGTAATGGGGAAATAACTGGATAAGGAAAAACACCAGGAGAATTATTGTCTTCTCAGTTCGAGGACGGACGATAATATCAAGGTATACCTGTATGTCCAATTTTCATAGTTGTGTGGTCCTGAAACGGACCGTTTGTTGAACTAATTTAAGGTAATATAGGGGCCAACATTGTGGGGGCTATATACTTTCATTCTGAATCAGACGAGTCTAAAAGATTAATAACTATTTGGGGTTGAACATTCCACAAACCATCATTTTTCCAATATTCCTCTTCCTGTTTTAAGACGTGGTCTTCACATTTAGCCCAATAATCTTTGTCTATATTTAATAAAGCGAGATTAGCAAGAGTCTTTACATCGCATATTTTGAATGTTGTATTTTCATCTGCCACTTGTCCTTTTAATTTTGCCCAGATTAGTTCTATTGGATTTAAATGAGCATGGTAAGGTGGCAGCCTCAAACTTATATGACCGTGCTCATGGATAATCTTATCTATTTGAAAAATCTTTGTCCTCTGTTTTTGCTTTACTAGAGATAGTAATTCAGGTTTTAAGTACATGTTATTAAATTGTATGTGCTCCTTTGTGAGCCATATCTTAATAGCATCTTTTGTACTGGATGACGTCGGGACTTTATCTTCAAGTGCAACAATGTTGTGGTACGCTGCATTGTCCATTATTAGGCAAGATGGTCGATCTAGTAATGGGAGAAGAGAATTTTCAATCCAATGTCTAAATATGTGACCATTCATCTCAGAGTGATAATCCCGATTGTCTATGGATTTTGAAAGAAAGATGAGCTCTGCATTCTGTATTAGTCCATGTTGTCGACTACCTGCATGAGCAATTATCAAGCGCTGTCCTTTGCTGCTAGGTATTTATCTCTTAATCTTTCCATCTGATGACTGCCATTCCCTTTGGTTAGTGTGGTGAGCATTGATCCATGTTTCATCCAAGTACACAATATCATAACCTTGCTTGCGCACCTCTTTTACTTCACGTAAGTACTTGCTTCTCATGACTACTATATGTGGCTTCTCACAGATGATGTTTCGTCCATTGGAATACTTTCTGAATGTAAAACCTGCAGCTCTCACATTCCTCCATAATGTAGACTTTGATATTTCAATACTGTTGTTCTTTTTCAGCGATACTTTTAATTTTCTTATTGTAACAGTTTCATTCATACCCAAATTTTGCGAATTTCACTTCTAATAAGTTCACTGTCGAAATTATCCAACATTTTTGCTCTTCCTTGTGATTTTGTATATTTTGAACATTGACGGTCACGTGCTTGAATCTAGCGATTAAATGACCGTTTAGATAAATCCAAAATGTGTCTTGTCCTATTCTCAGGGTTTTCTAAAGAATGAAATAATCTTCCTCGTTTAGCCTCTTTGCAAAAATAGTTATACATTTTTATTGCGATGTTATGTAAACTGCAGAATTTCATTTTAAGACTCATGATAAATGTTATCGTTCCACGTGTCCACCTCTGAATGAACGGAAATGGAACACACAATTTCTCGTGTTCGTTACAAGTGTCTAATTGTGTCAAAAAACCACGGCGAAAGCGTGCAAACACGTCAATTTTGCCGTGTATGGTTTTTTACTCGCTATTTTTAACTTAAAATACTGTAAACATTAAGTTTTGACTACATCAATGGGTCGTTATAAATTTATATAAATAAAATAAGCAACAATAATAACCAAATGTTTTTTTTTAATGAAATTAATTCCCTGTTGGGTTCTAATCATTATAACTTTACATGCAAACTTTGAACAACTTACAACAAGCGGTTAAAAAGCTATCGATTTTAAAAGTTGGGCACGAGGTATGAAACAAGCTATAGACAATATTCTATTTCGCTATTTGCTGAATGAGCAGACATTATAAGCTCACCCTTTGTTTAGCCACACCCAGATCATAGCAGCGCCTCGTGGTCTATCGTCCCAGACTCTGGCAATGACGTGCACGGAGAGCGGCCAGCTCGCCATGTAACGAGCGCTCTAGAACTTATTAGAGTTTCTCCCTACCCCACCCCCGTTTTTCTAACTAAGTTTACTCACATTCCACATTCATATTTCCCAAGTTTTCTCACATTCTACAGTCGTTTTTCCCAAGTTTTCTCACATTCCACATTCATATTTCCCAAGGTTTCTCACATTCTACAGTCGTATTTCCCAAGTTTTCTCACATTCTACAGTCGTATTTCCCAAGTTTAATCACATTCTACAGTCGTATTTCCCAAGTTTTCTCACATTCTACAGTCGTATTTCCCAAATTTAATCACATTCCACATTCATATTTCCCAAGTTTTCTCACATTCTACAGTCGTATTTCCCAAGTTTTCTCACATTCTACAGTCGTATTTCCCAAGTTTAATCACATTCTACAGTCGTATTTCCCAAGTTTTCTCACATTCTACAGTCGTTTTTCCCAAGTTTTCTCACATTCTACATTCATATTTCCCAAGTTTTCTCACATTCTACAGTCGTATTTCCCAAGTTTTCTCACATTCTACAGTCGTATTTCCCAAGTTTAATCACATTCTACAGTCGTATTTCCCAAGTTTTCTCACATTCTACAGTCGTATTTCCCAAGTTTAATCACATTCCACATTCATATTTCCCAAGTTTTCTCACATTCTACAGTCGTATTTCCCAAGTTTTCTCACATTCTACAGTCGTATTTCCCAAGTTTAATCACATTCTACAGTCGTATTTCCCAAGTTTTCTCACATTCTACAGTCGTATTTCCCAAGTTTTCTCACATTCTACAGTCGTATTTCCCAAGTTTAATCACATTCCACATTCATATTCCCCACGTTTTCTCACATTCTACAGTCATAGTTCCCAAGTTTTCTCATACTCCACATTCATATTTCCCACGTTTTCTCACATTCTACAGTCATAGTTCCCAAGTTTTCTCACATTCTACAGTCATATTTGCCAAGTTTTCTCACATTCTACACTCATATTTCCCACGTTTTCTCACATTCCACATTAATATTTCCCACGTTTTCTCACATTCTACAGTTATAGTTCCCATGTTTTCTCACATTCTACAGTCATATTTCCCAAGTTTTCTCACATTCTACACTCATATTTCCCACGTGTTCTCACATTCTACAATCATAGTTCCCATATTTTCTCACATTCTACAATCATATTTCCCACGTTTTCTCACATTCTACGTCATAGTTCCCAAATTTTCTCACATTCTACAATCATAGTTCACACGTTTTCTCACATTCTACACTCATATTTCCCAAGTTTTCTCACATTCTACAATCATAGTTCACATGTTTTCTCACATTCTACAGTCATATTTTCCAAGTTTTCTCACATTCTAGAATCATAGTTCACACGTTTTGTCACATTCTAAAGTCATAGTTCCCAAGTTTTCTCACATTCTACAGTCATAGTTCCCAAGTTTTCTCACATTCTACAGTCATAGTTCACACTTTTTCTAACATTCTACATTCATAGTTCACACGTTTTCTCACATTCTACACTCATATTTCCCAAGTTTTCTCACATTCTACAGTCATATTTCCCACGTTTTCTCACATTTTACAGTCATAGTTCCAAAGTTTTCTCACATTCTACAGTCATAGTTCCCATTTTTTCTCACATTATACTGTCATAGTTCCCAAGTTTTCTCACATTCTACAGTCATAGTTCCCACGTTTTCTCACATTCTATAGTCATATTTCCCACGTTTTCTCACATTCTACAATCATAGTTCCCACGTTTTATCACATTCTACAATCATAGTTCACACGTTTTCTCACATTCTACAGTCATAGTTCCCACGTTTTCTCACATTCTACACTCATATTTCCCAAGTTTTCTCACATTCTACACTCATATTTCCCATCTCCGTCTCCGTGAGATTGAGAATACTTCTCTGTGAGATTGAGAATTCTTGTCTGTGAGATTGAGAATACTTCTCTGTGAGATTGAGAATACTTCTCTGTGAGATTGAGAATACTTCTCTTTGAGATTGAGAATACTTCTCTGTGAGATTGAGAATACTTGTATGTGAGATTGAGAATAATTGTATGTGAGATTGAGAATACTTCTCTGTGAGATTGATGAACATACTTTTTTTGTTCTAGATATCGCTACGCTTAACACACATGAAGGACCACACATTTGCCCTACCCGCCTCCCCACCCCTGTGAGAGGGAATATTTCTCCGTCTACCAGTTGTAAAGTTCACCATTTGAGAGAGAAAACATTATCCTGTTTATCATTCAGAAGGGACCATACTGCTCCCAACCTTGAACTTCTTCCCGTTAATCATCGGACGAACGACGATTCTCTTCCACACTTCGTGAGAGAGAAAGCATTTTCCGTGTATCTCCCGGCGGTTCTTCTCACCTCCTCAGATGAGCAATATTTTCCCATCTATCACTCGTGACATATAAAACATGTTAATCTCGTTCCCTCTCATTTAGATTGTCCATAGTTGATCTATCGCGTGGGGATTGGTAGCTTTTGTTGATTTGTCCATCAACCATCAGGAGTATGAAGGCTTTATGAAAAGTGTCACACTTCGAGCAGTTGCCGAGCGCTCTACTCGTCTCTCTTTGCCGATTCAAATGCATGTTTTGTGTGAGCGCATACCTCAAGCAACTTTGAGATGTCACAAGTTCTCGGCATATGCGGGGAATCAACTGTAATGTAATCATTAACAAAACAAAAACCAAGCAAACACTCATCATAAATTATACAAACCAGAAATGGGCACCAGGATAGCACTCTGGGATGGTGAGGAATGCCGCATCTCATAGTGAGTTTCGATGTTTGAAGTGTCACTATCTAGAACTCTTCGAGCAGTTCTGGATAGGTGGCCAAACACATAATGGGTGACAACTCGCGTGCTAAGACAGCGATTCAAGTCTCGTACTTTACTTTACATAAACCATCAATTATTTAAAGAAATCAAGAATGAAACACATTTTTTTTAAAAATGGAAGCATTCGACGCTTATTGATAATGTCCATGTAGTGTAAGTGTCCAGATGTTTTCACAAGAGGCACATGTATGGGTGATGCAGTCATTGTCACAAAACGCTCTACTGATACAGGGACACAATTTCATATTTCCATTAATGACTGGGTGAACCCCGAAGCCATGTCGGTTCAATAAAACAATTATTACATTTATAAATTGAACCCGAATCACCAAGAAAGATGAACTAATCAGTTTAATCTTATTCGTTTACTTGATAGTAGATTGCAATGTAGTGTGGTTTGTGTATTTCAGTACACCACTGCAACGCCTTCAAATCATATTAGTTGAGTACTACTTTCTTGGCCTTTCTTTTTCCTTGACAATCCTGTAAAGCAGCAGTCGCTTGTATCCAGAGTTGACTGTTCCAAGAAAGTAACCGGTCTAGACTAACGAATATCTCCCATGAAAATAGTTGCTACAGGCTAAAGAATATCTCCCATGAAAATAGTTGCTACAGGCTAAAGAATATCTCCCATGAAAATAGTTGCTACAGGCTAATGAATATCTCCCATGAAAATAGTTGCTACAGGCTAAAGAATATCTCCCATGAAAATAGTTGCTACAGGCTAAAGAATATCTCCCATGAAAGTAGCTGCTACAGGCTAAAGAATATCTCCCATGAAAATAGTTGCTACAGGCTAAAGAATATCTCCTATGAAAGTAGCTGCTACAGGCTAAAGAATATCTCCCATGAAAGTAGCTGCTACAGGCTAAAGAATATCTCCCATGAAAGTAGCTGCTACAGGCTAACGATTCTCTCTCAGGAAAGTAGCTGCTACAGACTAACGAATATCTCCCAGGAAAGTAGCTGCTACAGACTAAAGAATATCTCCCATGAAAGTAGCTGCTACAGACTAAAGAATATCTCACATGAAAGTAGCTTCTACAGGCTAACGATTATCTCTCATGAAAGTAGCTGCTACAGACTAAAGAATATCTCCCATGAAAGTAGCTGCTACAGGCTAAAGAATATCTCCCATGAAAGTAGCTGCTACAGGCTAAAGAATATCTCCTATGAAAGTAGCTGCTACAGGCTAAAGAGTATCTCCCATGAAAGTAGCTGCTACAGGCTAAAGAATATATCCAATGAAAGTAGCTGCTACAGACTAAAGGATATTTCCCATCAAAGTAGCTGCTACAGGCTAAAGAATATTTCAGAGGAAAGCAGATGGTACAGGCTAAAGAATATCTCCCATGAAAGTAGCTGCTACATGCTAAAAAATATCTCCTATGAAAGTAGCTGCTACAGGCTAAAAAGTATCTCCCATGAAAGTAGCTGCTACAGGCTAAAGAATATCTCCAATGAAAGTAGCTGCTACAGACTAAAGGATATCTCCCATCAAAGTAGCTGCTACAGGCTAAAGAATACTTCACAGGAAAGCAGCTGGTACAGGCTAAAGAATATTTCCCATAAAAGTAGCTGCTACAGGCGAAAGAATATCTCCCATGAAAGTAGCTGCTACAGGCTAAATAATATCTCCAATGAAAGTAGCTGCTACAGGCGAAAGAATATCTCCCATGAAAGTAGCTGCTACAGGCTAAAGAATATCTCCCATGAAAGTAGCTGCTACAGGCTAACGATTATCTCCCATGAAAGTAGCTGCTACATACTAACGAATTTCTCTCAGGAAAGTAGCTGCTACAGACTAACGAATTTCTCTCAAGAAAGTAGCTGCTACAGACTAACGAATTTCTCCCATGAAAGTAGCTGCTACAGACTAACGAATCTCTCTTAGGAAAGTAGCTGCTATAGGCTAACGAATCTCTCTTAGAAAGTAGCTGCTACAGACTAACGAATCTCTCTTAGGAAAGTAGCTGCTACAGACTAACGAATCTCTCTTTGGAAAGTAGCTGCTACAGACTAACGAATCTCTCTTAGGAAAGTAGCTGCTACAAACTAACGAATCTCTCTTAGGAAAGTAGCTGCTACAGACTAACGAATCTCTCTTAGGAAAGTAGCTGCTACAGACTAACGAATCTCTCCCATGAAAGTAGCTGCTACAGACTAATGAATTTTTCCCATGAAAGTAGCTGCTACAGACTAACGAATTTCTCCCATGAAAGTAGCTGCTACAGACTAACGAATCTCTCCCATGAAAGTAGCTGCTACAGACTAACGAATTTCTCCCATGAAAGTAGCTGCTACATACTAACGAATTTCTCCCATGAAAGTAGCTGCTACAGACTAACGAATTTTACCCATGAAAGTAGCTGCTACAGACTAACGAATCTCTCTTAGGAAAGTGGCTGCTACAGACTAACGAATTTCTCCCATGAAAGTAGCTGCTACAGACTAACGAATTTCTCCCATGAAAGTAGCTGCTATAGACTAACGAATTTCTCCCATGAAAGTAGCTGCTATAGACTAACGAATCTCTCCCATGAAAGTAGCTGCTACAGACTAACGAATTTCTCCCATGAAAGTAGCTGCTACAGACTAACGAATCTCTCTTAGGAAAGTAGCTGTTACAGACTAACGAATTTCTCTTAGGAAAGTAGCTGCTACAGACTAACGAATCTCTCTTAGGAAAGTAGCTGCTACAGACTAACGAATCTCTCTTAGGAAAGTAGCTGCTATAAACTAATGAATCTCTCTCAGGAAAGTAGCTGCTAGAGACTAACGAATCTCTCTCAGGAAAGTAGCTGCTAGAGACTAACGAATCTCTCTCATGAAAGTAGCTGCTAGAGACTAACGAATCTCTCTCAAGAAAGTAGCTGCTATAAACTAATGAATCTCTCTCAGGAAAGTAGCTGCTACAGACTAACGAATCTCTCCCATGAAAGTAGCTGCTAGAGACTAACGAATCTCTTTCAGGAAAGTAGCTGCTAGAGACTAACAATCTCTCTCAGGAAAGTAGCTGCTATAAACTAACGAATCTCTCTCAGGAAAGTAGCTGCTATAAACTAACGAATCTCTCTTAGGAAAGTAGCTGCTACAGACTAACGAATCTCTCTTAGGAAAGTAGCTGCTAGAGACTAACGAATCTCTCTCAGGAAAGTAGCTGCTATAAACTAATGAATCTCTCTCAGGAAAGTAGCTGCTATAAACTAATGAATCTCTCTCAGGAAAGTAGCTGCTACAGACTAACGAATTTCTCCCATGAAAGTAGCTGCTACAGACTAACGAATCTCTCTTAGGAAAGTAGCTGTTACAGACTAACGAATTTCTCTTAGGAAAGTAGCTGCTACAGACTAACGAATCTCTCTTAGGAAAGTAGCTGCTACAGACTAACGAATCTCTCTTAGGAAAGTAGCTGCTATAAACTAATGAATCTCTCTCAGGAAAGTAGCTGCTAGAGACTAACGAATCTCTCTCATGAAAGTAGCTGCTAGAGACTAACGAATATCTCTTAGGAAAGTAGCTGCTAGAGACTAACGAATCTCTCTCAGGAAAGTAGCTGCTATAAACTAACGAATTTCTCCCATGAAAGTAGCTGCTATAGACTAACGAATTTCTTCCATGAAAGTAGCTGCTACAGACTAACGAATTTCTCCCATGAAAGTAGCTTCTACAGACTAACGAATTTCTCCCAAGAAAGTAGCTGCTACAGACTAACGAATTTCTCCCATGAAAGTAGCTGCTACAGACTAACGAATTTCTCCCATGAAAGTAGCTGCTACAGACTAACGAATCTCTCTTAGGAAAGTAGCTGTTACAGACTAACGAATTTCTCCCATGAAAGTAGCTGCTACAGTCTAACGAATTTCTCCCATGAAAGTAGCTGCTACAGACTAACGAATCTCTCTTAGGAAAGTAGCTGTTACAGACTAACGAATTTCTCCCATGAAAGTAGCTGCTACAGACTAACGAATTTCTCCCATGAAAGTAGCTACTACAGACTAACGAATCTCTCTTAGGAAAGTAGCTGCTATAAACTAATGAATCTCTCTCAGGAAAGTAGCTGCTATAAACTAATGAATCTCTCTCAGGAAAGTAGCTGCTAGAGACTAACGAATCTCTCTCAGGAAAGTAGCTGCTAGAGACTAACGAATCTCTCTTAGGAAAGTAGCTGCTAGAGACTAACGAATCTCTCTCAGGAAAGTAGCTGCTATAAACTAATGAATCTCTCTCAGGAAAGTAGCTGTTACAGACTAACGAATCTCTCTTAGGAAAGTAGCTGCTACAGACTAACGAATCTCTCTTAGGAAAGTAGCTGCTAGAGACTAACGAATCTCTCTCAGGAAAGTAGCTGCTACAGACTAACGAATCTCTCTTAGGAAAGTAGCTGCTAGAGACTAACGAATCTCTCTTAGGAAAGTAGCTGCTATAAACTAATGAATCTCTCTCAGGAAAGTAGCTGCTATAAACTAATGAATCTCTCTCAGGAAAGTAGCTGTTACAGACTAACGAATCTCTCTTAGGAAAGTAGCTGCTACAGACTAACGAATCTCTCTTAGGAAAGTAGCTTCTATAAACTAATGAATCTCTCTTAGGAAAGTAGCTGCTATAAACTAACGAATCTCTCTCAGGAAAGTAGCTGCTATAAACTAATGAATCTCTCTTAGGAAAGTAGCTGCTATAAACTAATGAATCTCTCTTAGGAAAGTAGCTGCTATAAACTAATGAATCTCACTTAAGAAAGTAGCTGCTATAAACTAATGAATCTCTCTTAGGAAAGTAGCTGCTATAAACTAATGAATCTCTCTTAGGAAAGTAGCTGCTATAAACTAATGAATCTCTCTCAGGAAAGTAGCTGCTATAAACTAATGAATCTCTCTTAGGAAAGTAGCTGCTATAAACTAACGAATCTCTCTCAGGAAAGTAGCTGCTATAAACTAATGAATCTCTCTCAGGAAAGTAGCTGCTATAAACTAATGAATCTCTCTCAGGAAAGTAGCTGTTACAGACTAACGAATCTCTCTTAGGAAAGTAGCTGCTATAAACTAATGAATCTCTCTCAGGAAAGTAGCTGCTACAGACTAACGAATCTCTCTCAGGAAAGTAGCTGCTATAAACTAATGAATCTCTCTCAGGAAAGTAGCTGCTATAAACTAATGAATCTCTCTCAGGAAAGTAGCTGCTAGAGACTAACGAACCTCTCTTAGGAAAGTAGCTGCTACAGACTAACGAATCTCTCTTAGGAAAGTAGCTGCTAGAGACTAACGAATCTCTCTCAGGAAAGTAGCTGCTATAAACTAATGAATCTCTCTTAGGAAAGTAGCTGCTACAGACTAACGAATCTCTCTCAGGAAAGTAGCTGCTATAAACTAATGAATCTCTCTCAGGAAAGTAGCTGTTACAGACTAACGAATCTCTCTCAGGAAAGTAGCTGCTATAAACTAATGAATCTCTCTCAGGAAAGTAGCTGTTACAGACTAACGAATCTCTCTTAGGAAAGTAGCTGCTATAAACTAACGAATCTCTCTCAGGAAAGTAGCTGTTATAAACTAATGAATCTCTCTCAGGAAAGTAGCTGCTATAAACTAATGAATCTCTCTCAGGAAAGTAGCTGCTAGAGAATAACGAATCTCTCTCAGGAAAGTAGCTGCTATAAACTAATGAATCTCTCTCAGGAATGTAGCTGCTAGAGACTAACGAATCTCTCTCAGGAAAGTAGCTGCTATAAACTAATGAATCTCTCTCAGGAAAGTAGCTGCTATAAACTAATGAATCTCTCTCAGGAAAGTAGCTGTTACAGACTAACGAATCTCTCTTAGGAAAGTAGCTGCTACAGACTAACGAATCTCTCTTAGGAAAGCAGCTGCTACAGACTAATGAATCTCTCTCAGGAAAGTAGCTGCTATAAACTAATGAATCTCTCTCAGGAATGTAGCTGCTATAAACTAATGAATCTCTCTCAGGAAAGTAGCTGCTATAAACTAATGAATCTCTCTCAGGAAAGTAGCTGTTACAGACTAACGAATCTCTCTTAGGAAAGTAGCTGCTACAGACTAACGAATCTCTCTTAGGAAAGTAGCTGTTACAGACTAACGAATTTCTCTTAGGAAAGTAGCTGCTACAGACTAACGAATCTCTCTTAGGAAAGTAGCTGCTACAGACTCTAACGAATCTCTCTCAGGAAAGTAGCTGCTATAAACTAATGAATCTCTCTCAGGAAAGTAGCTGTTATAAACTAATGAATCTCTCTCAGGAAAGTAGCTGCTATAAACTAATGAATCTCTCTCAGGACAGTAGCTGCTATAAACTAATGAATCTCTCTCAGGAAAGTAGCTGCTACAGACTAACGAATCTCTCTCAGGAAAGTAGCTGCTATAAACTAATGAATCTCTCTCAGGAAAGTAGCTGCTACAGACTAACGAATCTCTCTCAGGAAAGTAGCTGCTATAAACTAATGAATCTCTCTCAGGAAAGTAGCTGCTACAGACTAACGAATCTCTCTCAGGAAAGTAGCTGCTATAAACTAATGAATCTCTCTCAGGAAAGTAGCTGCTATAAACTAATGAATCTCTCTCAGGAAAGTAGCTGCTATAAACTAATGAATCTCTCTCAGGAAAGTAGCTGCTACAGACTAACGAATCTCTCTCAGGAAAGTAGCTGCTATAAACTAATGAATCTCTCTCAGGAAAGTAGCTGCTATAAACTAATGAATCTCTCTCAGGAAAGTAGCTGCTATAAACTAATGAATCTCTCTCAGGAAAGTAGCTGCTATAAACTAATGAATCTCTCTTAGGAAAGTAGCTGCTATAAACTAATGAATCTCTCTCAGGAAAGTAGCTGCTATAAACTAATGAATCTCTCTCAGGAAAGTAGCTGCTATAAACTAATGAATCTCTCTTAGGAAAGTAGCTGCTAGAGACTAACGAATCTCTCTCAGGAAAGTAGCTGCTAGAGACTAACGAATCTCTTTCAGGAAAGTAGGTGGTAGAGACTAACGAACCTCTCTCAGAAAAGTAGCCGGTCCAATCTAAGGTATCTGTCCAAGGAAAATGGCCACTCCATTCAAAGAAATATCTCCAAAGAAATTAGCCGCTCCAATCTAAGGAATTTCTCCATGGAAAGTAACCGCTACAATCTAAGGAATGTCTGAAAGGAAAATAGCCGCTCCAATCTAAGGAATCTCTCCAAGGAAAATAACCGTTCCGATCTAAGGAATCTCTGAAAGGAAAATAACCGCTCCAATCTAAGGAATTTCTCTATTGGAAAGTAACCGCTACAATCTAAGGAATCTCTCCAAGGAAAGTGCCGCACCAGACTAATAAATTTCTCCCAAGAAAGTAGCAGTTCTCCGAGGAAAGTAACTGCTTCCTGCGCAACAAGTCTCCCCAACTCTGGTTTACATCATGATTTCGTCCTCTTAGGTATACTTGCCATCTTTTCCTGCACGGGTTTTAACAACAGAGTTTGTTAAATTAACTCACAAACCAGACAAACATAAGATTAATGAATTATAATACACAAACCAGGCAAACATAAGATTAATGAATTATAATACAAAAACTAGGCAAACATAAGATTAATTATTATAATACACAAACCAGGCAAACATAAGATTAATGAATTATAATACACAAACCAGGCAAACATAAGATTAATGAATTATAATACACAAACCAGGCAAACATAAGATTAATGAATTATAATACACAAAGCAGGCAAACATAAGATTAATTAATTATAATACACAAACCAGGCAAACATAAGATTCATGAATTATAATACACGAACCAGGCAAACATAAGATTAATGTATTATAATACACAAACCAGGCAAACATAAGATTAATGAATTATAATACACGAACCAGGCAAACATACGATTAATGTATTATAATACACAAAGCAGGCAAACTTAAGAGTAATGTATTATAATACACAAAGCAGACAAACTTAAGATTAATGTATTATAATACACAAAGCAGGCAAACTTAAGATTAATGTATTATAATACACAAAGCAGGCAAACTTAAGATTAATGTATTATAATACACAAAGCAGGCAAACTTAAGATTAATGTATTATAATACACAAAGCAGGCAAACTTAAGATTAATGGATATATAAACCAAAGAAACATCAACCTTAGACATTCGTGACTACTTCTTTAATTAAAATAGATCTGAGTTGATTTCCATCAGAGGCAACCATAATTGTTCTCTAGCGCGAGATGTAACCTCACTGGTAGCTATAATTATAAGACAGTCTGTCCATTAACCACCACGAAGAGTAAGACAATCAATAATGAACAAATAAACACTCAGTAAGTAAGTAAAGTACCCCGTCACGCCAAGTGGCGTATAGGGAATATGGTGTTAGTGACCCTATATTTTACAGACCTTCAGCACATGATTTTTGGGGTAATGTGGTCGGTATTACGCCCGTGCTGCTTTACTTTCCCAGAAAAAAATCCGGTACCCTTTTAAGGCTGGGTGAACCCGGAAGCCGTCGGTTGGGATCGAACCCTACCCTTTGTCCGTGGTAGTCCAGTTCACTAACCACTGAGCTATCGCGGCTACCTAAACACTCAGTGGCCATGCTAATTATATCACATCATTTATATGTTGGCTGGGAGATGAACTATTTCAAAGCAAGTTACTAACCTACACTTGTGTGGCTTTATAACGTGCAGTTAACACAAATATTTCTGGAATGTATTCAAGGATACATTGATGCTATACATTCTTTAGAGAAAACCCTTCCAAAATTGTCAATATCGAGTCTCATTTATTATCAGCAAATGTTTAGCAATAGATCATTCTTGTCAAACCTTTGTCTTCTTTTATGAATTGCAGAATGTTAAAAGTAAGGCTTTATTTCCAGGCAAAGTTCACTCATCAAGACTCGCCAAGACTTATCAAGACTCGCCAAGACTTATCAAGACTCATCAAGACTCGCCAAGACTCGCCAAGACTTATCAAGACTCATCAAGACTCATCAAGACTCGCCAAGACTTATCAAGATTCATCAAGACTCGCCAAGACTTATCAAGACTCATCAAGACTTATCAAGATTCGCCAAGACTTATCAAGACTCATCAAGATTCGCCAAGACTTATCAAGACTCATCAAGACTCGTCAAGACTTATCAAGATTCGCCAAGACTCGCCAAGACTTATCAAGACTCGCCAAGACTTATCAAGACTCATCAAGACTCGCCAAGACTTATCAAGATTCGCCAAGACTTATCAAGACTCATCAAGACTCGTCAAGACTTATCAAGATTCGCCAAGACTCGCCAAGACTATCAAGACTCATCAAGACTCGTCAAGACTTATCAAGACTTATCAAGACTCATCAAGACTCGACAAGACTTATCAAAATTCGCCAAGACTTATCAAGACTCATCAAGACTTGCCAAGACTCATCAAGACTCGCCAAGACTTATCAAGACTCATCAAGACTCGCCAAGACGTATCAAGATTCGCCAAGACTTATCAAGACTCATCAAGACTCGCCAAGACTTATCAAGACTCATCAAGACTCGACAAGACTTATCAAGATTCGCCAAGACTTATCAAGACTCATCAAGACTTGCCAAGACTCATCAAGACTCGCCAAGACTTATCAAGACTCATCAAGACTCGCCAAGACGTATCAAGATTCGCCAAGACTTATCAAGACTCATCAAGACTCGCCAAGACTTATCAAGACTCATCAAGATTCGCCAAGACTTATCAAGACTCACAAAGACACGCCAAGACTTATCAAGACTCATCAAGATTCGCCAAGAATTATCAAGACTCATCAAGATTCGCCAAGACTTATCAAGACTCATCTAGATTCGCCAAGACTTATCAAGACTCATCAAGATTCGCCAAGACTTATCAAGACTCATCAAGATTTGCCATGACTTTTCAAGACTCACAAAGACTCGCCAAGGCTCATCACGATTCGCCGAGACTTATCAAGACTCATCAAGATTCGCCAAGACTTATCAAGACTCATCAAGATTCGCCATGACTTTTCAAGACTCATCAAGACTCGCCAAGGCTCATCACGATTCGCCAAGACTTATCAAGACTCATCAAGATTCGCCAAGACTTATCAAGACTCATCAAGATTCGTCAAGACTTGTCAAGACTCACAAAGACACGCCAAGACTCATCAAGATTCGCCAAGACTTATCAAGACTCATCAAGATTCGTCAAGACTTGTCAAGACTCACAAAGACACGCCAAGACTCATCAAGACTCGCCAAGACTTATCAAGACTCATCAAGATTCGTCAAGACTTGTCAAGACTCACAAAGACACGCCAAGACTCATCAAGATTCGCCAAGACTTATCAAGACTCATCAAGATTCGCCAAGACTTATCAAGATTCATCAAGACTCGCCGAGATTCATCTAGACTTATGAAGACCCATCAAGGCTGCACAGAGAACTGGGATGTTTTTAAATACTCACGTAATGAATCTTCAACATCTGGAAACATTTGATCAATTCTTCTTTGCTTTAACTTATTGCTCACGGAAAGTCACTTTGTATTATCATGATCTTGCTATAATGTATTTGGTATTGTCAGTTATCAAACTAAACTTATCAAGAATTAATTAATTTTTAAAATAACTAATGCGCCATTAACTATTACGCAATAGTTTTAATTTACTTTACTTTATATTTAAATAATTTTGTTTTCTATATACGACGCGCCTATATTACAAATTAACACAGATGATACGACAAATAACATAAGCACAATAATATTTATTTGCTAAGTGTTTTTTTAGAATTTGATTTTCTTGTATCCGTTCATACTGTAACAGACATTACAATAAATATATTGCCTGCATCATTCAAATATCATTATACTGACACGAGCCTGCTACAATTTATTTTAGTGAGCATTAGATGACACGAAAACGCACGACGCGAATTAAGGCAATGTGTAGAAGTCATCACATATGAACGGCTGTTTTTTTTTTGTTTTCAGCAGCAATAACATAATTAGTTTTGTGGATGATTCGTGTTCGACTGGACTGTGTCGAACATTCGAATGGAACTGCAATGAACATTTTAAAATATTTATTTCACTCTTACTATTGCCAACTGTGTGTAACATATTTCAGACACAATCTAACATAGACTTCAAACATGACGTGTATATTGCAGGCTGGCTAGGCTTGCCGTGAAGCGCCGCAGATGAAGGAAATCGAATACAGAAAAGTAATAAGGAAACTGAGATAAGTTTATCATTTCAATAAGAGATATCAATCTAATAATATACGCACCTCGGCATCCAGTTGTACGGTCTTCGCTAAGACCAATCGAACCCTTGACGCTCAGATACCTTTTGTGCCTCTACGGCAACGGTTAGTGATGGGGTTGCAACAATGACGTATGTATGCTATGAAAGTCTTCGCTCGGTACTGAGCTAGCTTGGTGCTTTCGTCATGTTCATTGTTTTCGAAATGGGAAAAAATTAAGTTCTTTTTTGTACGCACTTGCAGTGCTTCTGTTAATTGTGGCTCTGCTGCGTGTGTCGAGCAATCAATGAAAGTGGGTGATATAAATAATGAAGTGGGTGATATAAATAATGAAGTGGGTGATATAAATAATGAAGTTCTGGAAAAGATACCATTTTCTCGGCTTCCGATTAAAGATAAACTTCAAATAAGTGAACAAGTTAGGCCTCAACTATCCCTTCCATATCTTAAAAGTGTACATAAAGAAAAGAACACGGGGAAATATAAGATGCTTTAACTACAGTAACTGTAACAAATAACCATGGCTAGCTGGGTCGAGTCAATCTCAGAAATTGAACTGCTGGTCGTGTTTGATTTGTACAATGTTGCGAGCCCTTGAAATAAGGCCGGTTTTAACAACTTAAATTATTTGGTAACGCTATGTGAAACACTAGAAATCACTTAGTCACGTATGAGCGCTCTGTACGTCACAGACATTCGGCTGTCAAAGAGTTAACCATACCTTGAGTTTACAAAATAACATCGCACTTTGCCTAAAGAAAAGTGAAGGAAAACATGTTTTTAAAAGTCTAATCAATGAAGTTGCTTTTCTAGGAAAACATGTTTTAAAAGTCTAATCAATGAAGTTGCTTTTCTAGGAAAACATGTTTTTAAAAGTCTAATCAATGAAGTTGCTTTTCTAGGAAAACAGGAATGTGCATTCAGGGCCCGCGTTAAATTTTAGGACACAAATAGAGACATGTACAAGGAACTTATTATAGCTACTTACGATTAAACAATTGACAGCCATTTAAAAACTGACATTTTTCAAAGTAACTCATCCCGCATAACCGCGGCGTCACAATATAGTTACAGAATCTGCAATATTCATTAACGAAATGCCCTCTCTTTTCCATCTTACCTTTAAGTAATCTACCCTTGCACGTATAAACAACTTTAATATAGCGTGCGCTATTGTCAATGAAGACAGGCTTCATAGTTACTTAATACATCTGCCAAAGAGCAGACACAGAGCAAACGACAATACACTGCTATCGCATCATTAACATAGCACATTAATCTAGCATATGGAAAAGCTGCGTCTTCTTGCACCTACTCTCGGAAGGTACAATCTAAATAGAGAGACCCGGGGAAATGCTGCCATCTATGCCCATGACGTATATGAAGGTCTCCCATTGAAGCCTTTGCTGATAGAATTGATTTAGTGAATGAATACGACAGGCCACCTCTGGATTTCCTGATGTTTCAGCTTCTTGAACTCAGGATCAGTAATTTCCTTCCAAATTGATTGTCTGCGGCCCTAAAACAACGAAAGGTGGCATTAAGGGTGGTATGTGGACCTTCGACCCAACGAAAATTCATCTGGGCACTTCCACAGCAGTCATCATAATCGCTGATGTTGTTCAGCGTATACAGAGCTAAGGTTCACAAGCCAGCCAATCTTCGATCGGGGCATTATCTTACGATGAGGATGTTTTGATGTACCACCAGGGCAGAGAGAGAGAGAGAGAGAGAGAGAGAGAGAGAGAGAGTGAGTGCTGCTGTAGAACTTCAGATACAGCTTGATCGTATAAGCGTCTGGTGTGGGCAGGTCACCTTAACATGACGAAGGCAACAGTGACATTGTTTTCTTAGAATAATGACATATTCAATAAATCAAGGCCAAATGTGAGTCTGTGTTCAGAAGTTGTTGAGAAAAAAACACAGAGGGAGAGAACCATCAAGAAACATCGAAAACACACAGAGAAAGAGAAATGTCAAGAATTAGAAACATCGAGATAGAGAACAAGATAATTATAAGTTAGAGAGAGAGATAGAGAATCACCTAGTGAATGTCAAGTTTGACCAGATATAGTTTAGTTGAGAAGTGTTTCAAGTTAGACTCAGAAGTTTTGTGTTCCAGAGAACAAAATAGTAAGTTGATTCAGAGTAGAATAGAATAAGTCAAGACATAGATATAGAATAGCAAGTAAATCAAGACGAGTTGTAATATTTTAATAGAATAAGTCAAGACATAGATATAGAATAGCAAGTAAATCAAGACGAGTTGTAATATTTTAATAGAATAAGTCAAGACATAGATATAGAATAGCAAGTAAATCAAGACGAGTTGTAATATTTTAATAGAATAAGTCAAAGACATAGATATAGAATAGCAAGTAAATCAAGACGAGTTGTAATATTTTAATAGAATAAGTCAAGACATAGATATAGAATAGCAAGTAAATCAAGAGGAGTTGTAATATTTTAATAGAATAAGTCAAGACATAGATATAGAATAGCAAATAAATCAAGACGAGTTGTAATATTTTAATAAACGATATATTTAGAAACGTCACAGACACTCTGTATTAAGAAATGTCTGAAATAATATCGGTGTTAACCTGTTGAGCGCATTCAAACAAATAACATTACTTTTAGAATTGGAATTTATAATTTTAGATGTTCTCAACTATACCTTCACTTGTACAGTCGACGACCTAATAAACTTGTGTAAGCAAAATTTCATAGTCTGTGTTGACTGGCTACATGAATCCATGTCAAGACTTTGTTAGTATGTCGCGATGTGATCTATGTGTGATAATTATAAACAAATATCTAAACTCTTCATGATAAAACCATTAGTAGCCGTTACCAGTCTCAATATTTGAATCTGGAGAAAACAAAGTCCATACTATCACAACGGCACCTGCTTGTTAATCTTAAAGTGCGTCCAATAATATCCTCAGATTACCGGGGGTATTACCGACAGATTCAAAGAATTCAACTTTCGCCCTAGCCTGAGTTTAAGCTTTCGAACAGGACTTAAACAAGCAGACAGACGTCTAGCACGCGACAGACAAGGAGGCATATCTGGCATCACTAACCAGATTAATGTTTGTGGTCTTCCAGTCGTACTGACGTTGATTCACAAACTAAACATTTTTGAATATTTGATTACTGCACGGTCGCAGCGAACATCACCAAAAACCAAATGTTCTGATTTCTGTCACTCCACTAATCTCAGCTTTTCATTCCAGCAACGCGCATTTTTTTGTCTCATAATTTTCTTCTCTTCCTCTCTTTCTTTATGCTTCCGTCATCCATTTATTTGTATTCGCCGTTCTCCAATTCGAGACTGCCAATTATCGTATTTGCCACCCTCTATTTTTGAAGTACCCATTTGCTCAATGAAATTTCTTTGCTGTGCTCATTAACTACATTTCTTATGTTATTTTATTTGGACACATGAACATCTCAGTCACACATAACTCGGCCAGCCGTTCGTTTTCTTCCTTTGACCAGCAACCCACCGTAGCAGCTCCCGCATTGCGCCTCTAAATGTAATAGAATGACGTTGAATCTCATCTCTTATGAAAACAATGAAACTGTCTGATCCAACAAGTCGATCAACAACAATAAGATTAGTTCTATCTTCTGGTGCAACAAATTGCTTCGCTAAGAAACATCACATTTGACTACATTCGTGATAATAATTGCTTTTATTTTGTATTTTCAAATTCGACACATCAACAAGCTGTATAGCGAAAAGCTGAAAGCGACCTATCGAATTTAAGACGGTGACGCCCCTCATTATGAATGAATGAGATGGTCTTCCGGGAAAGATGGCGGTCATTGCCGCAGACCCCTTTAGAGAGTCTCTATCTATCTATTGTCCTTTCAAGCCGAAGACGGCACATATGGCAGAACCACAATCTCAAAAAAACAGAAACCTTGCGTGCCAAAGTGGCACATATTGCAGAGATCACTGCTTCTATGGCTCTGTTTCCATAACAATACTTGTTTACAATGACAGCTTGTCAAGCCATCAATCAACCTCCTTAGTCGCCTCTTACGACATGCCTGGAAGGTCACAGTGTCACTATTCTTTACTTCCCTCATAATGAAGCCCCGGTAACACACAGGAAATTATTGTATATAATTGTGTATGCTAAGTACAAAATGGCAGCCTTTCCATTTTTTTTAAACCCTGATAAAACCGTATAAATGAGAATGTCCATAACTCTCTAGTTTTACTTGAGAGAGTGCCAGCACTAAAACAGTTTTTGTGTTTAAGCTGGTTTCTATGTGTTCTTTTTTAGAATTAATTTGAATGAATTTGAGTTGGAAGTAAATGTGGGGACTCTCTTTTTGGTGTTGTTTGAAATTGTCGCCCACACAGCCGGCTTGACCCCCCACTGGAGCTCGACCTTACTAACGGTCATAACAAAATCAAAATGGCTCCATGTCGCCTGGTTTTCCAAAGGCTAACGCAGTCGCTTAAACCGTTTCAGTTACTATGCTTGTTTTAAATGTGTGTTTTAAATGTGTGTTTTTAATGTGTATTTTAAATATGTGTTTTAAATATGTGTTTTAAATGTGTGTTTTAAATATGTGTTTTAAATATGTATTTTAAATATGTGCTTTAAATATGTATTTAAAATATGTGTTTTAAAAGCGTGTTTTAAATATGTGTTTTAATGTGTGTTTTAAATATGTGTTTTAAATGTGTTTTAAATATGTGTTTTAAATATGTGCTTTAAATATGTGTTTTAAATGTGTGTTTTAAATGTGTTTTAAATATGTGTTTTAAAAGTGTATTTTAAATATGTGTTTTAAATATGTGTTTTAAAAGTGTGTTTTAAATATGTGTTTTAAATATGTGTTTTAAATGTGTGTTTTAAATATGTGTTTTAAATATGTGTTTTAAATGTTTGTTTTAAATATGTGTTTTAAATGTGTGTTTTAAATATGTGTTTTAAATGTTTGTTTTAAATATGTGTTTTAAATGTGTGTTTTAAATATGTGTTTTAAATGTGTGTTTTAAATGTGTGTTTTAAATATCTGTTTTAAATATGTGTTTTAAATGTTTGTTTTAAATATGTGTTTTAAATGTGTGTTTTAAATATGTGTTTTAAATATGTGTTTTAAATGTGTGTTTTAAATGTGTGTTTTAAATATGTGTTTTAAATGTGTATTTTAAATGTGTGTTTTAAATATGTGTTTTAAATATGTGTTTTAAATGTGTGTTTTAAATGTGTGTTTTAAATATGTGTTTTAAATGTGTGCTTTCGAGAAAACTGGAGCGAGGAAGTGATTGTACATTTTCTGTGGATGGAAGTTGTTTGGAATCATGGTGATTAGGACTGCCTCGTAGTCGACCTTGTCAACATAATTTGATACCGAGCTCTGGCGAGAGCTGTGACATGAGTGGAGTGGGTATTGGGAGATCCAGACTGCAGTGACAATCATTCAATCAACACAACAGAACTGAACAGAGAGCGATGAACTGACAAGAATGAACTTTACATGAGACACTTTCATGACAAAAGGGGAGATATGTTCTAGAACAAGTTGGAAAGATTAATCCGATATCTAAAATAAGATGTGCATACAAGATGACCACTAGGGACCACAATAACATGATTTTTGTTTGAGAATTATTGACTTTTTCCTCCAGAATTTCAAGTCAAAGTGAACATGTGTTGGTTTGTTTTAAAGAACAGGTTGGGCGTTTTGTTTAATTTGATTGCAGCTTTCATTTCAGCTGAGAAAAGCTACTCAAATGTTCGGAAGGATGTTAAGTGTGGGTCGCAGGTGCCAGCGTAGAGCAACCTGTAGGCGACCTTCACTGACTGTGTTCTCATACAAGCAGAAGTGTTAGAGAAAGTCACATTAGATAAAGACATCTTTTCTGGTTTCGTGGAATGTTGGAGCTACAGATGCAAGTAAATACTCCATCATTTTCAATTTGTCAGTTGCTGCTATCAAGTGCATGTCCAGCATTAAGAAATAGAATTTGATTTGAAATAATGCCACGAGTTGATGTGGGCAGGGTGCCCTTTGACTCATTGATGTGGCGGGTCGTTATAGCTTTCTTGACATCCCCGGCTCTTACTTGAGAAGTTTGAGTTCATCTATCCCAGGCTATGCTGGGAAACTACTAGTCCAGCCCAGAGGTTCTGCAATACTGGGTCTTCTATATCAGTAACAGCCACCACTACAGGGAACACGGCGATCCTAGCTTCTGTTAGCCAGCCTGTTTTGACTCAGACTGTTACCAGGGGAGACCACGAGGAGGTAGAACTATTAGGTCTTGGTCAGCTAATGGTGCGCCGACCCTGCTATTGCGACGGCAGGTCGCAGGCGTTTATGCTCCCCATCAGAAAAAGGAGAAACTGAGTAGCCACATTGAAGAGAAATAGTTCATGTTGAGTCACATTTGTGCAACAGACATCATTTGAGTTGTCATCCAGACACATCAGCTCAATTAGAGGTTTAAACTTCATCGTTTTTTCAAGGGACACAAAACCGTAGCCGCTACAGAGAAAGCTTTAGGACACCACAGTAAGGTAATGACACTATTTTGTGATGAACGCGGGCGTCACTATTTAAATATATTGTATGGGTCTGCCTGAAAAATATTAAATACACATCTTGGATAAATCACTTTATTGATAAAATCCCGACTTAAAACACCCAACAACTGAACACATACTTGTCCTTATGAAAGGGCATTCAAGGCCTTGGATCTGCTTCCATGTGGCTGAAACTATCTTCACTCACCATAAACTATTACCAAGATTTGTTTCTAAGAAACAAAACAAGCAATTTGAAAATGTTGCAGATTGAATCTGCAGGTGGATTAGGTTGCTTCTCCTATCTGCGATGCTGTGACCAAGAAAACTCGAATGTTAGCCATAAAACGTACAGAGTTAAAAAAAGACTCCTCACAATTATTTTTGGTAAAATAGAAAATGTCGATATCAGTTTTGGAAGTTTCACTCTCAATACTATTTTACTTCTGTTGGAAGTTTCACTCTCAATACTATTTTACTTCTGTTGGAAGTTTCACTCTCAATACTATTTTACTTCTGTTGGAAGTTTCACTCTCAATACTATTTTACTTCTGTTGGAAGTTTCACTCTCAATACTATTTTACTTCTGTTGGAAGTTTCACTCTCAATACTATTTTACTTCTGTTGGAAGTTTCACTCTCAATACTATTTTACTTCTGTTGGAAGTTTCACTCTCAATACTATTTTACTTCTGTTGGAAGTTTCGCTCTCAATACTATTTTACTTCTGTTGGAAGTTTCACTCTCAATACTATTTTACTTCTGTTGGAAGTTTCACTCTCAATACTATTTTACTTCTGTTGGAAGTTTCACTCTCAATACTATTTTACTTCTGTTGGAAGTTTCACTCTCAATACTATTTTACTTCTGTTGGAAGTTTCACTCTCAATACTATTTTACTTCTGTTGGAAGTTTCACTCTCAATACTATTTTACTTCTGTTGGAAGTTTCACTCTCAATACTATTTTACTTCTGTTGGAAGTTTCACTCTCAATACTATTTTACTTCTGTTGGAAGTTTCACTCTCAATACTATTTTACTTCTGTTGGAAGTTTCACTCTCAATACTATTTTACTTCTGTTGGAAGTTTCACTCTCAATACTATTTTACTTCTGTTGGAAGTTTCACTCTCAATACTATTTTACTTCTGTTGGAAGTTTCACTCTCAATACTATTTTACTTCTGTTGGAAGTTTCACTCTCAATACTATTTTACTTCTGTTGGAAGTTTCACTCTCAATACTATTTTACTTCTGTTGGAAGTTTCACTCTCAATACTATTTTACTTCTGTTGGGAGTTTCACTCTCAATACTATTTTACTTCTGTTGGAAGTTTCACTCTCAATACTATTTTACTTCTGTTGGAAGTTTCACTCTCAATACTATTTTACTTCTGTTGGAAGTTTCACTCTCAATACTATTTTACTTCTGTTGGAAGTTTCACTCTCAATACTATTTTACTTCTGTTGGAAGTTTCACTCTCAATACTATTTTACTTCTGTTGGAAGTTTCACTCTCAATACTATTTTACTTCTGTTGGAAGTTTCACTCTCAATACTATTTTACTTCTGTTGGAAGTTTCACTCTCAATACTATTTTACTTCTGTTGGAAGTTTCACTCTCAATACTATTTTACTTCTGTTGGAAGTTTCACTCTCAATACTATTTTACTTCTGTTGGAAGTTTCACTCTCAATACTATTTTACTTCTGTTGGAAGTTTCACTCTCAATACTATTTTACTTCTGTTGGAAGTTTCACTCTCAATACTATTTTACTTCTGTTGGAAGTTTCACTCTCAATACTATTTTACTTCTGTTGGAAGTTTCACTCTCAATACTATTTTACTTCTGTTGGAAGTTTCACTCTCAATACTATTTTACTTCTGTTGGAAGTTTCACTCTCAATACTATTTTACTTCTGTTGGAAGTTTCACTCTCAATACTATTTTACTTCTGTTGGAAGTTTCACTCTCAATACTATTTTACTTCTGTTGGAAGTTTCACTCTCAATACTATTTTACTTCTGTTGGAAGTTTCACTCTCAATACTATTTTACTTCTGTTGGGAGTTCTTGCCGCCAACGCATTACGGTCGCCAACACCGGATTACCCCCACTTCGTGCTACCAATTCCAGACTTGGACGTTAGACTCAAGAACAATAAAAAAAAGATAACCATTACTGGAACTAAATGTGTCAGATGCATGACAGGAAATAATCCGATAGATAAGATCAGGAGTGAAGAACTGAGTAAAAAAAATAGAAATAATTCCCGCATTAATACCTAAAGAAGCTGATACAATGGTTTGTTCATATGATGAGACAGTAATATCAAAATATAACACAACGAGCGTTCAATAAATGTTGCGAGAAAACTGGACCTAAGTGCCGACTACGGAAAAGATAGATTAGTTTAATCAAATTTTTATAATTGATGTTAGAAACACTTGGAAACGTAACAGCAGAAGAGCAAAAGACCGTGAACTATATCTCCACTGTACGCTGAATGGCACCGGAGAAAGAAAAGATATGATGGGTTATGAAATAGGCAGAATAGACGCCTCCATTACGCCCACTCAATATGATTGTCCTGATCACTTCAGGTCTTCACCTCCATCATGCCCACTCAACATGATTGTCCTTTTGGCATCAGGTTTTCACCTCCATCACACCCACTCAACATGATTGTCCTTATCGCATCAATCTTCACCTCCATCACACCCACTCAACATGATTGTCCTTTTGGCATCAGGTTTTCACCTCCATCACACCCACTCAACATGATTGTCCTTTTGGCATCAGGTCTTCACCTCCATCACACCCACTCAACATGATTGTCCTTTTGGCATCAGGTTTTCACCTCCATCACACCCACTCAACATGATTGTCCTTTTGGCATCAGGTTTTCACCTCCATCACACCCACTCAACATGATTGTCCTTTTGGCATCAGGTCTTCACCTCCATCACACCCACTCAACATGATTGTCCTTTTGGCATCAGGTCTTCACCTCCATCACACCCACTCAACATGATTGTCCTTTTGGCATCAGGTCTTCACCTCCATCACACCCACTCAACATGATTGTCCTTTTGGCATCAGGTCTTCACCTCCATCACACCCACTCAACATGATTGTCCTTTTGGCATCAGGTTTTCACCTCCATCACACCCACTCAACATGATTGTCCTTTTGGCATCAGGTCTTCACCTCCATCACACCCACTCAACATGATTGTCCTTTTGGCATCAGGTCTTCACCTCCACCATCACACCCACTCAACATGATTGTCCTGATCACTTCAGGTCTTCACCTCCATCACGCCCACTCAACATGATTGTCCTTTTGGCATCAGGTTTTCACCTCCATCACACCCACTCAACATGATTGTCCTTATCGCATCAATCTTCACCTCCATCACACCCACTCAACATGATTGTCCTTTTGGCATCAGGTTTTCACCTCCATCACACCCACTCAACATGATTGTCCTTTTGGCATCAGGTCTTCACCTCCATCACACCCACTCAACATGATTGTCCTTTTGGCATCAGGTTTTCACCTCCATCACACCCACTCAACATGATTGTCCTTTTGGCATCAGGTTTTCACCTCCATCACACCCGCTCAACATGATTGTCCTTTTGGCATCAGGTCTTCACCTCCATCATGCCCACTCAACATGATTGTCCTTTTGGCATCAGATTTTCACCTCCATCACACCCACTCAACATGATTGTCCTTATCGCATCAATCTTCACCTCCATCACACCCACTCAACATGATTGTCCTTTTGGCATCAGGTTTTCACCTCCATCACACCCACTCAACATGATTGTCCTTTTGGCATCAGGTCTTCACCTCCATCACACCCACTCAACATGATTGTCCTTTGGGCATCAGGTTTTCACCTCCATCACACCCACTCAACATGATTGTCCTTTTGGCATCAGGTTTTCACCTCCATCACACCCACTCAACATGATTGTCCTTTTGGCATCAGGTCTTCACCTCCATCACACCCACTCAACATGATTGTCCTTTTGGCATCAGGTCTTCACCTCCATCACACCCACTCAACATGATTGTCCTTTTGGCATCAGGTCTTCACCTCCATCACACCCACCCAACATGATTGTCCTTTTGGCATCAGGTCTTCACCTCCATCACACCCACTCAACATGATTGTCCTTTTGGCATCAGGTTTTCACCTCCATCGCACCCACTCAACATGATTGTCCTTTTGGCATCAGGTCTTCACCTCCATCACACCCACTCAGCATGATTGTCCTTTTGGCATCAGGTCTTCACCTCCACCATCACACCCACTCAACATGATTGTCCTTTTGGCATCAGGTTTTCACCTCCATCACACCCACTCAACATGATTGTCCTTTTGGCATCAGGTTTTCACCTCCATCACACCCACTCAACATGATTGTCCTTTTGGCATCAGGTTTTCACCTCCATCACACCCACTCAACATGATTGTCCTTTTGGCATCAGGTTTTCACCTCCATCACACCCACTCAACATGATTGTCCTTTTGGCATCAGGTCTTCACCTCCATCACACCCACTCAACATGATTGTCCTTATCGCATCAATCTTCACCTCCATCACATCCACTCAACATGATTGTCCTTATCGCATCAATCTTCACCTCCATCACACCCACTCAACATGATTGTCCTTATCGCATCAATCTTCACCTCCATCACACCCACTCAACATGATTGTCCTTATCGCATCAATCTTCACCTCCATCACACCCACTCAACATGATTGTCCTTATCGCATCAATCTTCACCTCCATCACGCACACTCAACATGATTGTCCTTATCGCATCAATCTTCACCTCCATCACGCACACTCAACATGATTGTCCTTATCGCATCAATCTTCACCTCCATCACACCCACTCAACATGATTGTCCTTATCGCATCAATCTTCACCTCCATCACACCCACTCAACATGATTGTCCTTATCGCATCAATCTTCACCTCCATCACACACACTCAACATGCTTGTCATTATCGCATCAATCTTCACCTCCATCACACACACTCAACATGATTGTCCTTATCGCATCAATCTTCACCTCCATCACACCCACTCAACATGATTGTCCTTATCGCATCAATCTTCACCTCTATCACACCCACTCAACATGATTGTCCTTATCGCATCAATCTTCACCTCCATCACACCCACTCAACATGATTGTCCTTATCGCATCAATCTTCACCTCCATCACGCACACTCAACATGATTGTCCTTATCGCATCAATCTTCACCTCTATCACACCCACTCAACATGATTGTCCTTATCGCATCAATCTTCACCTCCATCACACCCACTCAACATGATTGTCCTTATCGCATCAATCTTCACCTCCATCACACCCACTCAACATGATTGTCCTTATCGCATCAATCTTCACCTCCATCACACCCACTCAACATGATTGTCCTTATCGCATCAATCTTCACCTCCATCACACCCACTCAACATGATTGTCTTTATCGCATCAATCTTCACCTCCATCACTCACACTCAACATGATTGTCCTTATCGCATCAATCTTCACCTCCATCACACCCACTCAACATGATTGTCCTTATCGCATCAATCTTCACCTCCATCACACCCACTCAACATGATTGTCCTTATCGCATCAATCTTCACCTCTATCACACCCACTCAACATGATTGTCCTTATCGCATCAATCTTCACCTCCATCACACCCACTCAACATGATTGTCCTTATCGCATCAATCTTCACCTCCATCACACCCACTCAACAAGATTGTCCTTATCGCATCAATCTTCACCTCTATAAGGCCCACTCAAGAAGGTTGTACATATCGCACGAGGTTTACTTCAGTCACGTCTGCATGATATAAGCAAGAAGACGCATTGCTAGACCAGAACGATATTCTGCAGGAAGAAAAGACAAATTGTCAACCACCACGGAACTGAAACGATTAGTCACAGCGTGTTGATGATCGAGGTGAAGATAGAAGCACCTGTGGGTGTGTCCAGAGTGCAGTGATAATAATCATAACACAACATAACATTCTTTACGTCCTTCTAATTTCTACTTTCTTTTCTTTGTCTTAAACCTCCCTTTCACTCATTATGTTACATTCTCTAGCAGCCATATAACCAATCAGCTTAATTTCTTCCCATCATCATCATTGAGTGCCGTCTCCGCATCGAAGGTTGGTTACCATGGAGCGCCATTCCACTCTGTCTCTTGCTTTGATGGTGCAGATTGTCGTAGTTTGACTTGTCCAATTTTTTATGTTACTCGTCCATGTTAGTCTTGGTCTGCCTCTACCTTATTTACCTTGTATTTTGCCTTCCAATATTCATTTTATTAGGCTTTTGTGTCTTTTAACATGCCCCAAAAATTCATTTGTCTTGTTTGAATTGTGTTTAGTAGTTCTCTTTTTTTTTTTAACTTGTTTTAAAGCTTCATCGTTTTTTTTTCTTTCCATCCAATTCTACCTATTCTTCTATAAATCCACATTTCAAAGGCTTCAATTTTCTGTTCTGTTTTGATGTCTAGTGTCCATGTTTCTGCACCATATAGGAATGTTGAGAAAATAGAACATTTTGCTTTCTTAGTTTTAGCCCTGGTGTTATTTATTTTGATGTGAATATATTTTTCAGAGCATTAAAATTACTTTTTGCCATACCTATTCTTTTGTTTATTTCAGTTGTAAATTTTCCATCACTGGTTATAGTGTGTCCCAGGTAGTTGTAGCTCTGGACTGTCTCCAGATGTATTCCCTCAACTGTGATATTTAATTGTAGGTCTTGAGAATTTTCTTTATTTATGATCATAGTTTTAGTCTTTTTGATATTTATATCTAGTCCATATTTTTGCTTGTCATGTTTATTACATTAAGTAATTGTTGTAGATCTTTAGGATTTTCTACTAGTAGTAATAACACTGTACAGTATCATCGACATATCTTAGGTTATTGATTATCTTTCTATTAATGTGTAGGCCGGGTATCTCTGCGATGCTTTTAAAGATTTGCTCAGTGTATAGATTGAACAAGCTTGGTGAAATGATGCATCCTTGTCTTACTCCTCTTTTTATATCAAATGGTGTAGAGTTCTCATTGTTATATTTTTTTATTATTGCTGTTTGTTCCTAATACAAATTACATATTAGTCGTATGTCTGTGTCGTCCTGATTTATATCTTTTAGGCATTCTATAAGTTGATTATGTCGTATTCTATCATATGCTTATGTATAGTCTATGAAGCAGGCATATATTGGTTTGTTTACTTTCATGCACTTTTTAATCAATGTCCTCATGCTGAATATGGCTTCTTTTGTCCCACTGTTTTTCCTGAATTAAAATTGCTGCTCATCCAATTTAATATTAATTTAATTCTGAATCTTTCCTTGTATAACTTTTAGTAAAATTTTGGTTACCTGTCTCATTAGGCTTATTGTTCTAAAATCACTGCATTCAACTGCACCAGTCTTTTTAGGCAATGCAATGAAAGTTGATGTTTTTAGTTATGTTGGTATGTATCCTGCATGGTATATGTCATTGCATATGTCTGTGATCATTCAATGGCAAAATCTTCTAGTGCCTGTATCATCTCTATATGTATATTGTCAGGTCCTGCTGCTTTCCCTTTTTCTTTGTTTTTATAGCTTTTTCAACTTCAGATTCCAGGATTTTATAGCTGGGTGTACATTTTATATATGGTTTTTTTGTCCCTTTTGTCATGAAATAATTCTGTTATATATTCCTGCCATCTATCGGTTATATTTTTGTTGTCTGTTGGCATTCTTCCATCTTTGTTTGCAATACATCCACTTTCTGTGGGTTTTTTTTTTAAACTAGTCATTCTATTTATTTCTGTGTGCATCTCTCCTTAAATTTTGTTGACTTTTCATCGTTTCGATTTCTTATCATCTTTGGTTGAGCCAGTCTTATTTTGCCTTTTCGCACATTTTACGTATTTCATTATCAATTTCCTTGTATTTGGTATTGTTCTTCGCTTATCTTCTTTCTTCCATTTTTACTAAGATGTTGTGTTATTCGTTTTTGCTTTTTGTTACTTTCCTTTTTGGGTAAGGTGTCACAGGATTCTTGTATGCAGTTTTTTATGTACTGCCATTTAGCTGCGACTTTTTCTTCAGGATTTTCTTTTCTGTACTGCTCAATCCCTTCTTCTAGCAGCTTCTGATATGTACTGTACACATTTCTTTTATATCTTTCTGATTTAAAGCTGTTGTATCTATTGGTATAGCTGAATTAGTATTTTGTTTCTTTCTCTTTAATTTGATTTTCATTTTAATCATTACAGGATTGTGATCTGAATTAATATCTGCTCCTGGATTGGTTTTGGCTTTTCTGACGCTGTTCCGGAATATGTCTTTTATCATTATGTAATCTATCTGATTCCTCTTCCTATCTCCAGGGCTTTCCCATGTGTATAATTTCCTTTTCTCTTGCTCAAGGTAGGTGTTACATATTATCAGCCTGTTCTTCACAAAATTGAATTAATCTTTCTCCTCTCTTATTTTTATTTAAAAACCATGATTTCCTATAATGGTCTTATATCTACCTTTTCCTACTTTAGCGTCCATGTCACCCATTACAATCAAGATGTCTGAAGATTTCACTTGAATTTCTCTAAAGTAACAATAATAACAACTACAATAATTAGGGTTTATTGTTTTTTAAACAAAGTTTACCGAAATGATTTCATCTCATAAAATTAGAACGTCTGAGATACCAGACCACTGACGCTTTGGTTCACTTACATTACAATGGTTACTATATTTATATGACTTCCGGTCAATATGGCGGATTTGCGGTAGTGAACCGTTGAGGCACTGTCTGAAAAATGTTTCTTGTTGCAGTTTCTTCATATTCCAAGCCTGGCTTGGTGCCGGAGCTATTGCGTTTAGTTATCTGTGCACACCGTGAGCTGTGTGTTTCATCCGGATAGTGTTTCTATATTCAGATTGCTTACGATGAATGATGATATCATCGGACAAAGGACAGTTCAGCTGCATTCACTTTCGGTGCCAATACACCTAATGTTTTTTGACGTGTGCTGTGTTTGCTATGATGGGGACTACAGCTGCCATTCTTTGTTTGGATGTTCAATAAGATGTTAATTCGGATGATTCCACTGGAACGGGCGATTGAGCAATTATGGATTTTCATTCGTTTGCAGTGATACTGGGGCCTTTGAATAGCTATTATAACTATTATATTTATACAATAATAATTTAAAAATTGAGGGACGAAGAGATAGAGGGAAGCAAAGAGAAAAAAAATAACAGACAGCTTAAGAGAATGGCTTGGCAGAAAGTCAACAACAGAAATGATAAATAGCTGCCGAGATCGAAAGTTGTGGAGAGACATGATCACCTACGTCAGTAGGCCCGGTACTAGATGATGATGATAATGATGATTATATTTATATCATTTTTGTTTTATTATTTAAGTTGTATTTATCCAATGAATGTTCAAACATCCATTAACTTTAAGTGAGTATGAAATCCAATGATTGTGAAAGTCCCGAATGCCTATCGGAACGCGTTCCAGACAGCTCCGGCTGAAAAATATTCTATTTATAAAATCATCATCAATCGAGTGCCATATTCGCAACGAAGGTAGGCTACCATGGAGCGCTATTCTGCTCTGTTTCTTGCTTTGATGGTGCAGGTTGTCATATGCTGGTTTGTCCATCTTCTGATGTTACTCCATGTTAGTCTTGGTCTGCCTCTGCTTCTTTTATCTTGTATTTTCCCCTCCAGGATTACCTTTAGTAGGCTGTTGTGTCTTTTAACATGGCCCAAAAAAAGCATGTGTCTTGTTTGAATTGTGTTTAGTTAGTTGTGTTAAGACTTCATCGTTTGTTTTATTTTCCTTCCATCCAATTCTACCTATTCTTCTATATATCCATATTTCAAAGGTTTCAATTCTCTGTTCTGTTTTCTTGTCTAATGTCCATGTTTCTGCACCATATAGGAATGTTGAGAAGATATAACATTTTGCTATTCTTAGTTTTAGTCCTGGTGTTATTTGTTTTGATGTTAGTATATATTTCATGACATTAAAATTACTTTTTGCCATTCCTATTCTTTTGTTTATTTCAGTTGTACATTTTCCATCACTGGTTATAGTATGTCCAAGGTAGTTGTAGTTCTGAACTGTCACCAAGTCTATTTCTGGGCGGCTTCCTTCTTCACCCAACCTTAAATGGGTATTGGATTTTTCTGAGAAAGTAAACGGCACGGGCGTAATACCGACCACATTACCCAAAAAGGCATGTGTCGATGGTCTATAAAAATGATGGTCACTAACAACATATTCCCTACACGTCACTTGCTGCGACGGGGCTCTTTACTTGTTTTTTTTTTTAAACATATATACATAGGATCATTTTTGCGTTAGTAAACCGTTGACTAACTTGTCATGGTGTGACGTACAGGCAAGGTCTCTGTCAGTTCCTACAGGTAAGATCAACTCGGCTTGTCACTAACGGCGACGACATACAGCACATGGCGGATGTGTTCAACAATAAATGATCTCATTGATAAAATTAGCTTCATAATAAGAAGCAGGAAGAACAGCCTCAGGTCGCCAACAGATTACACTTAATCTTCCCAGTTTTAATGTCAAGTTTATTTTCTTGGATTTGTATCTTGTTTACAAATTATAAATCGATTGTTTTGTTCGTTTCGTTTCTTTAATCATTGCACCAACAAGAGTTTTGTATGGCAGTCAGGGTCTGCTTGTTTAATGATAGTGCCTGCAAGGTTTATTCCAAAATGTATTTTAGAGTGTGTGTATATATATATATATATATATATATATATATATATATATATATATGTGTGTGTGTGTGTGTGTGTGTGTGTGTGAGGTTTGATGAGAGATATTGTTTGCAGAGAAGAATAATGCAAGCAATCAATACTGTCACGACAATAACAACTATTGCTATTACTCTCACCACTATAACATCTACAACTACTAATATTACTAATACCACCAGCACAACCATTAGAACAGCTACAACAACTACTACTGTTACTAACACTACCGCTACTGCTTTAACAATTACAACTACTGCTATTATAGATATACAGCTATGACAAATTCAATCACTGTTGTTGTCGTTACTACTGTTATCTCTTCAACTGAGAGAATTCAAAGACTTCTGTACTATCACAGCACTTGTCTGGTGTGCCATGAGGATGACCTGTGGATAAACTAAACTAAACTACAATTACAGTGCTTGACATCAACATGCACAGATTCCCAATGACAGATACACGTGACCAACGTCGTGATCAACTGCGCATGGCACGAGAAGAAGGAGACAATGAGAAGAATAGAAAACAATAGATAGATAACAAATTAGACAGAAAATGGTTTTACATAGGCAGAGGTGGCAATAGAAGTTATAGGCAGAGGTGGCAATAGAAGTTATAGGCAGAGGTGGCAATAGAAGTTATAGGCAGAGGTGGCAATAGAAGTTATAGGCAGAGGTGGCAATAGAAGTTATAGGCAGAGGTGGCAATAGATGTTATAGGCAGAGGTGGCAATAGATGTTATAGGCAGAGGTGGCAATAGAAGTTATAGGCAGAGGTGGCAATAGAAGTTATAGGCAGAGGTGGCAATAGAAGTTATATTCGTGGGAAATGACGCGTAAAAAGGAGTTGAGCTTTATAAGAATTAATCTGTTGCAATACAAAGAAATATAGGAATTAATCTAGTTTCAGAAACAGCCGTTGCCTGGTACAAAGAATGTTAGATGACCTCATAGTTGTTGTAAGCTTACGTAGGTTGTGAGTTAGTTTATTAGTCTAGGGTGTTAGATGACCACAATCATCCTACCCCAATTAATAAGTAATGTATAATGTACACGGTCCATTATCATTGCTATAAACACTAATGCTATTACTATTTCTATAAACACTAACGCTATTACCATTGCTATAAACACTAACACTATTACCATTGCTATAAACACTAACGCTATTACCATTTCTATAAACACTAACACTATTACCATTGCTATAAACACTAACGCTATTACCATTTCTAAAAAACACTAACGCTACTACCATTGCTATAAACACGAACGCTACCATCATTGCTATAAACACTAACGCTACCACCATTGCTATAAACACTAACGCTACTACTATTGCTATAAACACTAACGCTTCTACTGTTGGTACAAAATTACTTCTTGATTCTTGATCCTTTCCAGTGCCGTTTGACGTGGCATAGAGCTTCTAGTGTTTTTCGCCATCTTTATTCTGGTCCAGATGTTTGAACTTATCTAATGAGTCTATGCCTACCAATTTTGCTTCATTTATAAGTGTTCTTTTTAGCTCTTTTTGTTGTATCCCTGTTGAATGCAAATCCTATTTTTTTCCGTCATGGATAATAACGTATCTGTGATATTTTGCATGGTGTTGATATTGGCACTTAGGAGCACTATATCATCTGAAAAATGTAGATCTCCCACATAATTCTTGTCATATGATTAATAATGCTATTATTGCCTTTGCAACATTTACTCACTATATAATCAATGGTAATTCCAAACAGCAATGGTGATAGCATATATCCCTGCTTGACTCCTGCTTTAATTCAAAACCAATCACTCATTCCCTTTTCTGTGTGAACTGCGCAAGTATAGCTGTCATATAGGTCCTTTATAATTTTGGTAGTTTCTTGTGGTATTCGGTAATGTTTCAATATATTCCACAAGGACAATCTATATGTCGCGATAGCTCAGTGTTTAGTGAATTGGACTACAATGGACAAGGGGTAGGTTTCGATCCCAACCGACGGCTTCCAAGTTCACCCAGCCTTAAATGGGTACCGGATTTTTTTATGGGAAAGTAAAGCGGCAACGGCGTAATACCGATCACATTACCTAAACGAAAATCATGTGCTGATGGTCTGTAAAATGTATGGTCACTAACAGCATATTCACTATACGCCACTTTGCATGACGGGGGCTCTTTTTTTTAATACAAGCTATGTGTGCTGTCAAAGACTTTTGTAAAATCAATGAAACTGCAGATTAATGTTTGTTGTTTTTCTGTATTTTTTTCAAGTATTATCCTTAGAGTGAATATTTGGTCAAAACAGTTCTCCCTTTCTGAATTCTAGTAACTAAAAGAAATGAAATTAAAACAAAATTCTGAAGCCCCTAACAGAGCATTCTACAAACAAAGTGCTTGCTTGCTTCTTTGCAAAGTATTAGGCAGTTTAAATCAGCATAAACAAGCACTAGATGTGGATAGTGTACATTCCAAATATCAATACTCAACTACAAGAGAAAGTGACTGAAGTAAGGACAGATCTGAGGGACACATTTGTTTGCGTCCTTCGTCATTCATTCATGTGTTTCAAAGCAGGATTATTGTTCCTATAAGATGTTTAATTTTAATAGCTCCTCTCTTTCTTTCTTTCTTACTTACTTTCTTTCTTTCTTTCTTTCTTTCTTTCTTTCTTTCTTGTTATTTTTCCATTTGTGTGATCTGTGTGCCGTACAAATACTTGCAATGCTCGTCCATTATTCACTTTTCATGGGCCTCTTTTTTGATGGATGCATACAGACTAGTCAAGAACCAACAATGAGACTGGACGGTTGCCCAGGGAATAGCAGATTAGCAACACATGCGCGGTACCGTAAAATGTTTGAGCTGTTAAAAAGCGAGCACAAGAGACCAATAAAGAACAGAAATGTTTCTTAGAGAAGATAATAGGTGGGAAGTTGTTGAATTGTGAACAGCCATGGTTTTTTGTTTTGGATGGTTATGAGTGTGCGTGCTTTTTCACTTGTGTATTATCACATAGTGCTGCACTAGTGTTTAATGTTTTCATTGACTGGTACGTACATAAATATTCTGTTGAGAATCTGAATGTTTACCCGCTTTATTAGCTCTCTTGAGATCTGGTCTCCTTTTTCCATTTACCGCATCAGTATTCTGCTCGTCCAGTTACCATCATTCCAAGTTCATATTGTCTGCCTGTACGCCTTGCAGTAGCTCAGTGGTTAGCAAACTAGGGGCAAGAGGTAGAGGCTCAATTTTGGAACCACATTACCCTTAAATGTACCGTTGGCTATTGAAATATGTGTCGCAGACAAATTAGCTAAAGAGGGAGGGAGATTACCACAAGAGAACGATCTGGTCAGCTATGACGAAGCCAAATCAATCATCAATGGCCAGTACCATGAAAAATGGAAGCAAGAACACCCAACGAGATAATATAACGAGAGGGACGGATACCTCCAACTATCAAGGAGGGTTCAAGTCATCATACTTCGCCTACGCACTGGCCACAATAGAATGAGAAACCACATGTTCACCAAACTCAAAATAGGAACTATCAGCCAATGCTACTGTACACTGGATAACATGACAACGAAACATGTTCTACAGGATTGCCCCCAGGTACACAGACCTGATAAGGACAATGTGGTCTACACGCACCTCCCTGGAAGAGAAACTATACGGGGTAACCGAATCACTTAAACAGACAGCTGCCTTCATAAGACAGCCCGAATTCCTAGTCTGAATGAGCCATGATCACAGAAGAAGAAGAAATATATGTTCCCTAGCAACACGTTGCTCACACCCGCCTTAAACCTGGGAGGGATTCTTTAGCTTACTTTGACTTTGCTTGATACCTCAAACACTAAATCTTTCTCTGTGTTTTAGTCAAGTCGTTAGATCTTGTGACATTAGCGTCCCAACATGAATGTGCATTTTATCGACAGTTTAAGAAGCATCTCAAGCATATATGTAATGAGTTACAAACTCAGGTGCTTTGATGTGTGTGTTTTATCGTGATAACGCTATACAAGAACGTTTCACAGTCAGTGACTGAGCCCCTGTACAGCTGTACTATAACACCGTAACAGTTTGTGTGCCTAGTTCAAGTGTTAGCGAATCAATTCAGCGGAAGAGGTATGTTTACAGCACTCGGAAAAATTGACAAATAATCAACAACAGAAAAAAATATGGACCAGAGCAGGATCGAACCCGTACTCAGTGGCACAGCGCCTTGCCACAAAAAGCCAAACGCTAGGGAACACTGCCTAGCTCAGGCCAAAATAGCATTTTAGAAAATGAAAAATATCTTGTGCAACAAATCTATGTCAATAAAAATGAGAAAGAGAGTTCATCGGTGCTATATAGAACCAATTCTGACCTATGGAAGCGAATCATGGGTAGTAGACAAACAAATGAAAAGACGATTAGAGGCCACAGAGATAGGATTTCTCAGAAGAATGTTTAAAGTTCCCTGGACAGCTAAAAAGACTAATGAGGAAGTTCTCAAAGAGGCAAACACAAAAAGGGAGCTCTTAAAAAACATCAGAAAGAAGCAATCAACATTTTTCGGACACATCATGAGAAAAGGAAAGTTGGAATACTTGGTTACAACTGGTAAAATAAAAGGAAAGAGAGATCGCGGGCGACAAAGAGAGAAAATACTGGATAGCTTGGTGTTATGGCATGGAAAACAGTCGACAACAGAACTGATACGATGCACTGTAGATAGAAGATTGTGGAGGGACATGATCACCTACGCCAACCGGTATGGCATATGATGATGATTCTGTAGTTGATTATTGATGTTAAAAGGTTTGTTTCTCCCTTCCTCCTACATTAATAGTGGTACTTTAGTATAAAAAATATTGTAAATCTAATATCTACACTGATGTCAGTAAAGCAATGATATACCTCCCAGATGTCAGTTATGTGCGCTTTTAGATGACGAAAACAGGCGTTAATTAAGATATATAAATGTAATCTAACGACGTTATTTGTCTGTCGGACCAAGTAATAACTTAAAATAATATATGTGGGTCACCGGGGCTACGCCCATCTATGACATGTCAACATTGGAATGTTTTTCTTATTAGCTTGCTAGTCGTCATCATTTATTTCCGATAACTCGGCTGATAGTCCATACATTACTTTACAAAATTAGCACACTTATGTAGAATTGGACAATAACACAATACATCACTTTTGCTTTTTCGGTACAAAGCTATCATTTTGACACTGTCTGTAATAAATTGATTAATACATAATGTGCCATTTGAGCCCGTTATTATGAGGTCAGGTCACTGAAATTGTTGCCTAAAGTAAACGATCTTCATATTTCTTTAACATTTCGGACGCTTCTCAAGAAATACGCAATTAATCGTCATATTAACACAAGTCGACGAGACAAGAGTGATTCCAACAAATATTGGCCACAAAATGCAATAAAATACCTACCTTAGCATGTACAAATAGATAAAATTATAAAACTAGGTTCTGTACATTCGAACGGAATGTTTCCATGACGTAAGAGACACATCGACCTCATTTTGGGTTAACAGCGTCACGATAACATGATGACACTCGCCTTGGCCTCGACTTAGAAATGCCACCGGAATGCTAGTTTGCTCTCGTTCCTCGAAATCCAGGTAAAACCGGAGCTAGTCAGTAACTAGAAATATAAAACGCTAAAAGTAGCGTCCATTACAACCCGAAGTCCCTGAAAAATCTTGTTTTCACTTATTCGTAGCTGTGATACCGATGTTTCCAATGCAATGTGATTACGATCTGTTCCAATGTGTTTACGTGGGAACTTCCTAACATGTGTGGGCTGCAATGTTTTGCTTCAATAATTTGTCACAAAGATATTCTGTTTTGCTTCAATAATTTGTCACAAAGATATTCTGCTTTGCTTCAATAATTTGTCACAAAGATATTCTGTTTTGCTTCGATAATTTATCACAAAGATATTCTGTTTTGCTTCGATAATTTGTCACAAAGATATTCTGTTTTGCTTCGATAATTTGTCACAAAGATATTCTGTTTTGCTTCGATAATTTGTCACAAAGATATTCTGTTTTGCTTCGATAATTTGTCACAAAGATATTCTGTTTTGCTTCAATAATTTGTCACAAAGATATTCTGTTTTGCTTCAATAATTTGTCACAAAGATATTCAGTTTTGCTTCAATAATTTGTCACAAAGATATTCTGTTTTCAGTGTGTTGCAATAATAAAGAATTATTTTCACTTATTTGTGTTGTTAAAAAGATTATTTATTTTCAGTTAGGCCTTATAGTGAAATATCTTGTGTTCAGTTATTTCTGATAACGGAAGTCGTGTTTTCGTAAAATACCGCAGTGATCCGAGTTTTAATAAAACGTACGCATGACGTAAGGATGTCTGTTACTTGTGGCAGTGATCTTGTGCTTTGTATTATATCTTTTGACAGTAAAGTGATGTCTATTTTAAAGTCATTTGTGACAGTGACTTCAGTTTTGTGTGTGACAATGAATTGATGTTTTGTACAGACAGTTTACATAGAGAGAGAGAGAGAGAGAGAGAGGGGGGGGGGGGGGGAGAAAGAATTAGTGAGAGATAGAGGAGAGAGATATATGCATGTTAAAAACATGTACCTCGACAGCAACAAAATGTAATAGAGCATACAGAAAGAGAGAGAGAGAGAGAGAATTATACCTGTCAATAGCTGTAGCAAGGAGGACGTATGAGGAAGCGTACATGGCCACGACCTGGAGGTACTTGACAAGTACACACAAGATAGGACCACCTTCAAACCTGCAACAGAACAAATAAAGCTGACATTTACAATGTTTCCACTATTTCGCACAAAACAGACAAATATCACAGTAGAACAGTCGAATAAGTAATGTACACGCACACACACACACACACACACACACACATATACAAAATAAGTACGAAAAAAATATTCCCATACCAAATAATAATAGTGCGTTTCCGGTTGTTTCCAAAATGGAGGAATTATTTTTCTCCGGCTTGGTATAGAACCGTTGATCAGAGGTTTAACAAGCCGCTATCGTAAAAACGATGTTGTTAATGAAACGTAGACCTGATACAGAATGTGTAAATTAGCAGTAGATAGTAGTGATAGTTTTTTCGGCCCTAAAACAACAACAAAAATAGGATTCTGGAATGTGCGAACAATGGCCGCTCCGACGAAACATGCACAGGTCGCGAGCGAGATGGACAGATACGATCTAGATATTTTAGGATTAAGCGAAATGCGCTGGCCTGGAACAGGTAGGAGATCTATTGATAATAAAATAGTAGTTTTTTCTGGAAGGGAAGATGGAAAACACCGTGAAGGAGTAGGCATAATGATGACAGACAAAGCTGCAAGAAGTTTATTAGAATGGGAACCGGTAAATAGCCGTCTGATACGAACACGATACAAGACAAAACATGGAAGACTTTCAATTATTCAATGTTATGCGCCTACTAACGAAGCTGATGATGAAGTTAAGGATGATTTTTATAACCAACTGCAACAACTTATAAACAAAATACCAAAACACGATCTTTTAATTGTAATGGGAGACTTCAACGCCAAAGTAGGACAAGATAACGCAGGAGTGGAACATGTGATGGGGAGAGAAGGCTGTAATACAACAAGTCAGAATGGAGAAAGATTAATAGAATTATGTTTAATAGAAAATTTAGTTATAGGTGGGACATTATTTCCACATAAAAATATCCACAAAACAACATGGATATCTCCTGATGATAGAACATCAAATCAAATTGACCACCTATGTATTAAACAACAATTCAGATCATCATTAATAGATGTAAGAGCGTACAGAGGTGCTGATGTTAATAGTGACCACAACCTGTGCATTGGGAAAATAAGATTAAAATTTAGAAACCAACAGAAGAGGTCAATTACACATAAAATTGATAGTCATAAACTGAAAGATGAAGCAATAAAGGAAAAGTTTAACATAGAGCTAAGTAATTGTTATTCAGCACTTGGTGAAATAGACTTAGATATCAATGAAATGTGGGACTCACAGAGCAAAATACTAATGACAGCAGCAGAAGCAAGTGCTGGACTGAAGAAAATGGAAAAACGAGCTTGGATCTCAGACACCACATGGAAATACATCAAAGAAAGAAGAGAAGCGAAGAGAGCCATGACTAATGTAAAGACAGATCTTGGAAAGGTTCTGGCAAAAGCAACATACAAAGAATTAGACAACAAAGTGAAAAGTTCGGCAAGAAGAGATACAAGAGCTTATATAGACAACTTGGCAGAGAAAGCAGAGACAGCTGCAATTACAGGAGACAGCAGAACTCTTTATACTGTACAAAAGATGCTGACAAACACCTATACATCCAGTGGAACACCAATTCTAGACAAATCTGGATTAATGCTAACAACAAGCGCAGACATAAAAGCCCGTTGGGCGGAACACTTCAAAGAAATTCTTAACCGTCCACTACCTCACAGTTTAATAGATTTTGAAGCTGAAACACCAGCAGCAGAATTAGATGTAAATTTAGATGACTTCACCTTGAGTGAAATAGAAACCACCTTAAAGCTAATGACCAATAACAAGGCTGCTGGAGAGGATAAGTTAACAGCTGAGATCCTCAAGGCAATTGATAGCCATAATTTAATACATCTCCAAAAAATGTTCAACATCATTTGGAAAACAGAGAAGACGCCTCATAAATGGAAAAAAGGAATCATTGTTAAGATCCCAAAAAAGGGCAATCTTAGAGATTGTAACAATTGGAGAGGCGTGACACTTTTGTCAGTTGCCTCAAAATTATTCTGTAAAATCATCCTAAATAGAATAAAGGATTCAATAGATACAGTAATGCGTGAAGAACAGGCTGGGTTTAGAAAAGGGAGAAGCTGTCTTGACCACATTTTCACTCTACGACTTATATTGGAGGAACACATTGAAAAGCAAAAACCTTTTGTACTTAACTTCATCGACTTCAAAAAAGCATTTGATAGTATTCATAGAGATTCTTTGTGGAAAATTCTGAAGCAATATGGCTTACCATCAAAAATCATAAATATTATCAAAGACATGTATGATGGTTACACATGTGCAGTTCGAACAGAGGAAGGACTGAGCGAATGTTTCCCAATAGAAACTGGGGTTAAACAAGGATGTATTTTATCGCCCTTGTTATTTGGAATTGTTATGGACTTCATAATGAAGAAATGCTGCACTGGTAATAAAGGCATCGAATGGATACAAGGAGACCATTTGGAGGACCTGGACTTTGCTGATGACATAGTTCTCATCAGCAATCAGATAAAAACGATGCAGGAAAACACAAATGAACTATCATCAATAGCCAGCAAAATTGGGCTTGAGGTCAATCATGAAAAGACTAAAGTCATGAAAAGTTTAATTCCAACAAGTGACAAAATATACATGGAAAACAAACCAGTAGAAGAGATCGATCACTTCATCTATCTTGGAAGTCACATTGATCGAGAAGGGGATACGAGCAAAGAAATTAGAATCAGACTGGCTAAAGCAGCAATGTCTTTCAGAAGCCTTGAAAAGTTGTGGAAATCAAAACTCATTAGCACAAACACAAAACTTAGGCTATTCAAATCAAATGTACTATCAACCCTTACGTATGCGTGTGAAAGCTGGAAAACAACAAGAGATATAGAAACAAAGTTGAACGCATTCGAAAATAAATGTCTAAGGAAAATACTTGGTATAGAATGGAACGAATTCAAAACAAACGAGGAAATTAGAGAAATCGCCAATCAACCACTAATATCTTCAGTAATAAAGAAAAGACGATGGTCATACGTTGGACATGTGATGAGAAGAGATAATAATCGAATAGCAAAGCAAGCCCTCATATGGGAAACAACAGGTAAAAGAAAAAGAGGAAGACCCAGGGAGACACTGAGAAGAACATTGATGAGAGAGGCAAGAGCAGCAGGAATCGGCTCCCTCAATGAGATAGAACTGCTTGCACAGAACAGAGACAGATGGCGAGATTTGATAAAATATCTTTAAAAGAAAACTGCTAGAACAAAAATTCATATAGGAGAAGGTGTATCTTGGTCTACGCCCTATGGGCCGGTTACGGCTCGAAAGGTCAATAGATAGATAGATAGATAGAAATAATAATAAGAAAAATAGTAAGAAATACAGCCTAGGTATGAAGTTACAAATTGACACAGTGTAACTGCTGAGACTAGCATGATGTAAACCCAGCCAATTTGGGCTAGACTGATATGAACCAACCAACTGGACTAGGTTGACATGAACCCAACAAACTGGACTTGGCTGACATGAACCCAACCAACTGGACTTGGCTGACATGAACCCAGCCAATTTGGGCTAGACTGATATGAACCCAACCAACTGAGCTAGACTGATATGAATTCAGACAAACAGTTGTAGCCATAAAGTACTATTAATAGTCTAATCTCACGCTCTATTCACACGCGCTGGGACCAGCCAATGAGTTCAACTGTACAACAGATAATATTTGATTCATAAAATGTTTTGGAAAACAATTTCAATTCTAGCCACCCTGTTATCAGGTGCAGTGATAACATATACAAATACACACACGCCGCGCGCATACACACGTGCAAACACATGTGAAGATGTTCACACACACTGAAACATATCAGTGTCAAGGTTAAAGTGTGGACACAACGATCCACGTAAAGAATATCAATTGATGCTTGTTTTGCCCAGCTTATTTCTGTTCAATATTTGACCCGGAAGGTACGTCAAAGACTTGAATTGCTATTCTTCAATGATTCCCATCATGACAGTCCATTTCTACAAACTGATGAATCAACATTCAGAAACTGTTGTGGACTAACAACATCGAATGTCATCAGAGAGCATACAGCTGTGTGTTCCATTGATGCTAACGGATGCATAGATCACTTGTGAAACTCCACCTAGATATGTGCAGATAACCTAGAGCTTCATTTATTCTCTCTAGTCCACATAGTGTCTTCGTATAACAGGACACTTTGTATGAGAATATGTCAGCACTTTCTACTTGTATGATTGAGTACTAGAATATGTCAGCACTTTCTACTTGTATGATTGAGTACTAGAATATGTTAGCACTTTCTACTTGTATGATTGTGTACTAGAATATGTCAGCACTTTCTACTTGTATGATTGAGTACTAGAATATGTTAGCACTTTCTACGTGTATGATTGTGTACTAGAATATGTCAGCACTTTCTACTTGCATGATTGTGTACTAGAATATGTCAGCACTTTCTACGTGTATGATTGTGTACTACAATATGTTAGAATGTGTTAGGATGCACTGTGCCACTGGCACAGAACACAGTGCAACGTTTTAACAGGTTTTCAATAAGAGTGGATCTAACAGACTCTAATTATGATGTTCTGTCTGTGGGGTCGATCAATTCACTTAAAGAGACAGCTGTCTTCATGTGAGAGTCTGGAATCCTAGTATGATTGAGTCTTGATCGCAGAGAGAGAGAGAGAGAGAGAGAGAGAGAGAGAGAGAGAGAGATTATAGGTCTGCTATATAGACAATTCTATCAGACTTTTAAACGGCGTTACTTTAGGAAGCCGGACAAAAGAACGCTGACAACAATAATAAATCAGATTTAGCACATCTTGACGCCTACGTTTTTATTGCTTCTCTATGTTTGTCCAAGTCGTTTAACAACATCTATAGACATGCTCGTTCAGTTGTTGACCATCGTGAAGTGTGCCATTGATATCTGCTATGTGTCTGCTGTAGCAAACATCTGATTGCCCTTTCCTCGGTGCCTAGTTATGTCATCATTACTGAAATCAAAACCTTCTGGCAGTTCATCGAAGCTCGGCTTGCTACTTCTATTATCGCTGACTTGATGAACAGTAAGGGTAGACAACTTCAACTTGGATATACAGAGAGACAATTCAATGGTTGATAGTCACGATAATGATCATTGTCACTAGATGTCTCGTCTCTGTTCGCTGTTACATTAAGTCTCTAAGAGCTCGGTGGCGTTGTGGTTAGTGCACTCGCATACCAACCTGAAGGTTTGGGGTTCTATATAAATGAGAGTTTTTTTTCCCGACCTAAATGTCTCTCGGGGTTCATCTCATTAAATGGGTACCAGGGGTGGGAGGTGGAGGGACAGGCAACGAGGAAGGGTGCTAGCTACACACGCCATAATTTCAGGCTTCGTGCAATCACGGCCTTGACCTTCACACTTCATTACCCAAAGGCATTTGCTGTGCGACCTTCACTCACTGTACTAAGATCACGTGATCAAGTTCTCACTTCTAACCCTCTATCGCTATAACTAGAGCTCTCTCTCCATTTCTTCCCAACCTCTCACTTTTCCTGTGACATTTCTTTGCGATATAATGTCATGTTACAGCCGTGAGTGACATTAAGGTTGATAATAAGCAGTTCACCAGAGCACACGGAACAACAGCAATTACACTTCACAATAGGCCTAGCTTCGATTTACCGTTTACTGACACGCACAAAATCGTTAGAAGCATAGGTCTCTATGAAAGTGCTCTGTCACAACTACTGCTACAATTTGTTTGCAAAAAAAAGTTAGATATAGATGGTTAATTCATGGTTGGAGATGAAAAACAAGACAAGAGAACACATATAAACCAACTAAGAGAGCACTTACAGTGTATGCTGAATTCATTGCTATCTACTTAAGTGGCGGCGGCATCGTTTTGTGTCTATAACAGAAAACAGCTAGAATGTATCAAATAATAAGCGAAGTAAAATAATTCTTTGACTGCTTCATAGGAAACATCAAAGAACTTTCATCTACAGCTCTTCACACATACACATCTACAACGAAAGACATTTTACAACCAAAGACATTTTTTAAATTTGTATTTTTGCGTTCGCCAGCTTTCACCTCTGGCCAAGTCCCTAGAAACTAGGAACTGCATTTTGAGTGTTAATCCGTTTTCCCTGGCAGCCGTGTACACAGGGGTCCCTCGCAGCACAAGCAGATAACTCCAACTCTGGAGGTACTCATAGTTTTTCCGTCGATTAGTAATAGACGTTTCAAGCAGGGCCTCGCTGCTGAGACCAGGGGTGGTTGTCGCAGAGAGAAATCTGAAATAAAAATCCAAAATGGTGCAATCGGGATTTGAACACACAACCTCTCTGTTTCAAGATTAGCGTCTTGCGTCGAGACCAACCAGTTCCCGAAAGACATTTTGACAGCTGATGTCATGTCCGGCACAGAAGCGTGACCAGAACACATTCCCTCCCCCACCCATTTTGCCTAATCTGAGTCGGCGGGAACACAGGTGGGCTTGATGGAAAAAGCCATCATCTTGGTCACAGAGTCGTATAATGGCGTAGGAGTTGAGAGAAAGTGATAGAATTGTGATAAATGCGTGGGTGAGAAGAGGAATACAGGAGGTAGGAGTGGGCATGAGTAGTTTGATAAAATACGGAGATGTGTATACCTGATGGGTGAAGTGAGGCCGAGATGCCTTTGAAGGTAAACGAAGAGGTTAGGGTACGAAATTGGAGGGTTGAGACGAGCCTACAAAACTCAGGAAATTGGTAAGTCAGGCTGTGAAAGATCACCCTGAAACTGTCGTTGATGTATCGATGGTGAACGACGGGAAAGCGCCCGTTGAAGGAGAAGAGAATAAGGTGTTCTAGCTAGCCTATAAATAGGCAAAACATAGCTTGAGCACATCGACCAAGATGGGCTCAAGCTATTGGTTATTGGTTATGGAAGGCCTCGGTATCACTGCAAACGAATCAAAATCCATAATTTCTCAACCGCCTGTGCCAGTGGAATCATCCGAATTACTAACTCATCTCCCAAACAAAGAAAGGTAACTGTAATCCCCATCGTAGCAGTCTCAGCACACGCCAAAAGACATAAGGCAAAATCGCGCAGAAAGTGAACACAGTCAACTGTTCCCTGTCATACGATATCATCCTTCATCGTAAACAATTGGGACATCGAAACATGATCAAAACGGATGAAACACACAGCTCACAGTGTGCACAGAGCACTTAACTCAGTAGCTCCTGCAACAAGCCGGACTTGGAATATGAGGAAACTGCAACAAGGAACACCCTTCAGACATAGCCTTCAATGGTTACTGCCGCCTATCCACCATATACCATGGAAGTTCACGTCCTCCCGAAAATGATTATCGTCATATTGAGAACAAAAAATGTATAGCGCTTGATGATGTTAGGATATCGTTCTTGACAGTACACCAACCGAACATATAAACACACAGTTAGTCGTCGAATTATCACCGTCACACATCAAACAACAGACCCTGCGGTTAGCGTACAACGAACGAGGGCTCAAGCTATGTTGGGTACCAACCCATAACCACTCTGGGTCTGGTCGATTCTTCGTCAAGACTTGTTCCACCAAACGAATAAGGGCAACGTCAAGACTTGTTCCACCAGACCAATAAGGGCAACGTCAAGACTTGTTCCACCAAACGAATAAGGGCAACGTCAAGACTTGTTCCACCAGACCAATAAGGGCAACGTCAAGACTTGTTCCACCAAAACGAATAAGGGCAACGTCAAGACTTGTTCCACCAGACCAATAAGGGCAACGTCAAGACTTGTTCCACCAGACGAATAAGGGCAACGTCAAGACTTGTCCCACCAGTCGAATAAGGGCAACGTCAAGACTTGTTCCACCAGACGAATAAGGGCAACGTCAAGACTTGTTCCTCCAGACCAATAAGGGCAACGTCAAGACTTGTTCCACCAGACCAATAAGGGCAACATCAAGACTTGTTCCACCAGACCAATAAGGGCAACGTCAAGACTTGTTCCACCAGACCAATAAGGGCAACGTCAAGACTTGTTCCACCAGACGAATAAGGGCAACGTCAAGACTTGTTCCTCCAGACCAATAAGGGCAACGTCAAGACTTGTTCCACCAGACCAATAAGGGCAACGTCAAGACTTGTTCCACCAGACCAATAAGGGCAACGTCAAGACTTGTTCCACCAGACCAATAAGGGCAACACAGTAGGGAACCGTGGGTTGGTTCCTCTGTTCTAGGAAGAAATGGAGAGTCAGGAGGAGTGTAGGGGCGACGAGTGAAAGATGTTGACAGGTAGAACAAATGAGACACACGTGAACAGAGACCAGGTTGAACAAATGAGACACACGTGAAGAGAGACCAGGTTGAACAAATGAGACACACGTGAACAGAGACCAGGTAGAACAAATGAGACACACGTGAACAGAGACCAGGTTGAACAAATGAGACACACGTGAAGAGAGACCAGGTAGAAACTAGAATGACACGAGCTGACTGTTGGAAGGATTGAAATGTAAACGATGAGTGGTTAAACAAGAATCAGGTGGTAACACGGTAAAGTGGAGATTAGTGACAAGAACACATTGTGATAACACGGTAAAGTGGAGATTGGTGACAAGAACACATTGTGATAACACGGTAAAGTGGAGATTAGTTACAAGAACACATTGTGGTAACACGGTAAAGTGGAGATTAGTGACAAGAACACATTGTGGTAACACGGTAAAGTGGAGATTAGTGACAAGAACACACTGTGATAACGCGGTAAAGTGGAGATTAGTGACAAGAACACATTGTGGTAACACGGTAAAGTGGAGATTAGTGACAAGAACACATTGTGATAACACGGTAAAGTGGAGATTAGTGACAAGAACACATTGTGATAACACGGTAAAGTGGAGATTAGTGACAAGAACACACTGTGATATAGAGAAAAAGATGAGTAGTTGAAATGCACTTAGATCCTAGCCTCGACAGAGAAGGCTGTTTCTGAACAGATGCCAGCGAAGGTTTCCGTCGGAACGGTGACGTACATATGTTTGAAATATTAAGGATAGGATCAAATGTGTAGGAGATGAATTATTTGTTACTTAGAAATATGATTGTGTTATAGTGTGAACAATCCAAATAACGAATGACACATAAATGGTGTCATGGCACAGTAAACAGTGAACAACAGAATTGATTGTATTGTAGATAGAAAATTGTGGAAGGACATGATCGCCTACGCCAAACGGTATGGTTCATGATGAGGATGACGATGATCATTATTTTCCTTTTTGACAGCCCGTTTGTTCATCCATATACAGTCACATACGATCCACCGACGGCTTTGTGGGCTTGTCTCAGCCAGGATGTTCGAGATAAATCGCGATGCTCTTCATGGCTACTGCTGTGGTCATGTGGAGTAATTCTCCATAACTGTGCAACATCAGCGCCGCATGCCGTCGGAATTATCGCTCTTTTTTTTCTCCGGTTGTTTTTCGGTTCCTGTAGGTTTAGCCTAATATTTAGGGGACAATGATATAAACAAAAAATACAAGGAAACAAAGTTAAGACAACGCATAATCAGCTCTTATTTTCTGTTCTCTTAAGCGGCTAGCGAGAGAAATCTGTGAGCAAACAAGCGGAAACTAATCTGACTTCTTGTCACGAATTGTGCACAAGAGTCCAAGAAACCTCTTCGATTTGTCGGGCCCTGCTGTCATGTGACATGATTCTGTTGGATGTGGTAATCACAGTTGATAAGGATTCCCACGTTTCTGTTTTAATGTTCGGGAACAGTTGCGTGGCTGAGGTTGAAGTACAGCCGGGGTGGGAGTGGAGAGAAGAGATTGTTAGAAATTAGACAATAAATCTTTTGCCAAATAGAAATATGATTGTTGAATGTTAGATAAGGAATTAATTTCTGATTGAACAATGAAAAGTGGTTACTACATTAACATTTCTATGATAAGGAATGAACAATAACAACCATATGGAGAAATGGAATCAGAAAAGGAAATAAAGAGCAGATATAAATACAAATAACAAAAAGAGTTGTTGAATGTTAGATAAGAAGAGATTTGTTGTAGGCAAATACGGTTATTATGACTTAGAACAGATTGACGTCACTGCAGGCGGGTCATTCCCCTATCTGCTACATCCCCGTTCCAGCCATTATGAAAGTGCTCATCCTGATCGTTCACACTCTTCTATTGAATATCTTACGTTTTGAAAAATAGTGCGCAGCTCATTATGAACACTTCCGGGTCGCTGTAAATGGTCGGTGCTGGCGACATGATCTCTGGTCCATTAAAGTGCTTCAAGAAACGACGTCACAACAGATTAAGCCATGCCCCCACTTCAGTGAATCACGCCATCCGATAGCAGTCCAGTTGGTGACAAATTTGCAGTCGACCACAGTTGACGCTGAAGCCAAGTTGAGATCGTGGTCATGTGACTGTGACCAGACCACTACTATCTAGGCAAACGAAAATCAAGACCAGAAAGAATCATTTTGCAAATTCGCTGCAGAAAAAATGCTGCCAGTCCTGAACCTGATTTAACTAGGCCGCCATCTCGGTGCGCTCACTAAGTGGTTAGTATGAAGATAAAACACAAATAAACATAATTGACCTCATTGACAGGTTGCCGCTTACTTGTGGATTTACCTTCAGTCTGCCACCTAGCACACACAAGCACCGTTTGCAGAAGTGCATCTCGGTTTGACTATTTCTATACTCACAGACACAAGTTAATGTGCAATACTATATACAGGTCATTGTACGTAATTTCATGGGCGGCACAAACAAAACATGGTGCATGGTGTTAGTGTGGGTGCTGTACACTTTCCCGTATTCGTTAGAAGTGTCTCGTGCGACTCATGGGGAGATTATCATAGCGCAAACTAAATCACATGAAAGGAAGAGTATGGGAAAACTTATCACAGTTAAATGAAAGGTAATCCTGCAGATATAAAACACGCATGAGAAAACGTAAATGGTGAACTAGAGAATAACATGTCCAACAGAAACATTTCACATTGTCAAGATAGAATCAACAGCAGCGAGCAATAGCTATAGGAGTAGTACTCCTGGGACAACTGCATCACGCATTCAAGCTTGTTACCCCCAAACTGGATCCACTGCTGATCGTCACACAAGTGGCCGAACATGAGCTACCACCCTGCACTAGACCATGTCATGCTCCTTGTATTTCTTCTTAAAACAAGTTCATCCTCGCAATTTGAACTACCAGGAACATTACAGGTTTAAGAGTATATCATGGAGAACAGGCTGAAAGAGGCATATCTGTTAGACCCAGTGGCGTATACTTAATATAAGCAAGGCAAGCATTGCATGCCTTCAAGAGTTGCGAAAATGATAAACCAGTCAGTGATCTATCCCCCATCCAAACTTAGCCCTTGCAGCATTGATCAAAAATATATTTTAAAATGTTTTTCTCACAAATCTGAATTTTTCAAAAAATTAGTGCTGGCAACACTGACGTTAAAAGAAAATTGTATATGTCCAATCGTTTTTTATGATAGTTGAACTAGCCCGCTCTGAAGCAATTTTGAAGTTGCTTTCGTTAAAATAGTCCCTTTACATATAAGCGCAGTGATATACTGTGTGTGTTTTATTAAATCCGTGTCTCCACAGTAAGCTTGCGATGAAAAAAAAATAAATACATTTTATGATTCAATCACTATTATAACAATTTAGCACTGGCAAATAATAAATTGATTGATGAACATTTATTTACTGGTGTGAAACAGTGCAATTTCTATGTTCTAGTACTTTTATTTGAATGTTAAACTAATGATAGCAATGCAAGCAATTATAATCTTGAATGCCTACACACACACTTGTTTAGTAAACCATTTCTGGTAATTTTTGGTACACGTCACGTGATTTTACTCAACACACACGCACAGAACATTTACACAGCGATGTGGTTTCGATTTCAAACCTTCAGAATTCAAAACTTCAAACGTGATTTTAATCAGCTGATATTTAATATTTTGTGTTTGTACAGAAACATGTTGTATTGCTGTTGTTAATTACTAAACTTAGTATATTTGTTTACTGTGGTTATTATGGCTGATTCTATTAATGATGTTGTAGATTTATTTGAGCGACCGTTTCAATCGCGAACATTTAATGAAAAATTGGACTTGGTAAAAAAGGGCAGACCGATTCCTGCGTTAAGCAGTTTGAAACGAGAAGGAACAAAATGTGTTCGTTCATTTAACAATGATTTATATAAGAAAGTCGTTTGGCTTTGTGGTTCGGAATCATTATGTCAGTTATTTTGCTGGCCATGTATATTGTTTGTAAATGACACTTCGCCTTGGAACAGCAGACAACGCGGGTATTCTGATTTAAATAATTTACATAGCGCTATTTCAAGACACGAAAAGTCTGAAAGTCATATTCACGCTTGGATAGCATTACAAGTGTTTGGCTCCAGCAGAATTGATGTTCAATTGGATTTTCAGAAAAAAGAAAGTATTATGAAACACAATGAAACAGTTAAAGAAAATCGAGAAATCCTAAAGAGGTTAATTGCTGTTACTTGTTTTTTAGGAAAACAAGAATTAGCTTTTCGTGGTCACAGCGAGGGGAGTGATTCCACTAATCGTGGGAACTACAATGAAGCTTTAAATTTATTAGCAGAGTTTGATGAAAAATTGCATCAGCATCTCATGACGTCAAATATATTCACGGGTCTTTCCCCATTAATACAGAACGATCTTATCCAAAGTGTGAACAATGTAATAACTGCAGAAGTGAAATTTCAGATTCAATCGTCCAGATTTGTCGCCATCCTAATTGACGAGACCTCTGATGTAACAAACTTGTCTCAGCTGTCAGTTGTTTTTAGATATATTTATAATGGTAATATTTACGAAATATTTATTGGCTTTCATGACGTTAGCTCTGACAGATCTGCACAAGCATTGTCAAAACTGGCTTTAGACAGTCTTGATCAATTTGACTGTAGAGAAAAACTAGTAGCACAAACTTATGATGGTGCAGCAGTAATGGCAGGCCAATTGAATGGTGTGCAGACGAGAGTTAGGGAAGTTGTTTCTCAGGCATTATTCATCCATTGCTATGCACACAAACTTAATTTAGTACTGTCTCAAGCTGTCTCATGCATAAGTGCGTGTAGAATATTCTTTTCGTCACTTAGCAGTTTTGCTTCATTTTTTACTCATTCAGCAAAGAGAACACATTTGTTGGACACCATAGTGAAAAAACGGTTTCCCAAGCTGGCGGCAACCAGATGGAATTATTCCAGTCGTTTAGTACAGACTGTTTCTGAATATCATAATGAATTAATAGATTTATTTGAATGCATTTTGGAACGACCTGGTGATTGGGATCACACAACAATTAATGAAGCAGTTGGATTTCTGTCAAACCTAGGAGATTTTGAATTCAATTTCCTTTTGGCTGTGTTCACCGATATTTTTTCGATGACAGATGTTGTATTTAATATCCTTCAGTCAAATTCACTGGACATCACATATTGCTCTAGAGAGATAGTTGAGTTAAAAGAACAATTGTTCACAATGCGCAATACTGGCTTTGATTCAATTTGGGCCAAAATAGAGTTCAAGTGTGGTCCTCCAACAAAGAGAAGAAAGCGAGAATCCTCAGTTATCCCAAAGGATGAGTACAGAAGGCTGTATTGTGAAATTCATGATACGGTAAACTGCCAGTTACAAAGCCGGTTTGATTCTCTGTCAGATTTGTCATTTCTTGAAATTTTTGACTGTAAGAAATTTTTAACATTTTCAAAAGAGTTTCCAGAAGAGCAGTTTTCCAAACTGAACGGAATATATGGGAAATATTTTGATATAGTAAGACTGAGATCTGAATTAAAGGCAATGTTTGTATCCCAACACTTTAAAGAAATGTATGTGTTCGACATTCATAGATTTCCTTTGAACAAAGGACTTCACAGTGGTCTTCCATAACTTCATAAACTTTGTGAATTAATATTGACAATTCCTGCATCGTCGTCTTCAGTGGAACGTTCGTTTTCTGTATTAAAACGCATTAAAAATTTCATAAGGAACTCGCAGGGGCAATGTCGTCTTTCTGCTCTATCAATGATGTCAATTGAAAAAGACCTTCTTGTAGAGATGAAAGGCAATGAAGACTTTTATAACAAAGTAACAGAGGACTTTAGCAGAAAGAGCCGCAGAATAGAACTGAACTTCAAATAACTGGGTGAGTAGAAAATTATCATTTTTTAAAAGTTGCATGCTCTCTTTCAGACCCCAGGATACGCCACTGCAGTTAGACCAAAAACCTGCAGTTACACTAGTACTATTAACTCCGTTGACAGCGCTTGGCTTAGGTTGTAGGCATGTTTGGAATAACAAGAACTATATCATTCTTCATTGCTGATTTTTTATGACGGCAACGAGAAGTCCATGAAATGAGCTATCACATGAGAGCGATACTCTTAACATCACATCACATTTATAAAACTGGAGTAATTTGATAATTCACAATTGTTCTAAGGGAGCCGCGATAGCTCAGTGGTTAGTGAACTGGACTACAAAGGACAAGGGGTAGGGTTCGATCCCAAATGACGGCTTCCGGGTTCACCCAGCCTTAAAATGGGTACAGGATTTTTTTTGGGAAAGTAAAGCAGCACCGGCGTAATACCGACCACATTACCCCAAAACTCATGTGCTGAAGGTCTGTAAATTATAGGGTCACTAACACCATATTTCCCTATACGTCACTTGGCGTGACCGGGGTACTTTACTTTTTTTTTTTTTACAATTGTTCTAAAACGCCCACAATCAAGTCCGTGGCGTACTACGTTATCTAGTCTACCGACCATAGGTAATGGTATGCAACCTCTAGTGATCGTATATTAAGTTATCTAGTCTACCGACCATAGGTACTGATATGCAACCTCTAGTGATCGTATATTAAGTTATCTAGTCTACCGACCATAGGTACTGATATGCAACCTCTAGTGATCGTATATTAAGTTATCTAGTCTACCGACCATAGGTACTGCTATGCAACATCTAGTGATCGTATATTAAGTTATCTTGACAATTTAAGTGGTTTGTAATCATTTAAATGTTTGATGATTTCTTCTGTCGCTGTTATTTTGAAGCGTATTTGCCTTTATCCGCCTTTCTGTTTTATGACTTCTAAATTATGACTGAATCACTCCTTCAAGAACATTGGTAGGGAAATCTCTGAATCTCTAGAAACCTCTAACTATGTTTCTCTTTCTGTGACTCTGTATCATTATATCAAAGTCTCAACTGGCTATGGCCAGCAACCATGAGTGGACTGCTTGCCTTATAGCTCCATAAAATCCTCCGGGGAATATGGCGCCCTGTTCACTGGCTTCTTCAGAGGACTCACAGATTAGTGCTGATTTCCAGTAAACTTTTCTGTTTATTTGTTGTTGTGTTTTATATTTGAAGGGATCACGTGATTATAAGCGCTTTCTATTTGATGTAAATCACTATGCTTCTTTTGCTTCATTGCATTTTGTTACACTTTCTTTATTTTATCGCTTATACTCATCTTTGTTGTTGATTCTACTACTGAACGCGTGAAAAAATGGCGGTTTGTTTACACCGGTCGTCTAGGACGCATAATTAATTTAATTTGTAAAAGGCTCACAGTTCGTCCGCGTGCTGCAGAAATATTTACTGGAGTTGGCCAGTCTATAACGTGGAAACGAGTTCTGGACCGTGCGACTGAGCGAGTGCACGTGAGTCTAGACCATCCACAGCACCGACGTTCAGCGACAGAATCATCTGTGATACCATGACGACGGTAAGTATTCAGATGCAGCCAAAACGACAACATCGAAGAAGGAAAACCCGACAAGGTAAGAGAGGTGGCGTTAAACTGTCGAAGTGTGAGAGGCTAGGCCTGAAGTATGTGCGCCTTACATATTGGTATTGTGGGTCCATAAATCAACGACGGCCCATTCTTGTTAAGCTACTGTGCGGCGCCGATATAATGGTTTTGAAAGAAACTCTTCTTGGTGACAGGACAGTAAGGACTTTATAGTTTCTACAATAGGCGACACCTTGGAAAGGCCATCCTTGTGCGCAACAATATGGTGGCAGCTGAGGTTGATATGTCTGCGTGGGACAGTGCAGAATTGCAGGTACATACAGTTAGGGTGCAGACCCCAGCTCATTTCATGATTGTAAATGTGTATGCCTATAATAGGAAGGTGGACACACAACAATGGCAGAATCTCTTCGAGTTCGATTAAGAGAGCGTCATTTTCTGCGGAGACTTTAATGCTAGAGGCAACCAGTGGGGTAATGTCATAACCAACAAGCAGAGAGAAGACCTAGAGAACGCACTGGTGTCGGCCGATTTAGTGTGCTTGAATGATGGAAGGGCAACAAGAATGGCCACTCGAACAGGGTACTCTGATAGTGTCATAGACCTGGCACTGGTGTGTTCCACCTTCGCACCGGTTTGCAGGTGGAGTGCACTGGGGTTCCACGGAAGTGATCACTATCCATGTGTCCTCCTAATAGAGAAAGGCAGAAATAAAAGCCAGAAAAGGAAGCTCCACACATTCAACTACGAGAAAACAGACCAAGACGTCATTAGCAAAATCAGAGGTAGGCAACAGAGCGCCCCTCGTAGGAGGCAGGAGAGATGAAGGCAGCCACTCTGGTGGAATGTAGAAGTCGAGGAAGCTTGGTGGTACAAGAGACAAACGGCCAAGACATGACAGAAAGCCAGAAAGAATGGAAGAACACAACCTGAGCTCTTGAAGCGTCTGAAAGAAGAGGTCGACCAAAAATGATGCACTTTAAACTATGTACTAAGCATGCTAAGGATGCCAAATGGAATGACTTCTGTAGAAAAGTGTGCTCAGAAAAATCGCTAGCCACATTCTGGCGCCTTCATCAGTGCATGAATGGCACAACACGATACAGAGGCATACCAGACTTTCAGAGCACAGGCCGGATATGGTACAAATCTGATGAGAGCAAAGGGAAGGCCCTGCTTGCCCGCTACATTGAGCAGACGGACCAAAGAAATGAGGCTGTAAGAATGAGGATACGGGGATCGCTGTTGAAATTGTGTAAGGATGTAGGGCTGGAAGAAGATCTCACAATCACAACCGATACTATTCGCACAACACTTAAAAGGTCACACAACACTGCTCCTGGTCCAGATGGTGTTCGGTACGATGACATAGGCGATTTAGCTGACGACGACTTGACAAAACTGGCCAAAGAGTTTAATGTCAGCATTCTGAGTGGCCAGATTAAGGAGGAATGGCTACACAGCTACATACTACCGCTACCGAAGCCAAACAAGGACCATTCTCAGATCAGTGCCTACAGAATCATCACAATGCAGAACACTGCAGGCAAGCTGCTGGAGAAAATAGTTGCCCGTGTCCTTGCCTGTCACCTTGAACAGAAACGCGTATTCCCACCCACACTCTTGAGGTTATAGATATAACAAAGAGACATGGCTCAATGCGGCAGTCTTTGCCTATGATGTCTTCGAAGGTTTCCACAGACAAGAGGAGACATGAGCTGCTGCTATATATCTGGAGGATGCATACAACAGGTTGGTCTTCCGAGCCAACATCCACTTGTCCAAGGCTGCCACCAGGCTCACCATTGTCATCAGTTCTATTTAACGTGTACACAATAACGATCGGGAAACAACAACTGGATGGGAGGGGAAGAACTATGACTTTTGCTGATGATATTCTGGTATATCGACAGGAAGAGACAGACGGGGAATCGCCTTCAAAATGCAAGAAGAACTCGATCGCATTTCTTCCTGGTGTGGGGTTTAAAGTGCCTTGGTTAATCCTAAGAAAGCACCAATTTCGTGGTTCTCCCTTAACAACATATCGTTAATACGATATCATCGGTAGTACGAATGGGAGCTGATGAGGTGACCAAGGACAAGTTGATGACATACCTCGGAGTTATGTTTGATCGCAGCCTGTATTTTCGGGACCACGTCAACCATGTGATAACAAAATCCCGCAAAGTATTAGCCGCCTTGAAGGTCATGGCAGCTGCTAACATTGAGCAGAGGCTACTTACTCTTCTGTTCCAGGGATTAGTCCTCGCACCAATCGAGTGTGCCTTGGCAATTCGTACTGTCAGTACGACTGATAGGCTGGAGAAAATACAAAATGAAGCCATACGCATTATCTTGGGATGTACAAGTGACACTCCCTGTGTAGCAATGAGGTATCTTCTTGACTTTCCAACCATGGATGACAGAATCAAGATCTGGAGAGCAGGAGCATACCTGAAGATTAGTACAGATAAAGAGCATCCATTGTACCACGTGCTCAACACAAGGAAAAGGTGCCAGGCTAAAAAAGGCATATCATGGGTGGGTCGGGCAGAAGATGTCATCAAACAGGTCTGTGTGCTTACCAATATCAACATTGGTGAGGAGTGGATACCGGTGCCTACGTCATTCAAGGGGACTTTCTCGTGTATTGTCACACTTAACAGGAAAAGTAGGGAACAGAACCCAGTCGTGGTTAATGCTGAGGTCAACGGTCTCATCTGCAATAACACCGATGAGAAAGATGCAGTCATCTATACAGACGGATCTGTAAGACGACACGAAAGAAGTGCATGGGCATTTACAGCCCGCTCGGCAGGCAGAATAGTCTACGAAGACAGTGGTGTATACGTCATGACCACGAGTAGCATGACAATGGATGTGATGGCAGTGAACAAGGCATTCAAATGGTTAGAGTCACAGGACTACACCCACGCATGTATACTGAGTGATTCGGTGAGCATGATAAAAAGAATGGAGGCGGGCTCTGTACGCATGCAATGGGTAGAGTCGTTGCAGAAATCCAAAATACGCAAGGTCACCTTTGTCTATGTTCCTGGACATGCGGAAGTACGGGGAAATGAAAGAGCGGACAGGTTGGCTAGCTGCGCTGTCTTTGAGGACGGGCAACCAATGGATCGGGCAGACATCTCAATGCCCTCCGAGATGTGGGAAGAGCACATGACTTCGACAAACACAGATCCACGTCGCTTCTTCGGATGATGGAAATGTGAGATAAGATGGGCACAGCCAGAAATGAGAAACTTAGTGGCCGTGTAAGAAGATTTATCAACCAACATAGAACTGGAGTCTTCATTCGCTGGACACTGCGGGACTTGCTGAGGAAGGGATCTGAGCACCTATGGACATATTCGGAGTGCAATGATGATGACCCGCAAATAAATTAATAACTCCCTAAAATCAGTCGTTAAACTGTCAACGCAATAAAAACTCCCCAGACCCTGAAAATCTCTGACTGTTTCTCGACAATCCATGATTTTTCTATTACCATCACAATTGTTTAGGGCAGTAACCCCAAAAAGGGTCTCGGCCAGAGCCGTCACCCAAACTTGTCTGCTATTTACATTTGGAATATCCATGGGGGAAGTGTAAAAAGAAGTCTCTTTCCAAGTTTTTTTTTTTAATAATAAGGCTTGTCCATGATCGGGATTCTTGGAAATTCATCCGCCTGACATGTCTTGGATTAGTCTGTCAGATGTCTTAATCTACATACTAATTATGTCTGGACCGCATATCAGTCTTGTCGTGTATTCCTTGGTAGGTGAAGCTGTCAATCATCAGTCAACTTACTCACACCGCATGTTAGCCTGAAAATTCGCCCTAATCAACCTAAAAACTGACACTTTCTCTGAGATCTATGCAGGGAACCAACGCCACATGCCTTTAATGAGCGGCACTACTTCCTGGCTTAGTTCATCTACTTGGACACCAACGGTCCCAGCGTAACTTACAATAACCTATTAGCTGTCTCAGGCATGTCATTTTCCTTGGACTACCTTTGATCCTTGTATTCTGAATTCGGTGTTTCGTCTCATGTCCGTGGTCATTTATCAACAGTTTCTCAATTTCTACCTGTCGTAACGAGTCAAGTTGACGGTCGTCCATAAGTGTCAACTCTTAAAGGGTCGAAACAAGCGAGTGTGAAGTGAAGTTCATTAATATTCTGATTGCAAGGCAATGATTTCCGTTGCTTTATCGTCAAGGACAGCTTTTTGTTAACAGTTGTTTACTACAGAGGAGCATGACGAGAGGAGGCAGCCTAATGGTTTTCTAAGGAATTGTGTATATAACAAAAAAGAATCTTTTGATAATCTATGACCACCTGACGAGTTTTGGATACAGAGATGTAATCATCACACTCTAGGTAGAGCACATGAACCACTCATGATACAGCAGGAAGACAATGCTAGTCTACACATGATACAAGTAGTCATTGACCGCCTTCAGGAATGACAGATAATAAATTAATATCTGACCATAACTTGCTGTTTACCCTGACTTTTCTCCCGACGAACACGTAAAGGACGAACTGAACCACCATCAATTAGTACAAGCCAAGAATGAAAAAAATGCTCCAGCAACTGTTCGGATGTCTCTTTGGATCGATCATTGGCCGCTGACAAGCAATTATAGCAGTATGGACATAGGAGGCTGTACTGAGATCAGAATTACATTTTTTTCAAGCAGTTGCTAAACTTAACAAAATTTTTATCTTTCTTTCGTGACATTTTTACAAAAAACAAAGTGATCTCTCATTCTGTTATTCGATATTCAACAATATTGCATATCCATCTTACATAATAATATTCAATGAAGCAGGGGAATAACAGAAAACGTCAGTAGTAGTGGTGCCTGTTATTCCACCCCAAAAGTAGATAACATGCACCAAAACAGCACCAGAGACAATGGATTTTGCACCATGCAAAACCAAAATAGCACGAGTCTGGCACCGTGCAAAAAAAAAAATGTTTTTTTTCGGCAATTCGTCGAAAATTGTTTGGGGTCCGCCACTTCGCCGATTGTGTGGGAGGATTATCTCAGGTAAAGGACTGACAAAGGGGTATTGAAAAGGCGACACAACTGACTGTGTGCCAGGTAAAGACCCGGCTGACAAAGACGGCGACAGGTGAAGGAAAAAAAATATTTGTTAGATGAAAGAGACGTATTTTAAAGATATTTGTTAGATGAAAGAGACGTATTTTAAAGATATTTGTTAGATGAAAGAGACGTATTTTAAACATATTTGTTAGATAAAAGACGTATTTTAAAGATATTTGTTAGATAAAAGAGACGTATTTTAAAGATATTTGTTAGATGAAAGAGGCGTATTTTAAAGATATCTGTTAGATGAAAGAGGCGTATATTAAAGATATTTGTTAGATAAAAGAGACGTATTTAAAAGATATTTGTTAGATGAAAGAGGCGTATTTTAAAGACATTTGTTAGATGAAAGACGCGTATTTTAAAGATATTTGTTAGATAAAAGAGGCGTATTTTAAAGATATTTGTTAGATGAAAGAGACGTATTTTAATTATATTTGTTAGATGAAAGAGGCGTATTTTAAAGATATTTGTTAGATGAAAGAGGCGTATTTTAAAGATATTTGTTAGATGAAAGAGGCGTATTTTAAAGATATTTGTTAGATGAAAGAGACGTATTTTAAAGATATTTGTTAGATGAAAGAGACGTATTTTAAAGATATTTGTGAAAGATATTGTGAAATATGTGGAAGCGGCCTCGCACCCCTCGACGGCTCGCGCGCGCGCGCGGGTGGGTGACGCTAAGAATATTTAAAGAATGAATCAGGGCGGGGGACGGGCGGTCTCGCGGAAGCGGATGAAAATATGCTGTCGGTGTTATTAGTGTCTACATTTTTAGTGACACGTCATCATCATGTGCCACCCTCAACAGCATCATCAACATGTACCCTTCATGTCCTATCATCATCATGCCACACAAGGTACCAAGCCACGAAATTCTCTCTCTCTCTCTCTCTCTCTCTCTCTCACACACTCTCACGAGCTCGTGATCCGTGACGCGCCAGGTAACTCGTGACTTTGATGGCGCGCCAGGTGACTCGTCGATCATCCGGACATCTCTCTCTCTCTCTTTCACATTCAAGGTAACGCAAATAAAAAACAAAATTCATTCTATATTTCACAGTTTTATTAATACAACACATATTTGAAAATATATTACTGTCCGGTTGTTGATAATTTTCATCGTCTGGGCTTCCTCCCTTCTGTTTTGGTGGTACTGTCTGTTTGTGTTAAATGTCTATCAAACACAGGTGCATAGGAAGTTTCATTAGCCTTCAAAACACAACCGCCCTCCATTTTGACAAAACCTTGATCAAGCTGGAATAGGTAATTGGTGACTCGGCTGAAACACACGGGGCATCCATATTGGCTGCCGGATCTGTCGTCTGATTAACAAGAGTGAGGTTCCCTTGGTTAACAAAAGGGGGCGTGTAGTTAATGAGATTCGGGTTAACAAGAGTTGGTATGTAGTTCTGGTTAACAAGAGATGGCGTGTAGTTCTGGTGGCTAACAACAGGTGGCGTGTAGTTCTGGTTAACAACAGGTGGCGTGTAGTTCTGGTTAACGAGAGGTGACGTGTAGTTGAGGTTAGCATAAGCGGCTAAAATTTCCTCTCGCATCTCGACTAACGTGATAAATTCCTCTCTCGATAGTGTTATCCCAGTTCTGGTAGGAAACTTCAAAAAACTATCACCGCTATATGTCCTTATATTTATCAATGGTCTGTTACGAAAAACACAAACCGAGACTGCCTTAACGCCATCTTTTGACAATGGAACTACAGTCTCATTTCCACGTGACATAAATATGCGCTGATCACAGACATAAAACGAAGTTGGCGTATTCAAGCTACACGACTCCATATTCAAAGAAAACAAACACAAGCCACCTGGTAACAGGCGCTGGTTATCTATGTGTGTGTGTACACTGATCGACTGGGCTTTATACCCTTACGATTATCGAGTCGAGGACCGTCTATTTATAGTAACTAACGCAATACGTTATCAGGCGTGGTAATACGTTATCACACGTATTGCGACATGTTCAGTGACCCCTGGAACTGAACCAATAGGGTGATGTGTGGGAAATCCCCAGTTGACCTGGACGATAATGTGTGAAATAATTGTGTATGTGCGTGTAACAATTCGGTCTCAGGTAATGCGGCTTGAGACTAGGAAACCCTGTACTGTTTATATAGGATGTGGATTTTAAAATAGGTGTTAGTTGAAGAGGGGAAACCTCGCGTGCTGACCTAAAATCACTCGTTGTCATTTTGTCGGTGGTATAATCACCTAAGTAGTAGCACTTGTGAGGATGGATCCCCGCTGGAAACATCCCTTCACAGCTCTGATAGCCGGGCCTACAGGGTGTGAGAAAACGGTATTTGTGCAAAAGTTTATACAGAACCTTCACGAGTTAGCTGTCCCCGTACCGGAGGAAGTTATATGGTGTTATGCGGAATGGCAACCAATATACGAGACTATGGGGTCAGTGAAATTTATCGAGGGTCTACCAGACGTCGATACATTGGAAGGTGGTAAGAAGAGAAGACTGATCGTCATAGATGACTTGATTTCTGAGACGGACGAGCGGGTAACAAAATTATTCCCCAAAGGTAGTCATCTCAGATATATTAGTGTGATGTACATTGTTCAAAATCTATTCGGAAAAAATAAAGAACATCGCACTATTTAGTCCTTTTCAAGAACCCGAGAAACGCGAGTCAAATTATCAATCTGGCTAAACAAATGTACACAGGACAGGTGGGGTACCTCCAAGATAGTTTTAAGGAAGCGACAGCATCTCCTCACGGTTATTTGCTGGTCGATCTTCGTCAGGAGACACCTGATAATCTTAGGTTGAGAACAAAAATATTCCCAGGGGAGAGACAAATCGTCTACGTGCCAAAGTAGAGAATCATGTGTGATGAAGCACTTAGACGGCACGGTGAAATGTTGAAATGTATGCTCACCGCCTCGCCGAGCGGTTTAAGAGCCATATTAAAAACAGCCTCTCCCAAACTCATTAACTTTTTGTGTGAGTGTTGTCATAACATATTAAAAAGTAATGTTAGACTCACTCAGCGACAGAAGTGCGAGCTACGTCGACACAATAACAAGTTGAGACTTATCACTAAAAAGAAACCGAATCTTAAGCGGCGGAAAGAGATTCTACAAACCGGCGGGTTCATAGGTGCTTCGCTCCGTCCTATATTAAATATTCTCGGTGGAATACTAGGTGCGTAACAATGGCCAAAAAATGGTCTTGATGAATCCTCGATTCATCGAGGGTCTTAAACAGACTACTAGCACGTATACCCCACCCGATGCGATCAGTGACAACTTGAGAGATTTAGATGATGAAATGCAACGTATGCTATTCCGCGATGATTTAGCACCCGCCGATAAGGCCAGAGTGTACCAACGTGCCCTGCATCAATATTTAACTAGATTGGAGCAGTATAAACGTCGCCCATTGGGTTCGGTCGATCTCATTCAACACAACACGGCAACAGAAAAAACACCTTCCCCACCACAACCATCAATCGAGGTACCACCAGAGCAGACCAAGACACCACCACCACCGGAAACCCCAAAGATAGGTAATGAAACCACTCCGCCCGTAACCACGTATAAAATGAGACCTAAAAAAAAGAAAGAGCGGATTCCCAACACCAAAATGGGAACGGTGGAGAAAATATTGAGCCGTCATTACTTTGACCCTAGTCGACCAGGGGCGTATAGTGGTGCAACGTCCCTGCAACGTAACACCAAACTGGGACTCGCAAAGATCAAACAATGGCTGAGTCATCAGCATACCTATACCCTTCATAAACCAATTCGTCGCAGATTTGAAAGGCGTCCCATTATAACGAGTGGCCCCCCAACAGCAATATCAGGCAGACCGAATTGATTTGAGACATTTGAAAAAACCACAACGACGGCTATTCCTATTTGGTTTCTTGCGTGGACGTTTTCAGTAAATTCGCATGGTCTGTGCCGATACAAACCAAAACGGGGAAATCCTTAGTGGAAGCCGTCGGTAAGATATTTCTTGATGGGAAACCCGCGAGTTTTCAAACGGATAAAGGGTCAGAGTTTCTGAACAGAACATTAACAAGGAAGTTAATACAACTTATTGAAAGAGAGAATGGAGAGTCCACTAAGGAAATTATACAACTTATTGAAAGAGAGAGTGGAGAGTCGAGTCCACTAAGGAAGTTAATACAACTTATTGAAAGAGAGAGTAGAGAGTCGAGTCCACTAAGGAAGTTAATACAACTTATTGAAAGAGAGAGTGGAGAGTCCACTAAGGAAGTTAATACAACTTATTGAAAGAGAGAGTGGAGAGTCCACTAAGGAAGTTAATACAACTTATTGAAAGAAAGAGTGGAGAGTCCACTAAGGAAGTTATACAACTTATTGAAAGAGAGAGTGGAGAGTCCACTAAGGAAGTTAATACAACTTATTGAAAGAGAGAGTGGAGAGTCCACTAAGGAAGTTAATACAACTTATTGAAAGAGAGAGTGGAGAGTCCACTAAGGAAGTTAATACAACTTATTGAAAGAGAGAGTGGAGAGTCGAGTCCACTAAGGAAGTTAATACAACTTATTGAAAGAGAGAGTGGAGAGTCCACTAAGGAAGTTAATACAACTTATTGAAAGAGAGAGTGGAGAGTCCACTAAGGAAGTTAATACAACTTATTGAAAGAAAGAGTGGAGAGTCCACTAAGGAAGTTATACAACTTATTGAAAGAGAGAGTGGACAGTCCACTAAGGAAGTTAATACAACTTATTGAAAGAGAGAGTGGAGAGTCCACTAAGGAAGTTAATACAACTTATTGAAAGAGAGAGTGGAGAGTCCACTAAGGAAGTTAATACAACTTATTGAAAGAGAGAGTGGAGAGTCCACTAAGGACGTTAATACAACTTATTGAAAGAGAGAGTGGAGAGTCCACTAAGAAGTCATACCTCTCCTGCTGCGTACACATTTAGACGTCAATATTGATAAGTTCGTTCGAAGAAAACGTTCGTCAGCTCAAAGCTTGTGACGTCTACGTACAATTTATCCCGGTACGGTACCGGTGGTAACCACAAGAGCCTTCTCTGTTCATTTTATTTTTAGCCTGATTGTAGCCGATATTCAGCAGTCATTTTACCAGCACCACAGTCACTTTCATCAGTTATTCCTGTCATTAGGGTATTGTAAAGATGGTATTGCAATCTGTTGTGGCCTATTGGGAGTCAAAAACATTTACGCTGCGTCATAATGACGGACGATAGTATAACCTGAAACGTACGGTAGAAATAAAGATTTCAATGTTGTTTGTGAATTATCAGCCCTGGAAAACAGGGGAGGACTTGTGAAACAGTTTATCGTTTCACACTGCGGGATTTGCTAGGGAGAAGATCTGAGTGCTTACGGACAGTTACTCGATGTACTATGAGGATAATCCGACAACTAACCATCCAATCAAAGTACCAACCAACCAACTAACAAATTAAACTAACTAACGTCTGACTAACTAATTGACCAACTGGTGTAATTTGTAATCTTCCTTTGCCAACATGCCCGCGACATCTCATTTCTCCATGTATATCGCAGTGAGATGAAATCCACTGAATCAGTTTCGCACTGATAGCAGAACTTGTAGAGTATTTCTCTGAGACCATACAGGTCTTCGTTTCCTTGACTCCTCAGTGATGTAACTACCGACAGAGCATCAATGAGGAATACTATGTTTTCTTCTGTAATCTTCTCCTTCGAGACGATGATCTCATACGACCAGTTATAAATCTCATTGCTTGGTTTTGAAGTCTGTTTATCTTCGCAAAATATGACTTTGTTACTGTTGCCCATGTCACAATACCATACTTTAGGACTGGTCACACTCGCCCCATGTATAGCTTCTTCAGCACACTCTCCCTGCCCCCTCCACCCACACACACTAAGTTGTGCCAGAGAATTTGTCCATGATTGCCATCCTTTATCTTGCTCTTTGCCTAGTTCGATCTATCCGAGTTTTCCATGTTAAAGAATGGTTCAATAGTTTGTCTTCAAATGTTGGGTTCTCATCCAAATGTACATTTTTACCATTTAGTTTTAGTTTGGAGCGCTAATGGAGAATGGTGTGTGCGTACGTATGTGTGTGTGTGTGTTGTTTTTCCTTCATTTATTTTAACTATCAAGTCAAATATCCACTTTGGGGGCCTCGGTAGCCTAGTTGGGAAAACCACCCGACTAGACTACCGACGTTCGGACAACCCGAGTTCGATTCCCGCTGGGAGCAGTGTGAATTGTACTCGTGGTTGGAAATTTAAAAAAAAAATTACCCCCACGGTCGACCCAGCCGTTGGCAGAAATGGGTACCAGGGTATTATCCTGGGAAGGTGAGGAATGTCGCTTCGCATCTGAGTTTCGATGCTTGAGGCTACACTATACAGAAATATCCGAACATTTCTGGATAGGCGGCCGAGCACATATGGGTGTAAACTCGCGTGCTAAGACGCCGGTTCATGTCTCGTACTTTACCTTTTACCTTTATATCCACTTTTCTAATGAAATAGGACATGCTGCATTCGGGTACTTGATGCCATAATGTGTTCTGCACATGTCCATGTAGCTAGGACGTCTGCAGATATGGAGTATTTAATGTGCTCTTCATGTGATCTTCTCTGTAATGCCATTTATGTACAAAAGATGCAATGTTGGTGACAAAGCTTCTTCTTGGGGATCATCATGCCCTAAAGTTACTTTCCTGCAGGTCTGCCCTTTTACTTGTACTCTGACTGTTCTGTTGTCAAGGTAGTGATTAATCTATTTGTACATTCTCCCTCAAACATTATTTCTTTGCATCGTTACTTTTGATCCCTCATTCCAAACTGTATCAAATATCTTTTCTAAGTCTACCCAGACTGCTAGAGTATTTTCTCTTTGAAAGCATCTTCAAATTTTGGACTATGTGGGTAACCTGGTCTTTAGTCTTCTATGTTGACGGAAGCCAGCTTGCTGTGGTATTGGGAGTTTCCTACAGGTGCCACATCAGTCTGGTGTTAATCATGCGTTCCATTAGTTTTCCTACACAGCTGAACAGACTGATATGTCTATAAGCATTTAGGTCTGATGTTTATAACCTCTTCTTTGGTGTTGGGATTAATGTTGTCTCTTCCCATGATTGTGGTACAATTCTTCTTTTCCACTTGTAATCCAGGACAGACAGTAACTTCTCTTTTGTTTTTGTGTCCAAAGCTATAAGCATTTCAATTGTAACTCCATCTTTTCCTGGTGAATTTATTCTCTCAAGCGATCTCATGGTCTTTTACATTTCCTCCATTTTATAATTTGTCATCATGTGTTCCTCTGCTACAAAGATAGTAATGTTATAAGTAGATTGCGTGCTTGTCACTTAGGACATTCCCTTGTTAGGAAATCAACCCAACTTGACTACCGACGTTAGGACAACCCGTGCTCGATTCCCTGCTGGAAATAATGTGAATTGTACTCGTGGTTGGAATAAAATACCCCAGCGGTAGACCCAGCCACTGGCAGAAAAGGATACCAGGGTATTACTCTGAGAAGGTGAGGAGTGCCGCCTCGCATCGTGGCTTTTGATGCTTGAAGAGACACTATCCAAAAGTCTCCGAACACTTTGGATAGGCAACCGAGCACATGTGGGTGACAACTCGCGTTCTAAGACGCCGATTCAAGTCTCGTATTTTACTTTGACCTTTACTGCAGGCAATTGTCGATGTTGTTATTGCTCTGGGTTGTGTTGTTGAATACGTGGATGTTGTTTTGGTGTGATAGGATCACGCTGTGTGTGACGGTCATCTTATTGTTTCAGACAACTTCAACGTACAGTTAGTTGACTTTAACTACTCACATTTTTAACAATTGCCTAAGGAATGTCCCGTAATAAATTTACTTCGTTAGAATCATATATTCTATGGAGTTTACTCCATTGTATAGCATGTGCATTTTTCTCAATCTGACCCACACATGCACCCGAAGTATATTACAATTTTAAAAGATCCGTGCAAAGGTCATGCAGAAATATTCTTTTTTTTTTTAAAAGTAACAATTCCTTGGGCAAAATCTGAACATAGAAGAACATAACAATTTGAGCCAAACTGGACACTTGCTACTCCAAGAAGACCAGTAACTAGACACAGACAATGTCAACGAAGTCCAGTAACTAGGCTGAAATTATATCTACGAAGTCCACTAACTAGACTCAACTACGGTAATAAAATCCAGTAACTAGATAAAAAATATGAAGACCGCGTAACTAGACATAGTCTATGTCGCCCACGAAGTCAAGGAATGAACTAAAATCGATAATCACAAATTCACTAACAGGATAGGTTCTGTAGCGTAGTAATTGGACAAAGTGTTGACAAAGGCCAGTCACTCGAACAAGAAGTCCAGTAACTGGATCGGACTGACTTAAATAGAATAAAAAAGGAAATAGCAGACAAAAGAACATATTGGATACAGTAAAATTGAGGTATGAGTTTATTTTGCTTACCTAGGAAAATGAGAATGACAACATCTGTGTGTGCATTGATGTTATTTTACGACATGTGAAGGGTCACAGACTTTTGGTAAAATGTAGGCAACTTAAGACCTGCCTATAATGCAGCCGTAATAGCCAAAGCATGAACAAAAAATACAGGAAATGCCTAATATTTTTCCAGAACAATAAATCTACAGGTCTTAGTTAAACAAGCAGAAAAAGGGCATTGTCTCCTAAAATAACTCCCCAGATAGTTGTGACGATTTTAATGGAATGTTAAAATACATTTATTGATTGAAGAACTAAAGAACGCTGTAACTTGAGGTGTTAGACAATGATCAATAAGAACAAACAGAAAAGTAAAATAAAAAAATAAAAAAATAGAACTTCCCGAAGCTTTAAACCTGACATGTGAATATAGCTGTCAATGAAAGCAAGACAGATATTCTGGAGCAAATCGTCAACAGCCAGACAATTAGACAAGTGATAACAAAAGTTTGAAGAATAATATTAGTAGCCCAATTAGGAGCTAATAATGACGTGATGGGCTTGGCCTATGCTAGAACAGAGCTTACTTCAAACATAATAAGCAATTTGGTGTATTACAAGATCGCGACACTCACACGCAGTGAGGAAACAGGTATAACAGCTGGGAAATAAGATGGCAAGGAGAGAGATTTATAGAGAACAAGAGGGTGAGAGTGGGGGATACTGAGCCGGGGATACTGAGTGGAGGATACTGAGTGGGGGATGTTGAGTGGGGGATGCTGAGTGGGGGATGCCGAGTGGGGATGCTGAGTGGGGGATACTGAGTAGGGGATACTGAGTGGAGGATACTGAGTGGGGGATGTTGAGTGGGGGATGCTGAGTGGGGGATACTAAGTGGGGGAGACTGAGTAGGGGATACTGAGTGGGGGATACTGAGTGGGGGATGCTGAGTGGGGGATACTGAGTGGGGGATGCTGATTGGGGATGCTGAGTGGAGGATGCTGAGTGGGGATACTGAGTGGGGGATACTGAGTGGAGGATGCTGAGTGGGGAATACTAAGTAGGGGATACTGAGTGGGGAATACTGAGCCGGGGATACTGAGTGGGGGATATGAGTGGGGGATGCTGAGTGGGGAATACTGAGTAGGGGATACTGAGTGGGGAATACTGAGCCGGGGATACTGAGTGGGGGATGCTGATTGGGGGATGCTGAGTTGGGGATACTGAGTGGGGGATGCTGAGTGGGGGATGCTGAGTGGGGATTCTGAGTGGGGGATACTGAGTGGGGGATGTTGAGTAGGGGATGCTGTGTGGGGGATACTGAGTGGGAGATACTGAGTGGGGGATACTGAGTAGGGGTTACTTAGTGGGGATACTGAGTGGAGGATGTTGACTGGGGGATACTGAGTGGGGGATGCTGATTGGGCATGCTGAGTGGGGAATACTGAGTAGGGGATACTGAGTGTGGAATACTGAGCCGGGGATACTGAGTGGGGGATATGAGTGGGGGATGCTGAGTGGGGAATACTGAGCCGGGGATACTGAGTGGGGGATGCTGATTGGGGGATGCTGATTGGGGGATGCTGAGTGGGGGATACTGAGTGGGGGATGCTGAGTGGGGATGCTGAGTGGGGGATACTGAGCCGGGGATACTGAGTGGGGGATACTGAGCCGGGAATACTGAGTGGGGGATACTGAATGGGGGATACTGAGCCGGGGATACTGAGCCGGGGATACTGAGTGGGGGATACGGAGTGGGGGATACTGAGAGGGGGATACTGAGTGGGGGATACTGGGCCGGGATACTGAGCCGGGGATTATGAGTGGGGGATGCTGAGCCGGGGATACTGAGTGGGGGATACTGAGCCAGGGATACTGAGTGGGGGATACTGAGTGGGGGATACTGAGTGGGGGATACTGAATGGGGGATAATGAGCGGGGGATACTGGGCCGGGGATACTGAGTGGGGATACTAAGTGGGGGATACTGAGTGGGGGATGTTGAGTGGGGGATGCTGAGTGGGGGATGCCGAGTGGGGGATGCTGAGTGGGGGATACTGAGTAGGGGATACTGAGTGGAGGATACTGAGTGGATGATTGTTGAGTGGGGGATGCTGAGTGGGGGATACTGAGTGGGGGAGACTGAGTAGGGGATACTGAGTGGGGGATACTGAGTGGGGGATGCTGAGTGGGGGATACTGAGTGGGGGATGCTGATTGGGGATGCTGAGTGGGGGATGCTGAGTGGGGATACTGAGTGGGGGATACTGAGTGGAGGATGCTGAGTGGGGAATACTGAGTAGGGGATACTGAGTGGGGAATACTGAGCCGGAGATACTGAGTGGGGGATATGAGTGGGGGATGCTGAGTGGGGAATACTGAGTAGGGGATACTGAGTGGGGAATACTGAGCCGGGGATACTGAGTGGGGGATGCTGATTGGGGGATGCTGAGTTGGGGATACTGAGTGGGGGATGCTGAGTGGGGATTCTGAGTGGGGGATACTGAGTGGGGGATGTTGAGTAGGGGATGCTGTGTGGGGGATACTGAGTGGGAGATACTGAGTGGGGGATACTGAGCCGGGGATACTGAGTGGGGGATACGGAGTGGGGGATACTGAGTGGGGGATAATGAATGGGGGATACTGAGTGAGGGATACTGGGCCGGGGATACTGAGCCGGGGATGCTGAGTGGGGGATCCTGAGTGGGGGATACTGAGTGGGGGATACTGAGTAGGGGATACTTAGTGGGGGATACTGAGTGGAGGATGCTGAGTGGGGGATACTGAGTGGGGGATGCTGATTGGGGATGTTGAGTGGGGGATGCTGAGTGGGGGATACTGAGTGGGGGATACTGAGTGGAGGATGCTGACTGGGGAATATTGAGTAGGGGATACTGAGTGGGGAATACTGAGCCGGGGATACTGAGTGGGGGATGCTGATTGGGGGATGCTGATTGGGGGATGCTGAGTGGGGGATACTGAGTGGGGGATACTGAGTGGGGGATACTGAGCCGGGGATACTGAGCGGGGATACTGAGTGGGGGATACGGAGTGGGGGATACTGAGAGGGGGATACTGAGTGGGGGATACTGGGCCGGGATACTGAACCGGGGATAATGAGTGGGGGATGCTGAGCCGGGGATACTGAGTGGGGGATACTGAGCCAGGGATACTGAGTAGGGGATACTGAGTGGGGGATACTGAGCCGGGGATACTGAGCCGGGGATACTGAGTGGGGGATACGGAGGGGGGGATACTGAGTGGGGGATACTGAGTGGGGGATACTGGGCCCGGGATACTGAGCCGGGGATACTGATTGGGGGATACTAAGTCGGGGATACTGAGTGGGGGATACTGAGTGGGGGATGCTGATTGGGGTTTGCTGATTGGGGGATGCTGAGACATACATTTAATTTTGTAGTTTAATGTTTAGTAATGTTTAAAAAAAGGAAGACTTGAAATAAAAATATCAAAGTGGAACCAACGTTGTGCTCACTAATGATTACCAAAACTAATTTAAGAAAAAAATAAACAATTTTTTTCATTTAAAAATGTATTTTTTTGTATCCAATTGGAACGTTAATACAGTCTGTATTTACAAAGAGTTATTTGAGTTTCTGACAACAGACGTGAAAACATGTTAATATTTGAGGAGTGTCTCTACAAGATCTGGTGTTAGTAGAGCGACTGTGCCAGCGTCCAAGCTATTTTCTGCGCATCTGTGCGCGAATGCTTGAAGATATGTTATGATCTTTTGCTGCTAAAGCGGAAGAGAGAATGAATAAATGGAGGAATAAATGAATGAAAGGAAGGAATAAAGAAAAAAAAGCTAACACAGAACGAAATGTTAACTTCCCTATCTTGAGTTTTCTAACATTTTGCCGCCATTAAAAAACAATCAAAAGTAAATAAAAAAAAAAAAAAAAAGTGGTCATTAATAGAAATGTTTGATATGAAAATATGTACCAGGCAAGTGTTTGATGCAGTTCACTAACCACTGAGCTATCGCGGTTCCATGACTATATAAGACAGTATTAATACAATTTTGAATAGACTGTGCTATTATAGAGATTCTGTTGATTGGATGTGAGACATTATAGTAAATACAAGACGAGAGGTTGTGATGTGGTCGCTTCTATGTAACATAATTAGATTGTGAAGAAACTTTCTATGGTAGAGAATTTATGATCGTGTAATTTATATGTGAATTTGTTACACGTGGTTTGTTACTAAATATGTTACTAGGACCTCAGTCGTGTTGTAATTTCGATAGATAAGAGAGAGAGAGAGAGTCATGGCAGAGTATTTCAGTTACATTGTTGCTTCCTCCGTGACTCGCGCTCGCCTCTAGATAATGATGACAAAGAAGCTTCGTCACTTTCAAGTGGCTATACAACAGTAAAATGTGGGCAACCACATACAGTGTCGTCGCTTTATCATAAATGGATGTGACATTGACATGTATTATTGACATACATATAGTACGAAACATCATCTTTCCTATACATGAAATCTTCAGTGCCGATTTTATTTATCTTACTTCTACTGCAATAAAACAAACTCGTTTTTAACTTCAATTGTGGGCTCCTGTTGACGGAGCAATACATCGATATATTCATTGAATTCAATGGATATACGAAAATGCCAGATCTCCGTTTTACAAACACGGAGCTCTATAAGATTTGACCATAACAACATGAACAATTTTGTTAGAATTATTTTGTAACAATTGCACAATTCTTTTTAAATTAAGAAATATTTTTGTGTGTGTGTGTGTGTGCGTGCGCGTGCGTGCGTGTGTGTGTATATGTGTGTGTGTGTGGACTTTATTTATTGAATACATAGAGAAACGTGCATGTTACTCTATCATTCTTTGAGATTACACGTAGCATACACATCAGGTCGTTGCCTATTGCTTAGTTTAGTCGACAGACCATTCTTACTGCACACCGAACAACTACATAATTGCTCAGATCTCATGAGTACACCCCTCAACGTGCAGCGACTAAGCCCACTGTTAATGTGTTGGTTTATAAGCCTTTCTGAGCTTCCAGTGTAGCGTTTCCGTCTGGCATCTCCAAATTTGCATTAATATTTTTGCAACCTGTTCATGGTTGAAGATTTAGAGCCTAGTCGGTCTTTCGTCCGGCGTCCCTGAGGGTATTCAGAATGTCAATGCAATACTTTCTTCCACAATGAACATCAGCCAAACTGGCAAGCCTGGCAGCAAGCTTTTCTACATTTTACACCCACGTGCCCTGGCATGAAAAAGAAGTAGACTTTTGTCAGTCAAGACCTCCGTAGAGTCTAGCCACCGTCGTCGAGCCCATGCAGTTGCGATCTTCCAGAGCATACTCACTGAGTCACTGCCGACACACACATGCGTATATGTGTCTCGAGTCGTGACAGTCATAACTTCCATTGTCAAACAATTTGTATAGTCAACGCGACAGTATCATTCCTCACAATTCTACCTCCAACGTGAGCCGTGTAATCCCATGATCTCCGTACGTGCTAAATAACAAACCCATCTATGTAAGTAATTGCATCACTTTTAGAAAAGTTCTGGAAAGTCAAGACCTGCGCTTCTGCCTCAACGACCGTGGAGTTGTATTGTCTACATTCTCTGTCCAGTCTGATACTACGACAAAGGACGTCCTACGCTGTCACGGCACTCGTACCCATTCTTCATCAGGTACTATGTCCACTATTGAACACATCTGCTAAACAATATCCATAACCCGAGCAATCCATGATTTATTCCTCCTGTTGCATATATTCACACGGACGATGTAGATCAGCGCTGATTCCTGCTCAGCAAAATCATATTTTATCTGCCATGGTGGGAAAATCCAGGAGGTAACGCATCGCCCTGTACTCACTTGTTGTGTAGTCAAGGAGGTAACGCATCGCCCTGCACTCACTTGTTGTGTAGCCAAGGAGGTAACGCATCGCTCTGCACTCACTTGTTGTGTAGCCAAGGAGGTAACGCATTGCCCTGTACTCACTTGTTGTGTAGTCAAGGAGGTAACGCATCGCCCTGCACTCACTTGTTGTGTAGCCAAGGAGGTAACGCATCGCTCTGCACTCACTTGTTGTGTAGCCAAGGAGGTAACGCATTGCCCTGCACTCACTTGTTGTGTAGCCAAGGAGGTAACGCATCGCTCTGCACTCACTTGTTGTGTAGTCAAGGAGGTAACGCATCACCCTGTACTCACTTGTAGTGTAGCCAATGAGGTAACGCATTGCCCTGCACTCACTTGTTGTGTAGCCAAGGAGGTAACGCATTGCCCTGCACTCACTTGTTGTGTAGTCAAGGAGGTAACGCATTGCCCTGCACTCACTTGTTGTGTAGCCAAGGAGGTAACGCATTGCCCTGCACTCACTTGTTGTGTAGTCAAGGAGGTAACGCATTGCCCTGTACTCACTTGTTGTGTAGCCAAGGAGGTAACGCATTGCCCTGTACTCACTTGTTGTGTAGCCAAGGAGGTAACGCATCGCCCTGTACTCACTTGTTGTGTAGCCAAGGAGGTAACGCATTGCCCTGCACTCACTTGTTGTGTAGTCAAGGAGGTAACGCATTGCCCTGCACTCACTTGTTGTGTAGCCAAGGAGGTAACGCATTGCCCTGCATTCACTTGTTGTGTAGCCAAGGAGGTAACGCATTGCCCTGCACTCACTTGTTGTGTAGTCAAGGAGGTAACGCATTGTCCTGCACTCACTTGTTGTGTAGCCAAGGAGGTAACGCATTGCCCTGCACTCACTTGTTGTGTAGCCAAGGAGGTAACGCATCGCCCTGTACTCACTTGTTGTGTAGCCAAGGAGGTAACGCATCGCCCTGTACTCACTTGTTGTGTAGCCAAGGAGGTAACGCATCGCCCTGCACTCACTTGTTGTGCAGCCAAGGATGAAACGCATCGCCCTGCACTCACTTGTTGTACGGCCAAGGAGGTAACGCATTGCCTCATTTCGTATCCCTTTCGATCCCTCCATTTGCATACTGCTGAGGGTCAAGATCGCCAATACATACTCAATCGCAGACAAGACCGGCCCCTGCAGTTCCTGGTAGAAGAGAACAAGATGACGCTGCTCAATGTGTGCTGATGCCATGACCCTCATTGCAGATAGTAACCATGTGGGATTCAGTACCACCTCGCCTACATGCTTGTTAAAAGTAAAGTTCATACCAAACCACAATTCTCAGTTTCCCATCGCATGAGTTCTCCCCACAACTTCTTTAAACACATTTGGTGTTGACTTATTGACTGTTGCATTATTCAAAGAAACCATATCACCGTTGCCTTCATTGTATTGACAAGTGCTCTTGCCTCCCAACACAACACACTTAACGATCAAACTCTGTCTCACACTCTCAATGTCCCTGCTCTGGCAATGCATCAAAACTTCATCAGCGTGAGATAATGCACCGTCCTAAGATTTGTTAGCTCAAGATCCTGACTGGGTAGGTGTGAACAACACTGGAGATAATGGTGGATCTTGCCGTAGGCCGGCGTGTATTGTTGTTGGTTCAGAGATCCATGTACCACATCCAATAGAGTTCCGTCGTTGCCTAATGGGCCGCGAAGAAGCAAAGAATTTGAATTTAATGAAATTGTATTTGAGATCATTTTCTAGCAGCAGTGATAAACATACACATTGTGTTCGTCTAGATCACGAACTCAAAACTAAACATGAGAAACTATGTCAACGCTTACCTGTATGTAATATCCCATATGAGCTGAGGCAGAACATTAAAGAAGGCCACAAACAAATCAGCTAAAGATAGGTGAAGAATCATCAAGTGCATGCGAGACTGGCGCTTCCGTTTGTTTGCGAGGGCAAAAACAACACAACTGTTACCAACGATAGCCAGAAACAAAATGGTAGCACTGACCGCCATTTCAGCGACGGCAATATTTTCATCTCTGGATAGAGACAAGGTAGTGTTGGTGTCGTTGTGACTGTTCATGGTCGTGACGTTGTGGTTGTCAAACGCCGTGTGTGTGTGTTTGCTTGAAGAGTGTGAATAGTTGTACCAATACGATGACGTCATTTTCACCATATCTGTAGATATAATATCCAACTCCATTATACCGCGGAACGAGGTCGACTATCCTCCTATCAAGGTCAACCTTCCCTGCTCCCTCCTACACCCTGGCCGAGTCTCACCACATTTACTTTACAGTCGTGCATTCTTTATTTGTTTCAAAATATAGTGTTCAGTTGTACATTACAATATGAAAAGATTAAACACTTTTTTTTTTTTTTTTGTTTACTTTATGTATAGCTAACAATCGTTATAACTGTGTTCCTTTGCCTGTTGTCACATTCACAAAGAAAACATTTTCGTTTTTCCCTTTCCTTTGACTTCGTTTCTTTAATAGTTACTTTACGATTCTGTGCAGGTATTTAGACATCTCTTTATCTTTATAATTGTTGGTGGTCAACTAGTCTTATTTCTAGTTGTGGAGTGACATGATCACCTACGCCAGCAGGCCCGGTACTTGATGATGATGAGTCTTATTTCGACTTCCAACACTCGTAAGGCGGTCGCTTAAGTCTCTCTTGGTCTGAAAAAGAAAAAGTTTTAAAACATGACAAATTATTTCCAGTCTTATGTGTAATTTGACAAGAAATTGACAAGAAATTATTGTTAAGTTATGAATGTTTCCTGAAGCACAACCTTGAAATTACAACATCTTGAAATATAACTTTAGACATGAGGAAATGACAACCTTCAAAGTGGAGCTGGAAGTGTTCACCCTTTAGCAAAGACTCGCAGTCACAAGTGTGGGTGTACATCTTCTGCTCTCAACAAATGTTTGGGTTTGTCTGGTGCTGAAGAATGATTGAAAGCTATTGCATGTTAGGCTGACTATCTCGATGTACTTACAGAAATTAATGCTATACCACCTCAGTATTTGACAAAATGTTGACATTTGTATAATAGAACGACAGCAGTTAACCAGACTAACGATACTTCCCTCAACTTTCTATGTACTTAACCGAAATGTCATCTGAAATGTTATTTGTGCGATTTGCACTCCGAACATGTCAATATGTGCTGATAAAAGCATGTCCTGTAGCGCCCAGCGACTGACTCCAGCTTTTTTTTTTTGTTTGATACGTCCTCTTATACACTAAGCCTCTCGTTTCTGGACATATTAACCTTCAATGTTTCACTCACACGTTTCTAGCTTAACATTAAAATTATAACTTACAAGGAAGGGATGTCTCCAGTTGCTTAGCACTTATTCTTCCCTTCATTTCCCTTTGAGTGTCGAGAGGAGTGATAATTTGCGGTCTTTACTCCTCTCGGCCTCTGATGCTGTTTCCTAGTATTTCTAATATTCCGTCAATCCAACTTTTCTCTCTTGCTACCTTTATTTTTCCATATTGGTACGATGATTGCCTGTTGCAACTCTTCTGGGGGGTTTTTGTTAGTGCCATACTGCATTGAATACTCTGTGCAGCCATGTAACTCATGTTTGTACTGCTGCTGCTATTATGTCTACTTCTAAATTATCTATCCCCAGTACTTTGTTTCTTGATGAATATTCGATTACTTCTTCGATTTCTTCTTTCATGATGTTCGGTTCAGTGATTGTGCATTCAAGCGTGGTTTTTGTTGTGTTATTGATAATTGTCGTCATGTTTTTTAGAGGTGCGCGTGGCCGTGCGGCTAAAACCACTGTTCCGCTAGCTGAAAAGCTGACGTACGGTGTTCGAAGTCCGCGGTAGACAGAAAGGATTTTTTCTATCGGGGGTGAAATAAAAATCCTGAGTCTCACACGTCGTGGCGACTGCTTGACCAAGCGGCCTTTATCCCTCGGGTTCTATCGTTGCCCCCCCCCCCCCCCCCCCCCGACATACACCAGCAATGGTACTATGTGTCGTAAAGATAGATAGTCGTCATGTTTAATAGGTCTTCAAAATATTCTTTCCATCTCTCTTGCTTATCTTGGTTATTTGATATTGGCTATCCGTCTTTGTCATTTATGAGCTCGGTAGGATCATGGTTTTCTTTTCTCGCTCTTGTGGCTTTTACTACTTTGTAGAAATCGCTTGTCTCGAAGTCCCTGCACATATTTTGTCCGATTTCTGTCCATAAGTTTTCCTTAGGTTCTTTCATGAAATTTATAACTTTTTTAGGGGCTATGGCATATTTGTCATATTCTTCTTGGTTCTTATTATCTGGCTAATTATACACTGGCTACTCAACACAAAAATAACATGCACAATAAATTGGTGATTCTGCCTGATGCACTGTCAGTATTATCAGCTCTAAAAAAAACCCAAGAACAATGAACAAGATGACTTGAGAACAACCCTGGACGAACTATGTAATAACTTCCAGAGAGTAGTCATTCAGTGGATACAATCACACTGTAATATACACGGGAACGAACGCGCAGACAAATTAGCTAAAGAGGGAGGGAGATTACCGCAAGAGAACCATCCGCTCAGCTATGACGAAGCCAAATCAATCATCAATGGCCAGTACCATGAAAAATGGAAGCAAGAACACCCAACGAGATAATATAACGAGAGGGACGGATACCTCCAACTATCAAGGAGGGTTCAAGTCATCATACTTCGCCTACGCACTGGCCACAATAGAATGAGAAACCACATGTTCACCAAATTCAAAATAGGTACAACCAGCCTATGCCACAGTACACTGGACAATATGACTACAAAACATGTTCTACAGGATTGCCCCCAGTACACAGACCTGAGAAGAGCAATGTGGTCCACGCCCACCTCCCAGGAAGAAAAACTATATGGGGCAATCGATTCGCTTAAACAGACAGCTGACTTCATGAGAGAGTCTGGAATCCTACTCTGATTGAGTCTTGATCGCAGAGAGAGATTATCTCTTCAATTTGTAAATAGTTTCTTCTTTTCTTTAATTGCTTCTCTGATTGCTCCGTTCCACTACGGGGTGCTTTTTGCCTTTCTTTTGTCCTTAGTTTCCTTCCACATATTGCTTTTTTTAGATACTGATTACTGTTTTCTTAAATTGCTTCCACTTTACATCTACTGTGCTTACTTCGATAGGCAATTAAAAAAAAAATCTCTGTTAGTTTTTCTTTCTAGGGTTTTCCTTAATTCTTGATTTTTTAATTGTTTTATTTTTATAGTCTGTTCTTTTTGCTTCTTTTATTTGTTTGTGTATCTTCTCTGTTTTTGGTCGTCTGAGTGTAATCATAACTATTTTATGATCCGTGTCGTCTGTGTTATTATGAACAGCTGTGTTGTCGGTTACTCCCTCCTTGTTCTGTTTTCTTGTTAGTTTAAAATCTATCTGGCTTCTGCGTGTTGTGTCATTCTACTTGTACCAAGTGTATCATTGCATCTCTCTGTGCATGAAGAATGTGTTGATAAACAAATAATTTTGATTACATAATTCCAACAGTCTGCTTCCATTTTCATTTATTTTAGCTGTCTTATTGCCAAAGAGTACCAGGATATCTCTGTTCTCATTTATATATTTTCTAAGCCTTCCATTAATCTCCACCACCACTAACATGTCATCGCTTTCATCAGTCTTGTTGAAAATTTCATTTAGTGTCACATACAATTCTTCGTTGTATTTTTCATTGTTGTTACATGGTGCATAGATCTGTATGTAAGTTGTTTTGTCGGTCTTCTTCTAGTAGTCTGCTTGTGATTATCCTTTCTGAGTGGTATTTTATTTCTAGAATATTTTTTGTGTGTTCTGGGTCGATGATAAAACCCATTCCGTGTTTTGCTCTTTCTGTGTTGTCGACTCCTGAGAATATTATCATGTAGCTCATATGTGTTTTCTTTATCTGCTGTCCTTTTACTCTGGTATCTGCTAATCCCAGTATTTTAATTTCTTCTTTGTCATTTCGTCTATAAGTTCACCTTCTTTGCTTTTTATTCCGCATATATTGAAGGCTCGTTGTGTTGTGTTTTGATATTTCTGTCTTGTCACATGGCCAAACCATTTCATCTGTTGTTTCCTTATATATTCTATGCCGGGGGCTATTCCTAGCTTTTTTTCTCAGTTCTTCATTTATGATCTTATCTCTCTGACTGTTTCCTGTCATTCGACTGACACATTTCATCTCTGTAGTTGTTATTTTTCTTATTGTTTTTACATCTAGGGTCCAGGACTGCATTGGTAGCACAAAGTTGGAATGAAGATTGTATTGTAGAGTGCCCGTTTTGCCTCGAGTGCTTTGTTGGACAATAGCGGTGACAGCTGTCCAATGATTTGGTAAGCTTTGTTGCATCTTGAGTAGATTTCTGCTGCTTGTGAATTGGCCTTCAGTCACTAGACTTCCTAGATATTTAAATTCTGCCACTTGTTTTAGTTGTCTGCCGTCTATCGCTATGTTGATGTTCTGTTTTTCGTTTGAGATATGACTTCTGTTTAGTTGATGTGCATCTTCATGTTGTGTTGAGTGCCTGAGCAATTAAGTCTATTTAAGTGTTCTTGTAGGTCTTATATTTGTATATGTATTAGAGCCTGAACTTATGCAAAAAGAAACTCGTATGATCTGCCTCCAATGGGTTGGCTAATATGTTGTCAATGTTGGTAATAAACAACAGGGGAGATATTACGTACCCCCGTTTAAATGCTGTTCTAAACGCCATGTGATCTGTGTAGCCTGCTGTTGTTCTGACTGTGCAGCTGCTGTTGATGTAGAGACTTTTAATTGGGTTGGTTAGATGTTGGCGTACTCCGTATGTTGTTAGTATCCCCCATAGTTCTCACTTTACTCGGTCGATTGCTTTAGAGTTACATGGAATATTGCACCCCAGAAACTATCAGATTTGAATTCTGAAATCCGTTTAGCAAGAGCCTTAACTACAAAAACATGATAAATAGTTACTTTTGCTAAACGTTTTGTGTGTGGTGTCTTCTTTTTTCTTCTTTCTTCTTTTCTCTTTCACTGATGCCTAAAAGGTGTCGTGGTTTATATCATTTGTCATTCTTGTGTTGCTCGAATTGTCTGAATTAGTGATTTTCCTTTGTTGTTACATGTCTCTGTCACTGCATCTATCCATCTTTTTTCTGGGTCTTCCTCTTGGTCTTTTTCCATGCATTCTCGAGAAGAACGCCCTTGATGGTGATTGGTAAGGATTCATTCTGACCAGGTGGCCAAACCATTTAAATTGTTGTTGTTCTATATATTCTTGGCAGGGTTTTGTTCCTACTATTTTTCTTATGGTTTCATTTGGTATTCTATCTCTTCTTGTGTTGTTTGTTACTTTTCTCAAACAACGCATCTCACATGTATTGATCTTTCTTAAATGTGATTTAGAAAGGGTCCATGCTTGACTTTCATAGCACAAAGTTGGTATGAAGATGCTATTTATTATTTGTTGTTTAGCTGGCATAGAAATGTTTGGATGTCTTAGCAATGGTGAAAGCTGGTATGTGACAGCGTTTGCTTTTTGTATTCTCATGTCAATTTCTCTGTCTAGTTTTCCATCTTCTGTGAACATCATGCCTAAATACTTGAATTCCTCTACTTGTTTTATTTCTTTATCTTTGTTCTTGATATTTAATGGGTGTCTTAATTTGCTTATTCTTATAGCCTCTGTTTTTGCTGTGTTAATTTTCATACTGTAGTTTGTGCAGCTTTTATCAAGAGATGTTAAATGCTGTTGTAGCAGGTTTTCATCCTCGTATATTAGGCATTGGTCATCTGCGAAGAGTAACTCATTGATGTTGTAGTTTTCTACCTCTATGTTATTATTTGATTTGTCCTTATTGTTGGCTGTTTCCTGATTTATTTTGTCCATATATATGATGAAGAGGAGTGGTGAGAGGACACATCCTTGTCTTACTCCTGTTGTAACCTGAAACCATTCTGACAGACCTTCCGATGTTCTGACGGCACTTTGACTGTTTTTATATAATGCCATTATATTTTCTAGTAGTTGTCCTGCTACACCGTAGGTTTCTAAAGTTTGCCAAAGTTTGTTCCTGTCCACAGTATCAAACGCTTTTTCCTGATCTATAAACACTATATTTAGGTTTCTGTCATATTCTATTGTTTTTTCACATAGTTGTCTCAATGTAAATATAGCATCAGTACAGCTTTTGCCTTTTCTGAATCCGAATTGATTATTACTTAATTGAGGTTCTATTATGTATCTTACTCTCCTCTCCAATATTTTAGAAAACATTTTACCAACTTGACTCAATAGGGATACTCCTCTGTACATTTCACACTCCCTTTTACTTCCCTTATTCTTCCAAAATGGGACAATGATAGCTTTTTGCCAATCGTCTGGGGCTTTTCTTTCTTCCCACGCCATATTGAATATGATAGTAAAGCCAATCTATAGCTGTTTCCTTACAGGCTAGTAGCATTTCTGTTGTTATTCCATCTATACCCGCTGCTTTGTTCTTTTTATTCTGTTTCAATGCCCATTCTACTTCTGCTTTAAGTATATTCGGTTCCTGTTCATCATACTGCCTATGTTTAAACTCTGTATTTCCGTTTGACTTCCGGTGTGTGACTGTGCTGGCAACACGATACAATATCCGATGGGAGTCAAATTTAAGTTATAAGTGAATTTCAATGCCCGTAGTAAATGAAATTCAAGCGTTCTTGTGCTATTTCAAATGGATTTTTGTGTGTGATTTATGTTTCACATCATTGGTGTGATTTATTCGTGCGAATAAGTAGAATTACCATACATCATTGTGCTATTACGATACTACGATCACGAACGAAAATGTCAAAAAGCGGGAAATCTACATCACAAAGAAAGTAATCAGAACGTTTAATAGGCACTTGGAACATCTGCGGATTAGGTGATAGAAGTACAGAAATAGTTGAATTTATGAAGAAAAGGAATATAAAAATCTTAGGATTAGCTGACAAAAGAAAGAGAGGTAAAATCATTAAAGAAATACACCGAAGCTAGACACTCGTCACGAGCGGAATTAACAACATGGCGGAAGTGTGTGGTGTAACAAATAGAAAACACTCCCATCCTGATCCTTCCCGCGCCGTTCAACGTCGCATAATGTCTTTCGCCATTTATCTCTATTCTGGACGAAATGTTCGATATTATCTAATGAGTCTATGCCTGTCAGCTTTGCTTCTCTTATAAGTGTTCTTTTTAGTGTCTCTCTGAGTTTTCCTCTTTTCCTGTGTCCTAATTTTTCATAGAAGAGTCTGTTTTGGAATTCTCTTGTTTCTTCAAACACATTCAGATATATGTCCATTTTCTCTTCCTAATTGTAGATGAGACCGTTGGTTGCATGGCCATTTCTCTGATCTCTCTATTAGTCTTGAATTAATTATATTGTCCACAGAGTATTCTTCTTATATATTTGTGTTCAGAAGCGTTGAGTTTTCTTTCAATTTCTTCTGTTGTTTTCTAGCTTTCACCTGCGAAAGTAAAATTTGAATCGAATATTTGAAGTTAGGTTTTGTCAATTAATATTTTTTTATTTTCATATTGTGTCCAGGTTTTAAAAATTCGTTGTTGCTTTTGCTATCGTGATTCTGGTCTCTTTTCGTGTTTCACCTTCTTGATCTAAATCACTACCAAGATATATATAGTGGTCCTTCCAGCGTCTGACGATTTAGATATATATTGCCTTATGGAGTATTTTCATACTTTTGGTTGTATGCCTGTGGATTTCGAGTATCCTATCCACCATGAATAATGTGGTATCTTCGACATGACCCATTATAACACTACAAAATTCTACAGCACCCATAGATGGTTTCCCTGCGTATAGCTGCCCCTTAGCCAGTCTCACGGTAAGCTTGTCCCTGCGCCCATTTGTCCACGCAAGACGGAAAGTAAACATCACCTCCATCTTGGAACGCACCGGAAACTTCATGGGAAGTTCCCCATAAATATTAACTATAAGAATGAGTTCACTGTTTTAGGCTCAGGCTATTTTTATCCATAAATCGGTCAAACCTCCAAGATTATAAGTAAAATACCACCTTGAGATGAAAACAAACGGATGTGAAGATGTTAGATGTAGACGGTGCAAGTTAAACTAAACAACATGATGTCATCTAAATAATACAAGGACATGTAACTACTAATTATCAACCTTAACTACAAATGACAATCAACTTACCATGGTCTTTTTCTTAAAAAATAACTCCATTGCAGCCTACAATTTTAAGTAATGACTGACGTTAATAGGAATATGACGTATATATCTTATAGATTCCTCACGGAAACTGTGTATTTAAGAGCTTTGGTGAAAGGAGATATCTCTAATTCCTCTGTGCACATTCTCAGACTTATCAATGTTTAGAGATGGGGAAACTCGGTCCTTAGACCAACATCTGCTGCCTCTGTGTAGAGATCTTCGTGTAGTATTGGCATGTGGGGGAGGGGTCCTAGTGCTGTGTTAGTTCTTAGGTCAACATCTGCTGTCTCGGTGTAGAGATCTTCGTGTAGTATTGGCACGTGGGGGAGGGGTCCTAGTGCTGTGTTAGTTCTTAGATCAGCATCTACTGTCTCGGTGTAGAGATCTTCGTGTAGTATTGGCACGTGGGGGAGGGGTCCATGTGCTGTGTTAGTTCTTAGATCAGCATCTACTGTCTCGGTGTAGAGATCTTCGTGTAGTATTGGCATGTTGGGGAGGGGTCCATGTGCTGTGTTAGTTCTTAGGTCAACAACTACTGTCTTGATGTAGAGATCTTCGTGTAGTATTGGCATGTGGGGGAGGGGTCCATGTGCTGTGTTAGTTCTTAGATCAGCATCTACTGTCTTGATGTAGAGATCTTCGTGTAGTATTGGCATGTTGGGGAGGGGTCCATGTGCTGTGTTAGTTCTTAGGTCAACAACTACTGTCTTGATGTAGAGATCTTCGTGTAGTATTGGCATGTTGGGGAGGGGTCCATGTGCTGTGTTAGTTCTTAGGTCAACAACTACTGTCTTGATGTAGAGATCTTCGTGTAGTATTGGCATGTGGGGGAAGGGTCCATGTGCTGTGTTAGTTCTTAGATCAGCATCTACTGTCTCGATGTTGATATCTTCGTGTAGTATTGGCATGTGGGGGAGGGGTCCTAGTGCTGTGTTAGTTCTTAGGTCAACATCTACTGTCTCTGTGTAGAGATCTTCATGTAGTATTGGCACGTGGGGGAGGGGTCCTAGTGCTGTGTTAGTTCTTAGGTCAACATCTACTGTCTCTGTGTAGAGATCTTCATGTAGTATTGGCATGTGGGGGAGGGGTCCTAGTGCTGTGTTAGTTCTTAGGTCAACATCTACTGTCTCTGTGTAGAGATCTTCGTGTAGTATTGACACGTGGGGGAGGGGTCCAAGTGCTGTATTAGTTCTTAGATCCAGTAACTTGTTGTAGCGGGCAATGAATACTATAATGGCTTGATTGGTTTTCTGGGTTCTTCTGTGGAGATTGCAACTTATCCTTCCTAGAGGTACCACAAAACTAAGTCTTCTATGTGTAAGAGTTCATGGCCGGGACCACGACGATCGTTAGCAAGTTTGTTATCAGATTTTGTTACCAGTGAGAGAACATGAGACACAAAGTGAGGTCTTGATCAGCGGTAGAACCTGCCATGGCGATTGCAAGTAGATCAACTCTTGCTCCCTGAAGTATCTGAATAAATACAGGGAAATTAGTCGCAACGTCTGGGGAAATCACCCTCGGTGAGAGACAAGTGCTAAACCTTGTTAATTTATTAACACTGATATCGTTGTTGCGGTGTCTAGCAGGATCTTCATCCTCCTGCCAGAATTAACAAACTTCAGACGTCACGAAATAGGTCAATTCTGCGGGCTATGTCGCCAAAGCTGGAACTACCGTATCGCAATGTCCGCCTTCGTTGATGGGTAGATTGCACGCGCCCAACCCACTAATTTCTGGCTATTTGTGTCTTAACTTTCCTTAGGGCCTCAGCGTTTTCTCGTCTAGAAGACCTTGCTTATGTGTTATACGAATGTCTTGAATGACCTTTAACACCCACATAATCTAACGCAATTATATCTGCTTTAGTTTCAGTCTTTGCGTTTCGTTTTCACAGTTCTCTTAATTCCGCCCACCCCACATTGCAATTGTTCGAGGAATATAAACATAAAAATACAAGTAAGCCAGTTGACAGAAACACAGATAAAACGGTAGACAGATGATATAACCGTGTGTGAGTGTGTGCCTGTGCACACTTGACTCTGTATTTGTATTCTCTGGCTCAGTCGTTGACTGCGCTATCTTAAAATCCGCTTTTTGTAGCTACCACAAATGCATTGTTCATAAATATAGCTTGTGCATATGCTGAGAACAGTTCCTGCAATGCTTTTATTCATTGGGATATTTTATTCAGCCTTTATTTTTCTGTAACATGTATAATAGATAGATGGCAAGAATATATAACAGAATTATTTCATGACGAAAGGGAATTTCATGAAGAATATATAACAGAATTATTTCATGACGAAAGGGAATTTCATGAAGAATATATAACAGAATTATTTCATGACGAAAGGGAATTTCATGAAGAATATATAACGAATTATTTCATACAACTATAAAATCCTGAAATCTGAAGTAGAAAAAGCCATAAAAACAATGAAAAAGGGAAAGGCAGCAGGGCCTAATAATATACAGATAGAGATGATACAGGCTCTAGAAGAGTTCGGCGTCGAAGTGATCACAGACATATGCAATGACATATACCATACAGGATACACACCAAACGATCTAAAAACATAAACTTTCATTGCATTGCCTAAAAAGAATGGTGCAGTTGAATGCAGTGACTTCAGAACAATAAGCCTAATGAGCCAGGTAACACAAATTTTACTAAAAGTTATGCAGGGAAGGATTCAGAATAAAATCAAGACTGAATTAGAGGAGCAACAAGTTGGATTCAAGAAAAACAGTGGGACAAAAGAAGCCATATTCAGCATGAGAACATTGATTGAAAAGTACACAGAAGTAAACAAACCAATATATGCCTGCTTTATAGACTACACCAAAGCTTTTGATATAATACACCATAACCAACTTATAGACTGCCTAGAGGGGATATAAACCTAGACGACGCAGACATACGACTAATATGTAATTTGTACTGGGAGCAAACAGCAATAATAAGATATAACAAGGAGAACTCTATACCCATGGACATAAAAAGAGGAGTAAGACAAGGATGCATCCTATCACGAAGCTTGTTCAATCTATACACTGAGCAAATCTTTAAAAACATCTCAGAGATACCAGGCCTAAACATTAATGGAAAGATAATCAATAACCTAAGATATGCTGATGATACTGTTCTACTAGCAGAAAATCCTAAAGACCTACAACAATTACTTAATGTGATAAACACAACAAGCAAAAATATGGACTAGATATGAATATCAAAAAGACTAAAACTATGATCATAAACAAAGAAAATTCTCAAGACCTACAATTAAATATCACAGTTGAGGGAATACATCTGGAGACAGTCCAGAGTTACAACTACCTAGGACATACTATAACCAATGATGGAAAATGCAAAACTGAAATAAACAAAAGAATAGGTAAGGCAAAAAGTAATTTTAATGCCATGAAAAATATACTAACAACAAAACAAATATCAGCAGGGCTGAAACTAAGAATGGCAAAATGTTACATCTTCTCAATATTCCTGTATGGTGCAGAAACATGGACATTAGACAAGAAAACAGAACAGAAAATTGAAGCCTTTGAAATGTGGATTTATAAAAGAATAGGTAGAATTGGATGGAAAAAAAAGATAACAAACGATGAAGTTTTAAAACAACTGAAAATAAAAAGAGAACTGCTGAACACAATTAAGACAAAACAAATTAAATTTTTTGGTCATGTTAAAAGACACAACAGCCTACTAAAAGTAATATTGGAAGGAAAAATACAAGGCAAAAGAGGCAGAAGCAGACCAAGACTAACATGGACGAGTAACATCAAAAGATGGACAAGTCAATCTATGTCAGCCTGCACCATCAAAGCAAGAAACAGAGTAGAATGGCGATCCATGGTAGCCAACCTTCGTTGCGGATAGGGCACACGATGATGATGATGATGACGATGAACATGTAGATAACTATCTGACAATGACTTGATGAAATGACAAACATTTACAATTAGGCAACAGTACAAGTGGCGCCTCCATTATCAGGGGATGCAGTCCACGTACAGAAAACACTAGTCCCAGCAATTGTTCCCAAAGCTGCTCTACTCATTTGGATGCATTATATATTTCTTATCCCTCACATTAAAATATCGATAGAGTGGTGTTAAAATTACTACAGAACGGATGCTTGTTCCTTTATCACAATGTGATTTTGCCTTTATTCTAGAACCCACACGTCTCCCACCGCCTCTCACTTACCACCCGCTCTACGAACAGTTCACACAAATTGAGATAAATTGGGTAAACGTATTTTTTCTCCATTTATTATCATATTCTGATTTATTTTTATCAACTAATACATACTTTTTTCCGTTCATCGCAATTTATCTTATTCTCTAGAAGTAATGACATACATATAGTTTATTCACAACACTTATGCCATAATTATGTTGTGAACACCGAGCTACGAGTACTAAACAAGACAAGACAATGTTTCCCCGTGTAAAACGTTGCCGCAACCATTATTTATTGCAGACTCTTTCTCTGCCTCTACCAACAGCGCTGACAAACGTGTAAAAGAAACAAAATCGTCATGTAGGAATATAGCCACGAACTAGAATAGTCAAACCTAAACAAATTGTAAGAGGTGTGGGGTCATCCCATACGATTATAGCCAGGGACTGGGCTCATCAAACATAAATAGCGGCCCAATACGAAATATGAACTAGAACGTTATCTGGACATACGCAGGTCAACCCCCATCGCATGTATAGCATGGAATCAAGTTGCGATGAAGAAGCGAAGAGTTTACTAAGGAAGTGCTTGTTCCATCCTGAAAATCCATAAAAAATATTGCATCAAAAGGTAATCAGATTATCAAAAATAGCCCCCATGACGAACTAATATTTCGAGCCATGAGCTACCTAACGCTCTCTAGACAGCAGTCCATCTTCTTTCACGACTCCTGAGTGCTCACCTCCTATTACAGTTAGCATGTTCACTTCCCCGTGATGTATCAACGGTATGTGCTTGAAGTGGCTGAAATACTTAGTGATGTTGTACATGAGATAAAGTTTCAGGTGAACGCACAACCAGCTCATCATGGGAGTCTTCAGTATGCATAGCTTTCTTGGTCGACTAATAGAAAAAAATGAGGACCAATGGCTATGTCCGGTGTGTAACTATCTCGGTTAACTGTAATAAACAACTACATCAGCAGTTTGTACTCTTCTACAGCCACGGTGAGATATTTGCAATAATTGTCGACTTTCTTTTCCTTTTTTCCGGTGCCTGAACTCAAATACGTCATCTGAGGCACAGCGACATCAGTCATTCAGCAGACTGTCAAAGATGATTGAAAACCCGTTTTGACTATTACAAATCCCTAGCCATTTCACTTTATTTAATGGAAACAGAATGATCATTTATCAGTTTTCAAAGTTTAGTTCTCTGATGGTTACTTAACAGGTACTGGTTTACAAATGTTTGAATGGCTTTCTGAAAAAAAAACCCAGAAAGAACATCAAAAACACTGAGGACAAGAACTCGAACTTTAAATCACAGATTAGTACAAAAGAACATTCATGCTAATCAAGAAACAAAATTAGTATTATCACACACAGCCGTCTGTAACTAGCAGTAAGAATCAGTCACACACTACCATCTGTAACTAGCAGTAAGAACCAGTCACACACTACCATCTGTAACTAGCAGTAAGAACCAGTCACACACTACCATCTGTAACTAGCAGTAAGAACCGGTCACACACTACCATCTGTAACTAGCAGTAAGAATCAGTCACACACTACCATCTGTAACTAGCAGTAAGAACCAGTCACACACTACCATCTGTAACTAGCAGTAAGAACCGGTCACACACTACCATCTGTAACTAGCAGTAAGAACCAGTCACACAATGGTATCTGTAACTAGCAGTAAGAACCGGTCACACAATGGTATCTGTAACTAGCAGTAAGAAACAAATCACACACTGCCATCTGTAACTAGCAGTAAGAGCCGGTCACACACTACCATCTGTAACTAGCAGTAAGAACCAGTCACACACTGTCATCTGTAACTAGCAGTAAGAACCAATCACACACTGTCATCTGTAACTAGCTGTAAGAACCAATTACACACTGTCATTTGTAACTAGCTGTAAGAACCAATTACACACTGTCATATGTAACTAGCTGTAAGAACCAATTACACACTGTCATTTGTAACTAGCTGTAAGAACCAATTACACACTGTCATCTGTAACTAGCTGTAAGAACCAATTACACACTGTCATCTGTAACTAGCTGTAAGAACCAATTACACACTGTTATCTGTAACTAGCAGTAAGAACCAATCACACGCTGCCATCTGTAACTAGCAGTAAGAACCGGTTACACACTGTCATCTGTAACTAGCAGTAAGAACCATTCACACACTGCCATCTGCAACACGAAGTAAGAACCGGTCACACACTGCCATCTGTAACTAGCAGTAAGAACCAGTCACACACTGCCATTTGTAACTTACAGTAAGAACCAGTCGCAGACTACCATCGGTAACTAGCAGTAAGAACCAATCACACACTACCATCTGTAACTAGCAGTAAGAACCAATCACACACTGTCATCTGTAACTAGCAGTAAGAACCAATCACACACTACCATCTGTAACTAGCAATAAGAACCAATGACACACTGCCATCTGTAACTTACAGTAAGAACCAATCACACACTACCATCTGTAACTAGCAGTAAGAACCAGTGACACACTACCATCTGTAACGAGCAATAAGAACCAATCACACACTGTCATCTGTAACTAGCAGTAAGAACCAATTACACACTGTCATCTGTAACTAGCAGTAAGAACCAATCACACACTGCCATCTGTAACTAGCAGTAAGAAGCAATCACACACTGCCATCTGTAACTAGCAGTAACAACCATTCACACACTGCCATCTGCAACACGAAGTAAGAACCGGTCACACACTGCCATCTGTAACTAGCAGTAAGAACCAGTCACACACTGCCATCTGTAACTTACAGTAAGAACCAGTCGCAGACTACCATCTGTAACTAGCAGTAAGAACCAATCACACACTGCCATCTGTAATTTACAGTAAGAACCAGTCGCAGACTACCATCGGTAACTAGCAGTAAGAACCAATCACACACTACCATCTGTAACTAGCAATAAGAACCAATCACACACTGCCATCTGTAACTTACAGTAAGAACCAATCACACACTACCATCTGTAACTAGCAGTAAGAACCAATCACACACTGCCATCTGTAACTAGCAGTAAGAACCAATCACACACTGTCATCTGTAACTAGCTGTAAGAACCAGTCACACACTGCCATCTGTAACTAGCTGTAAGAACCAATCACACACTGTCATCTGTAACTAGCTGTAAGAACCAGTCACACACTGCCATCTGTAACTAGCAGTAAGAACCAATCACACATTGTCATCTGTAACTAGCAGTAAGAACCAGTCACACACCTCCATCTGCAACTAGCAGTAAGAACCAGTCACACACCTCCATCTACAACTAGCAGTAAGAACCAGTCACACACTGTCATCTGTAACTAGTAGTAAGAACCAGTCACACACGGTCATCTGTAACTAGCAGTAAGAACCAGTCACACACTACAATCTGTAACTAGCAGTAAGAACCAGTCACACATTACCATCTGTAACTAGCAGTAAGAACCAGTCACAGACTGTCATCTGTAACTAGCAGTAAGAACCAGTCACACATTACCATCTGTAACTAGCAGTAAGAACCAGTCACAGACTGTCATCTGTATCTAGCAGTAAGAACCAATCACACACTACCATCTGTAACTAGCAGTAAGAACCAGTCACACATTACCATCTGTAACTAGCAGTAAGAACCAGTCACACATTACCATCTGTAACTAGCAGTAAGAACCAGTCACAGACTGTCATCTGTAACTAGCAGTAAGAACCAATCACACACTACCATCTGTAACTAGCAGTAAGAACCAGTCACACACTGTCATCTGTAACTAGCAGTAAGAACCAATCACACACTGTCATCTGTAACTAGCTGTAAGAACCAATTACACACTGTCATTTGTAACTAGCTGTAAGAACCAATTACACACTGTCATATGTAACTAGCTGTAAGAACCAATTACACACTGTCATTTGTAACTAGCTGTAAGAACCAATTACACACTGTCATCTGTAACTAGCTGTAAGAACCAATTACACACTGTCATCTGTAACTAGCTGTAAGAACCAATTACACACTGTTATCTGTAACTAGCAGTAAGAACCAATCACACGCTGCCATCTGTAACTAGCAGTAAGAACCGGTTACACACTGTCATCTGTAACTAGCAGTAAGAACCATTCACACACTGCCATCTGCAACACGAAGTAAGAACCGGTCACACACTGCCATCTGTAACTAGCAGTAAGAACCAGTCACACACTGCCATCTGTAACTTACAGTAAGAACCAGTCGCAGACTACCATCGGTAACTAGCAGTAAGAACCAATCACACACTACCATCTGTAACTAGCAGTAAGAACCAATCACACACTGTCATCTGTAACTAGCAGTAAGAACCAATCACACACTACCATCTGTAACTAGCAATAAGAACCAATGACACACTGCCATCTGTAACTTACAGTAAGAACCAATCACACACTACCATCTGTAACTAGCAGTAAGAACCAGTGACACACTACCATCTGTAACGAGCAATAAGAACCAATCACACACTGTCATCTGTAACTAGCAGTAAGAACCAATTACACACTGTCATCTGTAACTAGCAGTAAGAAGCAATCACACACTGCCATCTGTAACTAGCAGTAAGAAGCAATCACACACTGCCATCTGTAACTAGCAGTAACAACCATTCACACACTGCCATCTGCAACACGAAGTAAGAACCGGTCACACACTGCCATCTGTAACTAGCAGTAAGAACCAGTCACACACTGCCATCTGTAACTTACAGTAAGAACCAGTCGCAGACTACCATCGGTAACTAGCAGTAAGAACCAATCACACACTACCATCTGTAACTAGCAGTAAGAACCAATCACACACTGCCATCTGTAATTTACAGTAAGAACCAGTCGCAGACTACCATCGGTAACTAGCAGTAAGAACCAATCACACACTACCATCTGTAACTAGCAATAAGAACCAATCACACACTGCCATCTGTAACTTACAGTAAGAACCAATCACACACTACCATCTGTAACTAGCAGTAAGAACCAATCACACACTGCCATCTGTAACTAGCAGTAAGAACCAATCACACACTGTCATCTGTAACTAGCTGTAAGAACCAGTCACACACTGCCATCTGTAACTAGCTGTAAGAACCAATCACACACTGTCATCTGTAACTAGCTGTAAGAACCAGTCACACACTGCCATCTGTAACTAGCAGTAAGAACCAATCACACATTGTCATCTGTAACTAGCAGTAAGAACCAGTCACACACCTCCATCTGCAACTAGCAGTAAGAACCAGTCACACACTGTCATCTGTAACTAGTAGTAAGAACCAGTCACACACGGTCATCTGTAACTAGCCGTAAGAACCAGTCACACACTACAATCTGTAACTAGCAGTAAGAACCAGTCACACATTACCATCTGTAACTAGCAGTAAGAACCAGTCACAGACTGTCATCTGTAACTAGCAGTAAGAACCAGTCACACATTACCATCTGTAACTAGCAGTAAGAACCAGTCACAGACTGTCATCTGTAACTAGCAGTAAGAACCAATCACACACTACCATCTGTAACTAGCAGTAAGAACCAGTCACACATTACCATCTGTAACTAGCAGTAAGAACAAGTCACACATTACCATCTGTAACTAGCAGTAAGAACCAGTCACAGACTGTCATCTGTAACTAGCAGTAAGAACCAATCACACACTACCATCTGTAACTAGCAGTAAGAACCAATCACACACTACCATCTGTAACTAGCAGTAAGAACCAGTCACACATTACCATCTGTAACTAGCAGTAAGAACCAGTCACAGACTGTCATCTGTAACTAGCAGCAAGAACCAGTCGCACACTACCATCTGTAACTAGCAGTAAGAACCGGTAACACATAACCATATTTAACTAGCAGTAAGAACTAATCACACACTGCCATCTGTAACTAGCAGTAAGAACCAATCACACACTGTCATCTGTAACTAGCAGTAAGAACCGGTCGCACACTGCCATCTGTAACTAGCAGTAAGAACCGGTCACACACTGCCATCTGTAACTAGCAGTAAGAACCTGTCATACACTACCATCTGTTACTAGTAATAAGAACCAATCACACACTACCATCTGTAACTAGCAGTAAGAACCAGTCACACACTGCCATCTTAACTAGCAGTAAGAACCAGTCACACACTGTCATCTGTAACTAGCAGTAAGAACCGGTCACACACTATCATCTCTAACTAGCAGTAAGAACCAGTGACACACTACCATCTGTAACTAGCAGTAAGAACCAGTCACACACTGCCATCTGTAACTAGCAGTAAGAACCAGTCACACACTGCCATCTGTAACTAGCAGTAAGAACCGGTCACACACTATCATCTCTAACTAGCAGTAAGAACCAATCACATACTGTCATCTGTAACTAGCAGTAAGAACCAATCACATACTGTCATCTGTAACTAGCAGTAAGAACCGGTCACTCACTACCATCTGTTACTACTAGTAAGAACCAATCACACACTACCATTTGTAACTAGCAGTAAGAACCAGTCACACACTACCATCTGTTACTAGTAGTAAGAACCAATCACACACTACCAGTTGTTACTAGCAGTAAGAACCAATCACACACTACCATCTGTAACTAGCAGTAAGAACCAGTCACACACTACAATCTGTTACTACTAGTAAGAACCAATCGCACACTACCATCTGTTACTAGTACTAAGAACCAATCACACAATACCATCTGTAACTAGCAGTAAAAACCAGTCACACACTACCATCTGTAACTAGCAGTAAGAACCAGTCACACACTGTCATCTGTAACTAGCAGTAAGAACCGGTCACACACTATCATCTCTAACTAGCAGTAAGAACCAGTGACACACTAGTATCTGTAACGAGCAATAAGAACCAATCACACACTGTCATCTGTAACTAGCAGTAAGAACCAATCACACACTGTCATCTGTAAGTAGCAGTAAGAACCAATCACACACTGTTTTCTGTAACTAGCAGTAAGAACCAGTCGCACACTACCATCTCTAACTAGCAGTAGGAACCGGTCACATATTGCCATCTGTAACTAGCAGTAAGAACCGATCACATATTGCCTTCTGTAACTAGCAGTAAGAACCAATCATACACTGTCATCTGTAACTAGCAGTAAGAACCAATCACACACTGCCATCTGTAACTAGCAGTAAGAACCGATCACATATTGCCATCTGTAACTAGCAGTAAGAACCAATCATACACTGTCATCTGTAACTAGCAGTAAGAACCAATCACACACTGCCATCTGTAACTAGCAGTAAGAACCGGTCACACACTGCCATCTGTAACTAGCAGTAAGAACCAATCACAAACTGTCATCTGTAACTAGCAGTAAGAACCAATCACACACTGCCATCTGTACCTAGCAGGAAGAAGCAATCACACACTGTCATCTGTAACTAGCTGTAAGAACCAATCATACATTGTCATCTGTAACTAGCAGTAAGAACCAATCACACACTGCCCTCTGTAACTAGCAGTAAGAACTAATCACACACTGCCATCTGTAACTAGCAGTAAGAACCAGTCACACACTGCCATCTGTAACTAGCTGTAAGAACCAATCAAACATTGTCATCTGTAACTAGCAGTAAGAACCAATCACACACTGCCCTCTGTAACTAGCAGTAAGAACTAATCACACACTGCCATCTGTAACTAGCAGTAAGAACCAGTCACACACTGTCATCTGTAACTAACAGTACGAACCAGTAAAACACTGCCATCTGTAACTAGCAGTAAGAACCAGTCATACACTGCCATCTGTAACTAGCAGTAAGAACCAGTCACACACTGTCATCTCTAACTAGCAATAAGAACCAGTCACACACAACCATCTGTAACTAGCAGTAAGAACCATTCACACACTGTCATCTGTAACTAGCAGTAAGATCCGTCACACACTACCATCTGTAACTTGCAGTAAGAACCAGTCACACACTGCCATCTGTATCTAGCAGTAATAAGCTGTCACACACTGCAATCTTTAACTAGCAGTACGAACCAATAACATTTTGTCAACTGTAACTACCAGTAAGAACCAGTCACACACTGTCATCTGTAACTAGCAGTAAGAACCATTCACACACTGTCATCTGTAACTAGCAGTAAGATCCGGTCACACACTGTCATCTGTAACTAGCAGTAAGAACCAGTCACACACAACCATCTGTAACTAGCAGTAAGAACCATTCACACACTGTCATCTGTAACTACCAGTAAGAACCAGTCACACACTGTCATCTGTAACTAGCAGTAAGAACCAGTCACACACAACCATCTGTAACTAGCAGTAAGAACCATTCACACACTGTCATCTGTAACTAGCAGTAAGATCCGGTCACACACTACCATCTGTAACTTGCAGTAAGAACCAGTCACACACTGCCATCTGTATCTAGCAGTAATAATCTGTCACACACTGCCATCTTTAACTAGCAGTAAGAACCAATAACATTTTGTCAACTGTAACTACCAGTAAGAACCAGTCACACACTGTCATCTGTAACTAGCAGTAATAACCAATCACACACTGTCATCTGTAACAAGCAGTAAGTACCAATCACCACACTGTCATCTGTAACTAGCAGTAAGTACCAATCACACACTGTCATCTGTAACTAGCAGTAGGTACCAATCACACATTGTCATCTGTAAATAGCAGTAAGTACCAATCACACACTGTCATCTGAAACAAGCAGTAAGTACCAATCACACACTGTCATCTGTAACTAGCAGTGAGTACCAATCACACACTACCATCTGTAACTAGCAGTAAGAACCAAACACACACTGTCATCTGTAACTAGCAGTAAGAAGCAATCACACACTGTCATCTGTAACTAGCAGTAAGAACCAATCACACACTGTCATCTGTAAATAGGAGTAAGAGCCAATCACACACTGTCATCTGTAACTAGCAGTAAGAACCAGTCACACACTGTCATCTGTAACTAGCAGTAAGAACTAATCACACACTGTCATCTGTAACTAGCAGTAAGAACCAGTCACACACTGTCATCTGTAACTAGCAGTAAGAACCAAACACACACTGTCATCTGTAACTAGCAGTAATAACCAATCACACACTACCATCTGTAACTAGCAGTAAGAACCAATCACACACTGCCATCTGTAACTAGCAGTAAGAAGCAATCACACACTGTCATCTGTAACTAGTATTAAGAAGCAATCACACACTGCCATCTGTAACTAGCAGTAAGAAGCAATCACACACTGTCATCTGTAACTAGCAGTAAGAAGCAATCACACACTGCCATCTGTAACTAGCAGTAAGAAGCAATCACACACTGTCATCTGTAACTAGCAGTAAGAACCAATCACACACTGTCATCTGTAACTAGAAGGAAGAAGCAATCACACACTGTCATCTGTAACTAGCAGGAAGAATCAATCACACACTGTCATCTGTAACTAGCAGGAAGAACCAATCACACACTGTCATCTGTAACTAGCAGTAAGATCCAAACACACACTGCCATCTGTAACTAGCAGTAAGAAGCAGTCACACACTGCCATCTGTAACTAGCAGTAACAACCAATCACACACTGTCATCTGTAATTAGCAGCAAGAACCGGTCACACACTGCCATCTGTAACTATCAGTAAGAACCGATCACATATTGCCATCTGTTACTAGCAGTAAGAACCGATCACATATTGCCATCTGTAACTAGCAGTAAGAACCAATCATACACTGTCATCTGTAACTAGCAGTAAGAACCAATCACACACTGCCATCTGTAACTAGCAGTAAGAACCGATCACATATTGCCATCTGTATCTAGCAGTAAGAACCAATCATACACTGTCATCTGTAACTAGCAGTAAGAACCAATCACACACTGCCATCTGTAACTAGCAGTAAGAACCGGTCACACACTGCCATCTGTAACTAGCAGTAAGAACCAATCACAAACTGTCATCTGTAACTAGCAGTAAGAACCAATCACACACTGCCCTCTGTAACTAGCAGTAAGAACTAATCACACACTGCCATCTGTAACTAGCAGTAAGAACCAGTCACACACTGCCATCTGTAAGTAGCTGTAATAACCAATCATACATTGTCATCTGTAACTAGCAGTATGAACCAATCACACACTGCCCTCTGTAACTAGCAGTAAGAACTAATCACACACTGCCATCTGTAACTAGCAGTAAGAACCGGTCACACACTGCCATCTGTAACTAGCAGTAAGAATCAGTCACACACTGTCATCTGTAACTAGCAGTAAGAACCAATCACACACTGCCATCTGTACCTAGCAGGAAGAAGCAATCACACACTGCCATCTGTAACTAGCTGTAAGAACCAATCATACACTGTCATCTGTAACTAGCAGTAAGAACCGGTCACACACTGCCATCTGTAACTAGTTGTAAGAACCAATCATACACTGCCATCTGTAACTAGCAGTAAGAACCGGTCACACACTGCCATCTGTAACTAGCAGTATGAACTAATCACACACTGCCATCTGTAACTAGCAGTAAGAACCATTCACACACTGTCATCTGTAACTAGCAGTAAGATCCGGTCACACACTACCATCTGTAACTTGCAGTAAGAACCAGTCACACACTGCCATCTGTATCTAGCAGTAATAATCTGTCACACACTGCAATTTTTAACTAGCAGTACGAACCAATAACATTTTGTCAACTGTAACTACCAGTAAGAACCAGTCACACACTGTCATCTGTAACTAGCAGTAAGAACCATTCACACACTGTCATCTGTAACTAGCAGTAAGATCCGGTCACACACTGTCATCTGTAACTAGCAGTAAGAACCAGTCACACACAACCATCTGTAACTAGCAGTAAGAACCATTCACACACTGTCATCTGTAACTACCAGTAAGAACCAGTCACACACTGTCATCTGTAACTAGCAGTAAGAACCAGTCACACACTGTCATCTGTAACTAGCAGTAAGAACCATTCACACACTGTCATCTGTAACTAGCAGTAAGATCCGGTCACACACTACCATCTGTAACTTGCAGTAAGAACCAGTCACACACTGCCATCTGTATCTAGCAGTAATAATCTGTCACACACTGCCATCTTTAACTAGCAGTAAGAACCAATAACATTTTGTCAACTGTAACTACCAGTAAGAACCAGTCACACACTGTCATCTGAAACAAGCAGTAAGTACCAATCACACACTGTCATCTGTAACTAGCAGTGAATACCAATCACACACTACCATCTGTAACTAGCAGTAAGAACCAAACACACACTGTCATCTGTAACTAGCAGTAAGAAGCAATCACACACTGTCATCTGTAACTAGCAGTAAGAACCAATCACTTACTGTCATCTGTAAATAGGAGTAAGAGCCAATCACACACTGTCATCGGTAACCAGCAGTAAGAACCAGTCACACACTGTCATCTGTAACTAGCAGTAAGAACCAATCACACACTGTCATCTGTAACTAGCAGTAAGAACCAGTCACACACTGTCATCTGTAACTAGCAGTAAGAACCAAACACACACTGTCATCTGTAACTAGCAGTAATAACCAATCACACACTACCATCTGTAACTAGCAGTAAGAACCAATCACACACTGCCATCTGTAACTAGCAGTAAGAAGCAATCACACACTGTCATCTGTAACTAGTATTAAGAAGCAATCACACACTGCCATCTGTAACTAGCAGTAAGAAGCAATCACACACTGTCATCTGTAACTAGCAGTAAGAAGCAATCACACACTGCCATCTGTAACTAGCAGTAAGAAGCAATCACACACTGTCATCTGTAACTAGCAGTAAGAACCAATCACACACTGTCATCTGTAACTAGCAGGAAGAAGCAATCACACACTGTCATCTGTAACTAGCAGGAAGAATCAATCACACACTGTCATCTGTAACTAGCAGGAAGAACCAATCACACACTGTCATCTGTAACTAGCAGTAAGAACCAAACACACACTGCCATCTGTAACTAGCAGTAAGAAGCAATCACACACTGCCATCTGTAACTAAAAGCTTTGTTGCATCTTGAGTAGATTTCTGCTGCTTGTGAATTGGCCTTCAGTCACTAGACTTCCTAGATATTTAAATTCTGCCACTTGTTTTAGTTGTCTGCCGTCTATCGCTATGTTGATGTTCTGTTTTTCGTTTGAGATATGACTTCTGTTTAGTTGATGTGCATCTTCATGTTGTGTTGAGTGCCTGAGCAATTAAGTCTATTTAAGTGTTCTTGTAGGTCTTATATTTGTATATGTATTAGAGCCTGAACTTATGCAAAAAGAAACTCGTATGATCTGCCTCCAATGGGTTGGCTAATATGTTGTCAATGTTGGTAATAAACAACAGGGGAGATATTACGTACCCCCGTTTAAATGCTGTTCTAAACGCCATGTGATCTGTGTAGCCTGCTGTTGTTCTGACTGTGCAGCTGCTGTTGATGTAGAGACTTTTAATTGGGTTGGTTAGATGTTGGCGTACTCCGTATGTTGTTAGTATCCCCCATAGTTCTCACTTTACTCGGTCGATTGCTTTAGAGTTACATGGAATATTGCACCCCAGAAACTATCAGATTTGAATTCTGAAATCCGTTTAGCAAGAGCCTTAACTACAAAAACATGATAAATAGTTACTTTTGCTAAACGTTTTGTGTGTGGTGTCTTCTTTTTTCTTCTTTCTTCTTTTCTCTTTCACTGATGCCTAAAAGGTGTCGTGGTTTATATCATTTGTCATTCTTGTGTTGCTCGAATTGTCTGAATTAGTGATTTTCCTTTGTTGTTACATGTCTCTGTCACTGCATCTATCCATCTTTTTTCTGGGTCTTCCTCTTGGTCTTTTTCCATGCATTCTCGAGAAGAACGCCCTTGATGGTGATTGGTAAGGATTCATTCTGACCAGGTGGCCAAACCATTTAAATTGTTGTTGTTCTATATATTCTTGGCAGGGTTTGTTCCTACTATTTTTCTTATGGTTTCATTTGGTATTCTATCTCTTCTTGTGTTGTTTGTTACTTTTCTCAAACAACGCATCTCACATGTATTGATCTTTCTTAAATGTGATTTAGAAAGGGTCCATGCTTGACTTTCATAGCACAAAGTTGGTATGAAGATGCTATTTATTATTTGTTGTTTAGCTGGCATAGAAATGTTTGGATGTCTTAGCAATGGTGAAAGCTGGTATGTGACAGCGTTTGCTTTTTGTATTCTCATGTCAATTTCTCTGTCTAGTTTTCCATCTTCTGTGAACATCATGCCTAAATACTTGAATTCCTCTACTTGTTTTATTTCTTTATCTTTGTTCTTGATATTTAATGGGTGTCTTAATTTGCTTATTCTTATAGCCTCTGTTTTTGCTGTGTTAATTTTCATACTGTAGTTTGTGCAGCTTTTATCAAGAGATGTTAAATGCTGTTGTAGCAGGTTTTCATCCTCGTATATTAGGCATTGGTCATCTGCGAAGAGTAACTCATTGATGTTGTAGTTTTCTACCTCTATGTTATTATTTGATTTGTCCTTATTGTTGGCTGTTTCCTGATTTATTTTGTCCATATATATGATGAAGAGGAGTGGTGAGAGGACACATCCTTGTCTTACTCCTGTTGTAACCTGAAACCATTCTGACAGACCTTCCGATGTTCTGACGGCACTTTGACTGTTTTTATATAATGCCATTATATTTTCTAGTAGTTGTCCTGCTACACCGTAGGTTTCTAAAGTTTGCCAAAGTTTGTTCCTGTCCACAGTATCAAACGCTTTTTCCTGATCTATAAACACTATATTTAGGTTTCTGTCATATTCTATTGTTTTTTCACATAGTTGTCTCAATGTAAATATAGCATCAGTACAGCTTTTGCCTTTTCTGAATCCGAATTGATTATTACTTAATTGAGGTTCTATTATGTATCTTACTCTCCTCTCCAATATTTTAGAAAACATTTTACCAACTTGACTCAATAGGGATACTCCTCTGTACATTTCACACTCCCTTTTACTTCCCTTATTCTTCCAAAATGGGACAATGATAGCTTTTTGCCAATCGTCTGGGGCTTTTCTTTCTTCCCACGCCATATTGAATATGATAGTAAAGCCAATCTATAGCTGTTTCCTTACAGGCTAGTAGCATTTCTGTTGTTATTCCATCTATACCCGCTGCTTTGTTCTTTTTATTCTGTTTCAATGCCCATTCTACTTCTGCTTTAAGTATATTCGGTTCCTGTTCATCATACTGCCTATGTTTAAACTCTGTATTTCCGTTTGACTTCCGGTGTGTGACTGTGCTGGCAACACGATACAATATCCGATGGGAGTCAAATTTAAGTTATAAGTGAATTTCAATGCCCGTAGTAAATGAAATTCAAGCGTTCTTGTGCTATTTCAAATGGATTTTTGTGTGTGATTTATGTTTCACATCATTGGTGTGATTTATTCGTGCGAATAAGTAGAATTACCATACATCATTGTGCTATTACGATACTACGATCACGAACGAAAATGTCAAAAAGCGGGAAATCTACATCACAAAGAAAGTAATCAGAACGTTTAATAGGCACTTGGAACATCTGCGGATTAGGTGATAGAAGTACAGAAATAGTTGAATTTATGAAGAAAAGGAATATAAAAATCTTAGGATTAGCTGACAAAAGAAAGAGAGGTAAAATCATTAAAGAAATACACCGAAGCTAGACACTCGTCACGAGCGGAATTAACAACATGGCGGAAGTGTGTGGTGTAACAAATAGAAAACACTCCCATCCTGATCCTTCCCGCGCCGTTCAACGTCGCATAATGTCTTTCGCCATTTATCTCTATTCTGGACGAAATGTTCGATATTATCTAATGAGTCTATGCCTGTCAGCTTTGCTTCTCTTATAAGTGTTCTTTTTAGTGTCTCTCTGAGTTTTCCTCTTTTCCTGTGTCCTAATTTTTCATAGAAGAGTCTGTTTTGGAATTCTCTTGTTTCTTCAAACACATTCAGATATATGTCCATTTTCTCTTCCTAATTGTAGATGAGACCGTTGGTTGCATGGCCATTTCTCTGATCTCTCTATTAGTCTTGAATTAATTATATTGTCCACAGAGTATTCTTCTTATATATTTGTGTTCAGAAGCGTTGAGTTTTCTTTCAATTTCTTCTGTTGTTTTCTAGCTTTCACCTGCGAAAGTAAAATTTGAATCGAATATTTGAAGTTAGGTTTTGTCAATTAATATTTTTTTATTTTCATATTGTGTCCAGGTTTTAAAAATTCGTTGTTGCTTTTGCTATCGTGATTCTGGTCTCTTTTCGTGTTTCACCTTCTTGATCTAAATCACTACCAAGATATATATAGTGGTCCTTCCAGCGTCTGACGATTTAGATATATATTGCCTTATGGAGTATTTTCATACTTTTGGTTGTATGCCTGTGGATTTCGAGTATCCTATCCACCATGAATAATGTGGTATCTTCGACATGACCCATTATAACACTACAAAATTCTACAGCACCCATAGATGGTTTCCCTGCGTATAGCTGCCCCTTAGCCAGTCTCACGGTAAGCTTGTCCCTGCGCCCATTTGTCCACGCAAGACGGAAAGTAAACATCACCTCCATCTTGGAACGCACCGGAAACTTCATGGGAAGTTCCCCATAAATATTAACTATAAGAATGAGTTCACTGTTTTAGGCTCAGGCTATTTTTATCCATAAATCGGTCAAACCTCCAAGATTATAAGTAAAATACCACCTTGAGATGAAAACAAACGGATGTGAAGATGTTAGATGTAGACGGTGCAAGTTAAACTAAACAACATGATGTCATCTAAATAATACAAGGACATGTAACTACTAATTATCAACCTTAACTACAAATGACAATCAACTTACCATGGTCTTTTTCTTAAAAAATAACTCCATTGCAGCCTACAATTTTAAGTAATGACTGACGTTAATAGGAATATGACGTATATATCTTATAGATTCCTCACGGAAACTGTGTATTTAAGAGCTTTGGTGAAAGGAGATATCTCTAATTCCTCTGTGCACATTCTCAGACTTATCAATGTTTAGAGATGGGGAAACTCGGTCCTTAGACCAACATCTGCTGCCTCTGTGTAGAGATCTTCGTGTAGTATTGGCATGTGGGGGAGGGGTCCTAGTGCTGTGTTAGTTCTTAGGTCAACATCTGCTGTCTCGGTGTAGAGATCTTCGTGTAGTATTGGCACGTGGGGGAGGGGTCCTAGTGCTGTGTTAGTTCTTAGATCAGCATCTACTGTCTCGGTGTAGAGATCTTCGTGTAGTATTGGCACGTGGGGAGGGGTCCATGTGCTGTGTTAGTTCTTAGATCAGCATCTACTGTCTCGGTGTAGAGATCTTCGTGTAGTATTGGCACGTGGGGGAGGGGTCCATGTGCTGTGTTAGTTCTTAGATCAGCATCTACTGTCTCGGTGTAGAGATCTTCGTGTAGTATTGGCATGTGGGGGAGGGGTCCATGTGCTGTGTTAGTTCTTAGGTCAACAACTACTGTCTTGATGTAGAGATCTTCGTGTAGTATTGGCATGTGGGGGAAGGGTCCATGTGCTGTGTTAGTTCTTAGATCAGCATCTACTGTCTCGATGTTGATATCTTCGTGTAGTATTGGCATGTGGGGGAGGGGTCCTAGTGCTGTGTTAGTTCTTAGGTCAACATCTACTGTCTCTGTGTAGAGATCTTCATGTAGTATTGGCACGTGGGAGGGGTCCTAGTGCTGTGTTAGTTCTTAGGTCAACATCTACTGTCTCTGTGTAGAGATCTTCATGTAGTATTGGCATGTGGGGGAGGGGTCCTAGTGCTGTGTTAGTTCTTAGGTCAACATCTACTGTCTCTGTGTAGAGATCTTCATGTAGTATTGGCACGTGGGGAGGGGTCCTAGTGCTGTGTTAGTTCTTAGGTCAACATCTACTGTCTCTGTGTAGAGATCTTCGTGTAGTATTGACACGTGGGGGAGGGGTCCAAGTGCTGTATTAGTTCTTAGATCCAGTAACTTGTTGTAGCGGGCAATGAATACTATAATGGCTTGATTGGTTTTCTGGGTTCTTCTGTGGAGATTGCAACTTATCCTTCCTAGAGGTACCACAAAACTAAGTCTTCTATGTGTAAGAGTTCATGGCCGGGACCACGACGATCGTTAGCAAGTTTGTTATCAGATTTTGTTACCAGTGAGAGAACATGAGACACAAAGTGAGGTCTTGATCAGCGGTAGAACCTGCCATGGCGATTGCAAGTAGATCAACTCTTGCTCCCTGAAGTATCTGAATAAATACAGGGAAATTAGTCGCAACGTCTGGGGAAATCACCCTCGGTGAGAGACAAGTGCTAAACCTTGTTAATTTATTAACACTGATATCGTTGTTGCGGTGTCTAGCAGGATCTTCATCCTCCTGCCAGAATTAACAAACTTCAGACGTCACGAAATAGGTCAATTCTGCGGGCTATGTCGCCAAAGCTGGAACTACCGTATCGCAATGTCCGCCTTCGTTGATGGGTAGATTGCACGCGCCCAACCCACTAATTTCTGGCTATTTGTGTCTTAACTTCCTTAGGGCCTCAGCGTTTTCTCGTCTAGAAGACCTTGCTTATGTGTTATACGAATGTCTTGAATGACCTTTAACACCCACATAATCTAACGCAATTATATCTGCTTTAGTTTCAGTCTTTGCGTTTCGTTTTCACAGTTCTCTTAATTCCGCCCACCCCACATTGCAATTGTTCGAGGAATATAAACATAAAAATACAAGTAAGCCAGTTGACAGAAACACAGATAAAACGGTAGACAGATGATATAACCGTGTGTGAGTGTGTGCCTGTGCACACTTGACTCTGTATTTGTATTCTCTGGCTCAGTCGTGACTGCGCTATCTTAAAATCCGCTTTTGTAGCTACCACAAATGCATTGTTCATAAATATAGCTTGTGCATATGCTGAGAACAGTTCCTGCAATGCTTTTATTCATTGGGATATTTTATTCAGCCTTATTTTTCTGTAACATGTATAATAGATAGATGGCAAGAATATATAACAGAATTATTTCATGACGAAAGGGAATTTCATGAAGAATATATAACAGAATTATTTCATGACGAAAGGGAATTTCATGAAGAATATATAACAGAATTATTTCATGACGAAAGGGAATTTCATGAAGAATATATAACGAATTATTTCATACAACTATAAAATCCTGAAATCTGAAGTAGAAAAAGCCATAAAAACAATGAAAAAGGGAAAGGCAGCAGGGCCTAATAATATACAGATAGAGATGATACAGGCTCTAGAAGAGTTCGGCGTCGAAGTGATCATAGACATATGCAATGACATATACCATACAGGATACACACCAAAACGATCTAAAAACATAAACTTTCATTGCATTGCCTAAAAAGAATGGTGCAGTTGAATGCAGTGACTTCAGAACAATAAGCTAATGAGCCAGGTAACACAAATTTTACTAAAAGTATGCAGGGAAGGATTCAGAATAAAATCAAGACTGAATTAGAGGAGCAACAAGTTGGATTCAAGAAAAACAGTGGGACAAAAGAAGCCATATTCAGCATGAGAACATTGATTGAAAAGTACACAGAAGTAAACAAACCAATATATGCCTGCTTTATAGACTACACCAAAGCTTTTGATATAATACACCATAACCAACTTATAGACTGCCTAGAGGGGATATAAACCTAGACGACGCAGACATACGACTAATATGTAATTTGTACTGGGAGCAAACAGCAATAATAAGATATAACAAGGAGAACTCTATACCATGGACATAAAAAGAGGAGTAAGACAAGGATGCATCCTATCACGAAGCTTGTTCAATCTATACACTGAGCAAATCTTTAAAAACATCTCAGAGATACCAGGCCTAAACATTAATGGAAAGATAATCAATAACCTAAGATATGCTGATGATACTGTTCTACTAGCAGAAAATCCTAAAGACCTACAACAATTACTTAATGTGATAAACACAACAAGCAAAAATATGGACTAGATATGAATATCAAAAAGACTAAAACTATGATCATAAACAAAGAAAATCTCAAGACCTACAATTAAATATCACAGTTGAGGGAATACATCTGGAGACAGTCCAGAGTTACAACTACCTAGGACATACTATAACCAATGATGGAAAATGCAAAACTGAAATAAACAAAAGAATAGGTAAGGCAAAAAGTAATTTTAATGCCATGAAAAATATACTAACAACAAAACAAATATCAGCAGGGCTGAAACTAAGAATGGCAAAATGTTACATCTTCTCAATATTCCTGTATGGTGCAGAAACATGGACATTAGACAAGAAAACAGAACAGAAAATTGAAGCCTTTGAAATGTGGATTTATAAAAGAATAGGTAGAATTGGATGGAAAAAAAAAGATAACAAACGATGAAGTTTTAAAACAACTGAAAATAAAAAGAGAACTGCTGAACACAATTAAGACAAAACAAATTAAATTTTTTGGTCATGTTAAAAGACACAACAGCCTACTAAAAGTAATATTGGAAGGAAAAATACAAGGCAAAAGAGGCAGAAGCAGACCAAGACTAACATGGACGAGTAACATCAAAAGATGGACAAGTCAATCTATGTCAGCCTGCACCATCAAAGCAAGAAACAGAGTAGAATGGCGATCCATGGTAGCCAACCTTCGTTGCGGATAGGGCACACGATGATGATGATGATGACGATGAACATGTAGATAACTATCTGACAATGACTTGATGAAATGACAAACATTTACAATTAGGCAACAGTACAAGTGGCGCCTCCATTATCAGGGGATGCAGTCCACGTACAGAAAACACTAGTCCCAGCAATTGTTCCCAAAGCTGCTCTACTCATTTGGATGCATTATATATTTCTTATCCCTCACATTAAAATATCGATAGAGTGGTGTTAAAATTACTACAGAACGGATGCTTGTTCCTTTATCACAATGTGATTTTGCCTTTATTCTAGAACCCACACGTCTCCCACCGCCTCTCACTTACCACCCGCTCTACGAACAGTTCACACAAATTGAGATAAATTGGGTAAACGTATTTTTTCTCCATTTATTATCATATTCTGATTTATTTTTATCAACTAATACATACTTTTTTCCGTTCATCGCAATTTATCTTATTCTCTAGAAGTAATGACATACATATAGTTTATTCACAACACTTATGCCATAATTATGTTGTGAACACCGAGCTACGAGTACTAAACAAGACAAGACAATGTTTCCCCGTGTAAAACGTTGCCGCAACCATTATTTATTGCAGACTCTTTCTCTGCCTCTACCAACAGCGCTGACAAACGTGTAAAAGAAACAAAATCGTCATGTAGGAATATAGCCACGAACTAGAATAGTCAAACCTAAACAAATTGTAAGAGGTGTGGGGTCATCCCATACGATTATAGCCAGGGACTGGGCTCATCAAACATAAATAGCGGCCCAATACGAAATATGAACTAGAACGTTATCTGGACATACGCAGGTCAACCCCCATCGCATGTATAGCATGGAATCAAGTTGCGATGAAGAAGCGAAGAGTTTACTAAGGAAGTGCTTGTTCCATCCTGAAAATCCATAAAAAATATTGCATCAAAAGGTAATCAGATTATCAAAAATAGCCCCCATGACGAACTAATATTTCGAGCCATGAGCTACCTAACGCTCTCTAGACAGCAGTCCATCTTCTTTCACGACTCCTGAGTGCTCACCTCCTATTACAGTTAGCATGTTCACTTCCCCGTGATGTATCAACGGTATGTGCTTGAAGTGGCTGAAATACTTAGTGATGTTGTACATGAGATAAAGTTTCAGGTGAACGCACAACCAGCTCATCATGGGAGTCTTCAGTATGCATAGCTTTCTTGGTCGACTAATAGAAAAAAATGAGGACCAATGGCTATGTCCGGTGTGTAACTATCTCGGTTAACTGTAATAAACAACTACATCAGCAGTTTGTACTCTTCTACAGCCACGGTGAGATATTTGCAATAATTGTCGACTTTCTTTTCCTTTTTCCGGTGCCTGAACTCAAATACGTCATCTGAGGCACAGCGACATCAGTCATTCAGCAGACTGTCAAAGATGATTGAAAACCCGTTTGACTATTACAAATCCCTAGCCATTTCACTTTATTTAATGGAAACAGAATGATCATTTATCAGTTTTCAAAGTTTAGTTCTCTGATGGTTACTTAACAGGTACTGGTTTACAAATGTTTGAATGGCTTTCTGAAAAAAAAACCCAGAAAGAACATCAAAAACACTGAGGACAAGAACTCGAACTTTAAATCACAGATTAGTACAAAAGAACATTCATGCTAATCAAGAAACAAAATTAGTATTATCACACACAGCCGTCTGTAACTAGCAGTAAGAATCAGTCACACACTACCATCTGTAACTAGCAGTAAGAACCAGTCACACACTACCATCTGTAACTAGCAGTAAGAACCAGTCACACACTACCATCTGTAACTAGCAGTAAGAACCGGTCACACACTACCATCTGTAACTAGCAGTAAGAATCAGTCACACACTACCATCTGTAACTAGCAGTAAGAACCAGTCACACACTACCATCTGTAACTAGCAGTAAGAACCGGTCACACACTACCATCTGTAACTAGCAGTAAGAACCAGTCACACAATGGTATCTGTAACTAGCAGTAAGAACCGGTCACACAATGGTATCTGTAACTAGCAGTAAGAAACAAATCACACACTGCCATCTGTAACTAGCAGTAAGAGCCGGTCACACACTACCATCTGTAACTAGCAGTAAGAACCAGTCACACACTGTCATCTGTAACTAGCAGTAAGAACCAATCACACACTGTCATCTGTAACTAGCTGTAAGAACCAATTACACACTGTCATTTGTAACTAGCTGTAAGAACCAATTACACACTGTCATATGTAACTAGCTGTAAGAACCAATTACACACTGTCATTTGTAACTAGCTGTAAGAACCAATTACACACTGTCATCTGTAACTAGCTGTAAGAACCAATTACACACTGTCATCTGTAACTAGCTGTAAGAACCAATTACACACTGTTATCTGTAACTAGCAGTAAGAACCAATCACACGCTGCCATCTGTAACTAGCAGTAAGAACCGGTTACACACTGTCATCTGTAACTAGCAGTAAGAACCATTCACACACTGCCATCTGCAACACGAAGTAAGAACCGGTCACACACTGCCATCTGTAACTAGCAGTAAGAACCAGTCACACACTGCCATCTGTAACTTACAGTAAGAACCAGTCGCAGACTACCATCGGTAACTAGCAGTAAGAACCAATCACACACTACCATCTGTAACTAGCAGTAAGAACCAATCACACACTGTCATCTGTAACTAGCAGTAAGAACCAATCACACACTACCATCTGTAACTAGCAATAAGAACCAATGACACACTGCCATCTGTAACTTACAGTAAGAACCAATCACACACTACCATCTGTAACTAGCAGTAAGAACCAGTGACACACTACCATCTGTAACGAGCAATAAGAACCAATCACACACTGTCATCTGTAACTAGCAGTAAGAACCAATTACACACTGTCATCTGTAACTAGCAGTAAGAACCAATCACACACTGCCATCTGTAACTAGCAGTAAGAAGCAATCACACACTGCCATCTGTAACTAGCAGTAACAACCATTCACACACTGCCATCTGCAACACGAAGTAAGAACCGGTCACACACTGCCATCTGTAACTAGCAGTAAGAACCAGTCACACACTGCCATCTGTAACTTACAGTAAGAACCAGTCGCAGACTACCATCTGTAACTAGCAGTAAGAACCAATCACACACTGCCATCTGTAATTTACAGTAAGAACCAGTCGCAGACTACCATCGGTAACTAGCAGTAAGAACCAATCACACACTACCATCTGTAACTAGCAATAAGAACCAATCACACACTGCCATCTGTAACTTACAGTAAGAACCAATCACACACTACCATCTGTAACTAGCAGTAAGAACCAATCACACACTGCCATCTGTAACTAGCAGTAAGAACCAATCACACACTGTCATCTGTAACTAGCTGTAAGAACCAGTCACACACTGCCATCTGTAACTAGCTGTAAGAACCAATCACACACTGTCATCTGTAACTAGCTGTAAGAACCAGTCACACACTGCCATCTGTAACTAGCAGTAAGAACCAATCACACATTGTCATCTGTAACTAGCAGTAAGAACCAGTCACACACCTCCATCTGCAACTAGCAGTAAGAACCAGTCACACACCTCCATCTGCAACTAGCAGTAAGAACCAGTCACACACTGTCATCTGTAACTAGTAGTAAGAACCAGTCACACACGGTCATCTGTAACTAGCAGTAAGAACCAGTCACACACTACAATCTGTAACTAGCAGTAAGAACCAGTCACACATTACCATCTGTAACTAGCAGTAAGAACCAGTCACAGACTGTCATCTGTAACTAGCAGTAAGAACCAGTCACACATTACCATCTGTAACTAGCAGTAAGAACCAGTCACAGACTGTCATCTGTATCTAGCAGTAAGAACCAATCACACACTACCATCTGTAACTAGCAGTAAGAACCAGTCACACATTACCATCTGTAACTAGCAGTAAGAACCAGTCACACATTACCATCTGTAACTAGCAGTAAGAACCAGTCACAGACTGTCATCTGTAACTAGCAGTAAGAACCAATCACACACTACCATCTGTAACTAGCAGTAAGAACCAGTCACACACTGTCATCTGTAACTAGCAGTAAGAACCAATCACACACTGTCATCTGTAACTAGCTGTAAGAACCAATTACACACTGTCATTTGTAACTAGCTGTAAGAACCAATTACACACTGTCATATGTAACTAGCTGTAAGAACCAATTACACACTGTCATTTGTAACTAGCTGTAAGAACCAATTACACACTGTCATCTGTAACTAGCTGTAAGAACCAATTACACACTGTCATCTGTAACTAGCTGTAAGAACCAATTACACACTGTTATCTGTAACTAGCAGTAAGAACCAATCACACGCTGCCATCTGTAACTAGCAGTAAGAACCGGTTACACACTGTCATCTGTAACTAGCAGTAAGAACCATTCACACACTGCCATCTGCAACACGAAGTAAGAACCGGTCACACACTGCCATCTGTAACTAGCAGTAAGAACCAGTCACACAATGCCATCTGTAACTTACAGTAAGAACCAGTCGCAGACTACCATCGGTAACTAGCAGTAAGAACCAATCACACACTACCATCTGTAACTAGCAGTAAGAACCAATCACACACTGTCATCTGTAACTAGCAGTAAGAACCAATCACACACTACCATCTGTAACTAGCAATAAGAACCAATGACACACTGCCATCTGTAACTTACAGTAAGAACCAATCACACACTACCATCTGTAACTAGCAGTAAGAACCAGTGACACACTACCATCTGTAACGAGCAATAAGAACCAATCACACACTGTCATCTGTAACTAGCAGTAAGAACCAATTACACACTGTCATCTGTAACTAGCAGTAAGAAGCAATCACACACTGCCATCTGTAACTAGCAGTAAGAAGCAATCACACACTGCCATCTGTAACTAGCAGTAACAACCATTCACACACTGCCATCTGCAACACGAAGTAAGAACCGGTCACACACTGCCATCTGTAACTAGCAGTAAGAACCAGTCACACACTGCCATCTGTAACTTACAGTAAGAACCAGTCGCAGACTACCATCGGTAACTAGCAGTAAGAACCAATCACACACTACCATCTGTAACTAGCAGTAAGAACCAATCACACACTGCCATCTGTAATTTACAGTAAGAACCAGTCGCAGACTACCATCGGTAACTAGCAGTAAGAACCAATCACACACTACCATCTGTAACTAGCAATAAGAACCAATCACACACTGCCATCTGTAACTTACAGTAAGAACCAATCACACACTACCATCTGTAACTAGCAGTAAGAACCAATCACACACTGCCATCTGTAACTAGCAGTAAGAACCAATCACACACTGTCATCTGTAACTAGCTGTAAGAACCAGTCACACACTGCCATCTGTAACTAGCTGTAAGAACCAATCACACACTGTCATCTGTAACTAGCTGTAAGAACCAGTCACACACTGCCATCTGTAACTAGCAGTAAGAACCAATCACACATTGTCATCTGTAACTAGCAGTAAGAACCAGTCACACACCTCCATCTGCAACTAGCAGTAAGAACCAGTCACACACTGTCATCTGTAACTAGTAGTAAGAACCAGTCACACACACGTCATCTGTAACTAGCAGTAAGAACCAGTCACACACTACAATCTGTAACTAGCAGTAAGAACCAGTCACACATTACCATCTGTAACTAGCAGTAAGAACCAGTCACAGACTGGCATCTGTAACTAGCAGTAAGAACCAGTCACCACATTACCATCTGTAACTAGCAGTAAGAACCAGTCACAGACTGTCATCTGTAACTAGCAGTAAGAACCAATCACACACTACCATCTGTAACTAGCAGTAAGAACCAGTCACACATTACCATCTGTAACTAGCAGTAAGAACCAGTCACACATTACCATCTGTAACTAGCAGTAAGAAACAATCACAGACTGTCATCTGTAACTAGCAGTAAGAACCAATCACACACTACCATCTGTAACTAGCAGTAAGAACCAATCACACACTACCATCTGTAACTAGCAGTAAGAACCAGTCACACATTACCATCTGTAACTAGCAGTAAGAACCAGTCACAGACTGTCATCTGTAACTAGCAGCAAGAACCAGTCGCACACTACCATCTGTAACTAGCAGTAAGACCGGTAACACATAACCATATTTAACTAGCAGTAAGAACTAATCACACACTGCCATCTGTAACTAGCAGTAAGAACCAATCACACACTGTCATCTGTAACTAGCAGTAAGAACCGGTCGCACACTGCCATCTGTAACTAGCAGTAAGAACCGGTCACACACTGCCATCTGTAACTAGCAGTAAGAACCTGTCATACACTACCATCTGTTACTAGTAATAAGAACCAATCACACACTACCATCTGTAACTAGCAGTAAGAACCAGTCACACACTGCCATCTGTAACTAGCAGTAAGAACCAGTCACACACTGTCATCTGTAACTAGCAGTAAGAACCGGTCACACACTATCATCTCTAACTAGCAGTAAGAACCAGTGACACACTACCATCTGTAACTAGCAGTAAGAACCAGTCACACACTGCCATCTGTAACTAGCAGTAAGAACCAGTCACACACTGCCATCTGTAACTAGCAGTAAGAACCGGTCACACACTATCATCTCTAACTAGCAGTAAGAACCAATCACATACTGTCATCTGTAACTAGCAGTAAGAACCAATCACATACTGTCATCTGTAACTAGCAGTAAGAACCGTCACTCACTACCATCTGTTACTACTAGTAAGAACCAATCACACACTACCATTTGTAACTAGCAGTAAGAACCAGTCACACACTACCATCTGTTACTAGTAGTAAGAACAATCACACACTACCAGTTGTTACTAGCAGTAAGAACCAATCACACACTACCATCTGTAACTAGCAGTAAGAACCAGTCACACACTACAATCTGTTACTACTAGTAAGAACCAATCGCACACTACCATCTGTTACTAGTACTAAGAACCAATCACACACATACCATCTGTAACTAGCAGTAAAAACCAGTCACACACTACCATCTGTAACTAGCAGTAAGAACCAGTCACACACTGTCATCTGTAACTAGCAGTAAGAACCGGTCACACACTATCATCTCTAACTAGCAGTAAGAACCAGTGACACACTAGTATCTGTAACGAGCAATAAGAACCAATCACACACTGTCATCTGTAACTAGCAGTATAACCAATCACACACTGTCATCTGTAAGTAGCAGTAAGAACAATCACACACTGTTTTCTGTAACTAGCAGTAAGAACCAGTCGCACACTACCATCTGTAACTAGCAGTAAGAACCGTCACATATTGCCATCTGTAACTAGCAGTAAGAACCGATCACATATTGCCTTCTGTAACTAGCAGTAAGAACCAATCATACACTGTCATCTGTAACTAGCAGTAAGAACCAATCACACACTGCCATCTGTAACTAGCAGTAAGAACCGATCACATATTGCCATCTGTAACTAGCAGTAAGAACCAATCATACACTGTCATCTGTAACTAGCAGTAAGAACCAATCACACACTGCCATCTGTAACTAGCAGTAAGAACCGGTCACACACTGCCATCTGTAACTAGCAGTAAGAACCAATCACAAACTGTCATCTGTAACTAGCAGTAAGAACCAATCACACACTGCCATCTGTACCTAGCAGGAAGAAGCAATCACACACTGTCATCTGTAACTAGCTGTAAGAACCAATCATACATTGTCATCTGTAACTAGCAGTAAGAACCAATCACACACTGCCCTCTGTAACTAGCAGTAAGAACTAATCACACACTGCCATCTGTAACTAGCAGTAAGAACCAGTCACACACTGCCATCTGTAACTAGCTGTAAGAACCAATCAAACATTGTCATCTGTAACTAGCAGTAAGAACCAATCACACACTGCCCTCTGTAACTAGCAGTAAGAACAATCACACACTGCCATCTGTAACTAGCAGTAAGAACCAGTCACACACTGTCATCTGTAACTAACAGTACGAACCAGTAAAACACTGCCATCTGTAACTAGCAGTAAGAACCAGTCATACACTGCCATCTGTAACTAGCAGTAAGAACCAGTCACACACTGTCATCTCTAACTAGCAATAAGAACCAGTCACACACAACCATCTGTAACTAGCAGTAAGAACCATTCACACACTGTCATCTGTAACTAGCAGTAAGATCCGTCACACACTACCATCTGTAACTTGCAGTAAGACCAGTCACACACTGCCATCTGTATCTAGCAGTAATAATCTGTCACACACTGCAATCTTTAACTAGCAGTACGAACCAATAACATTTGTCAACTGTAACTACCAGTAAGAACCAGTCACACACTGTCATCTGTAACTAGCAGTAAGAACCATTCACACACTGTCATCTGTAACTAGCAGTAAGATCCGGTCACACACTGTCATCTGTAACTAGCAGTAAGAACCAGTCACACACACCATCTGTAACTAGCAGTAAGAACCATTCACACACTGTCATCTGTAACTACCAGTAAGAACCAGTCACACACTGTCATCTGTAACTAGCAGTAAGAACCAGTCACACACAACCATCTGTAACTAGCAGTAAGAACCATCACACACTGTCATCTGTAACTAGCAGTAAGATCCGGTCACACACTACCATCTGTAACTAGCAGTAAGAACCAGTCACACACTGCCATCTGTATCTAGCAGTAAGAATCTGTCACACACTGCCATCTTTAACTAGCAGTAAGAACCAATAACATTTTGTCAACTGTAACTACAGTAAGAACCGTCACACACTGTCATCTGTAACTAGCAGTAATAACCAATCACACACTGTCATCTGTAACAAGCAGTAAGTACCAATCACCACACTGTCATCTGTAACTAGCAGTAAGTACCAATCACACACTGTCATCTGTAACTAGCAGTAGGTACCAATCACACATTGTCATCTGTAAATAGCAGTAAGTACCAATCACACACTGTCATCTGAAACAGCAGTAAGTACCAATCACACACTGTCATCTGTAACTAGCAGTGAGTACCAATCACACACTACCATCTGTAACTAGCAGTAAGAACCAATCACACACTGTCATCTGTAACTAGCAGTAAGAAGCAATCACACACTGTCATCTGTAACTAGCAGTAAGAACCAATCACACACTGTCATCTGTAACTAGGAGTAAGAGCCAATCACACACTGTCATCTGTAACTAGCAGTAAGAACCAGTCACACACTGTCATCTGTAACTAGCAGTAAGAACCAATCACACACTGTCATCTGTAACTAGCAGTAAGAACCAGTCACACACTGTCATCTGTAACTAGCAGTAAGAACCAACCACACTGTCATCTGTAACTAGCAGTAATAACCAATCACACACTACCATCTGTAACTAGCAGTAAGAACCAATCACACACTGCCATCTGTAACTAGCAGTAAGAAGCAATCACACACTGTCATCTGTAACTAGTATTAAGAAGCAATCACACACTGCCATCTGTAACTAGCAGTAAGAAGCAATCACACACTGTCATCTGTAACTAGCAGTAAGAAGCAATCACACACTGCCATCTGTAACTAGCAGTAAGAAGCAATCACACACTGTCATCTGTAACTAGCAGTAAGAACCAATCACACACTGTCATCTGTAACTAGCAGTAAGAAGCAATCACACACTGTCATCTGTAACTAGCAGTAAGAATCAATCACACACTGTCATCTGTAACTAGCAGTAAGAACCAATCACACACTGTCATCTGTAACTAGCAGTAAGAACCAAACACACACACTGCCATCTGTAACTAGCAGTAAGAAGCAGTCACACACTGCCATCTGTAACTAGCAGTAACAACCAATCACACACTGTCATCTGTAATAGCAGTAAGAACCGGTCACACACTGCCATCTGTAACTAGCAGTAAGAACCGATCACATATTGCCATCTGTTACTAGCAGTAAGAACCGATCACATACTGCCATCTGTAACTAGCAGTAAGAACCAATCATACACTGTCATCTGTAACTAGCAGTAAGAACCAATCACACACTGCCATCTGTAACTAGCAGTAAGAACCGATCACATATTGCCATCTGTAACTAGCAGTAAGAACCAATCATACACTGTCATCTGTAACTAGCAGTAAGAACCAATCACACACTGCCATCTGTAACTAGCAGTAAGAACCGGTCACACACTGCCATCTGTAACTAGCAGTAAGAACCAATCACAAACTGTCATCTGTAACTAGCAGTAAGAACCAATCACACACTGCCCTCTGTAACTAGCAGTAAGAACTAATCACACACTGCCATCTGTAACTAGCAGTAAGAACCAGTCACACACTGCCATCTGTAAGTAGCTGTATAACCAATCATACATTGTCATCTGTAACTAGCAGTAAGAACCAATCACACACTGCCCTCTGTAACTAGCAGTAAGAACTAATCACACACTGCCATCTGTAACTAGCAGTAAGAACCAATCACACACTGCCATCTGTAACTAGCAGTAAGAATCAGTCACACACTGTCATCTGTAACTAGCAGTAAGAACCAATCACACACTGCCATCTGTACCTAGCAGTAAGAAGCAATCACACACTGCCATCTGTAACTAGCAGTAAGAACCAATCACACACTGTCATCTGTAACTAGCAGTAAGAACCGGTCACACACTGCCATCTGTAACTAGCAGTAAGAACCAATCATACACTGCCATCTGTAACTAGCAGTAAGAACCGGTCACACACTGCCATCTGTAACTAGCAGTATGAACTAATCACACACTGCCATCTGTAACTAGCAGTAAGAACCATTCACACACTGTCATCTGTAACTAGCAGTAAGATCCGGTCACACACTACATCTGTAACTTGCAGTAAGAACCAGTCACACACTGCCATCTGTATCTAGCAGTAATAATCTGTCACACACTGTCAATCTTTAACTAGCAGTACGAACCAATAACATTGTCATCTGTAACTAGCAGTAAGAACCAGTCACACACTGTCATCTGTAACTAGCAGTAAGAACCATTCACACACTGTCATCTGTAACTAGCAGTAAGATCCGGTCACACACTGTCATCTGTAACTAGCAGTAAGAACCAGTCACACACAACCATCTGTAACTAGCAGTAAGAACCATTCACACACTGTCATCTGTAACTACCAGTAAGAACCAGTCACACACTGTCATCTGTAACTAGCAGTAAGAACCAGTCACACACTGTCATCTGTAACTAGCAGTAAGAACCATTCACACACTGTCATCTGTAACTAGCAGTAAGATCCGGTCACACACTACCATCTGTAACTAGCAGTAAGAACCAGTCACACACTGCCATCTGTATCTAGCAGTAATAATCTGTCACACACTGCCATCTTTAACTAGCAGTAAGAACCATCACACATTGTCACTGTACTACCAGCAGTAAAACCAGTCACACACTGTCATCTGAAACAAGCAGTAAGAACCAATCACACACTGTCATCTGTAACTAGCAGTGAATACCAATCACACACTACCATCTGTAACTAGCAGTAAGAACCAAACACACACTGTCATCTGTAACTAGCAGTAAGAAGCAATCACACACTGTCATCTGTAACTAGCAGTAAGAACCAATCACACACTGTCATCTGTAACTAGGTAAGAGCCAATCACACACTGTCATCTGTAACTAGCAGTAAGAACCAGTCACACACTGTCATCTGTAACTAGCAGTAAGAACCAATCACACACTGTCATCTGTAACTAGCAGTAAGAACCAGTCACACACTGTCATCTGTAACTAGCAGTAAGAACCAAACACACACTGTCATCTGTAACTAGCAGTAATAACCAATCACACACTACCATCTGTAACTAGCAGTAAGAACCAATCACACACTGCCATCTGTAACTAGCAGTAAGAAGCAATCACACACTGTCATCTGTAACTAGCAGTAAGAACCATCACACACTGCCATCTGTAACTAGCAGTAAGAACCAATCACACACTGTCATCTGTAACTAGCAGTAAGAACAATCACACACTGCCATCTGTAACTAGCAGTAAGACCAATCACACACTGTCATCTGTAACTAGCAGTAAGAACCAATCACACACTGTCATCTGTAACTAGCAGTAAGAACAATCACACACTGTCATCTGTAACTAGCAGTAAGAACCATCACACACTGCCATCTGTAACTAGCAGTAAGAACCAATCACACACTGTCATCTGTAACTAGCAGTAAGAACCAGTCACACACTGCCATCTGTAACTAGCAGTAAGAACCAATCACACACTGCCATCTGTAACTAGCAGTAAGAACCAATCACACACTGTCATCTGTAACTAGCAGTAAGAACCAGTCACACACTGTCATCTGTAACTAGCAGTAAGAACCGATCACACATTGCCATCTGTAACTAGCAGTAAGAACCGTCACACATTGCCATCTGTAACTAGCAGTAAGAACCAATCATACACTGTCATCTGTAACTAGCAGTAAGAACCAATCACACACTGCCATCTGTAACTAGCAGTAAGAACCAATCACACACTGCCATCTGTAACTAGCAGTAAGAACCAATCACACTGTCATCTGTAACTAGCAGTAAGAACCAATCACACACTGCCATCTGTAACTAGCAGTAAGAACCAGTCACACACTGCCATCTGTAACTAGCAGTAAGAACCAATCACACACTGTCATCTGTAACTAGCAGTAAGAACCAATCACACACTGTCATCTGTAACTAGCAGTAAGAACCAATCACACACTGCCATCTGTAACTAGCAGTAAGAACCAGTCACACACTGCCATCTGTAACTAGCAGTAAGAACAATCACACACTGTCATCTGTAACTAGCAGTAAGAACCAATCACACACTGTCATCTGTAACTAGCAGTAAGAACCAATCACACACTGCCATCTGTAACTAGCAGTAAGAACCGGTCACACACTGCCATCTGTAACTAGCAGTAAGAACCAATCACACACTGTCATCTGTAACTAGCAGTAAGAACCAATCACACACTGCCATCTGTAACTAGCAGTAAGAACAATCACACACTGCCATCTGTAACTAGCAGTAAGAACCAATCATACACTGTCATCTGTAACTAGCAGTAAGAACCAATCACACACTGCCATCTGTAACTAGCAGTAAGAACCAATCATACACTGCCATCTGTAACTAGCAGTAAGAACCAATCACACACTGCCATCTGTAACTAGCAGTAAGAACTAATCACACACTGCCATCTGTAACTAGCAGTAAGAACCAGTACACACTGCCATCTGTAACTAGCAGTAAGAACCAATCACACACTGCCATCTGTAACTAGCAGTAAGAACCTGTCACACACTGCCATCTGTAACTAGCAGTAAGAACCAGTCACACACTGCCATCTGTAACTAGCAGTAAGAACCATCACACACTGCCATCTGTAACTAGCAGTAAGAACCAGTCACACACTGCCATCTGTAACTAGCAGTAAGAACCAGTCACACACACCATCTGTAACTAGCAGTAAGAACCATTCACACACTGTCATCTGTAACTAGCAGTAAGAACCAATCACACACTACCATCTGTAACTAGCAGTAAGAACCAATCACACACTGCCATCTGTCTAGCAGTAAGAACCGTCACACACTGCCATCTTTAACTAGCAGTAAGAACCAGTCACACACTGTCATCTGTAACTAGCAGTAAAAACCGGTCACACACTGTCATCTGTAACTAGCAGTAAGAACCAATCACACACTGTCATCTGTAACTAGCAGTAAGAACCAATAACACTTGTCATCTGTAACTAGCAGTAAGTACCAATCACACACTGTCATCTGTAACTAGCAGTAAGAACTAATCACACACTGTCATCTGTAACTAGCAGTAAGAACCAATCACACACTGTCATCTGTAACTAGCAGTAAGAACCAATCACACACTGTCCATCTGTAACTAGCAGTAAGAACCAATCACACACTGTCATCTGTAACTAGCAGTAAGAACCAATCACACATTGTCATCTGTAACTAGCAGTAAGACCAATCACACACTGTCATCTGTAACTAGCAGTAAGTACAATCACACACTGTCATCTGTAACTAGCAGTAAGTACCAATCACACACTGTCATCTGTAACTAGCAGTAAGAACCAATCACACACTGTCATCTGTAACTAGCAGTAAGAACCAATCACACACTGTCATCTGTAACTAGCAGTAAGAACCAATCACACACTGTCATCTGTAACTAGCAGTAAGAACCATCACACACTGTCATCTGTAACTAGCAGTAAGAACCAATCACACACTGTCATCTGTAACTAGCAGTAAGAACCAATCACACACTGTCATCTGTAACTAGCAGTAAGAACCAATCACACACTGTCATCTGTAACTAGCAGTAAGAACCAATCACACACTGTCATCTGTAACTAGCAGTAAGAACCAATCACACACTGTCATCTGTAACTAGCAGTAAGAACCAATCACACACTGCCATCTGTAACTAGCAGTGAGAACCATCACACACTGCCATCTGTAACTAGCAGTAAGAACCAGTCACACACTGCCATCTGTAACTAGCAGTAAGAACCATCACACACTGCCATCTGTAACTAGCAGTAAGAACCAATCACACACTGTCATCTGTAACTAGCAGTAAGAACAATCACACACTGCCATCTGTAACTAGCAGTAAGAACCAATCACACACTGTCATCTGTAACTAGCAGTAAGAACCAATCACACACTGTCATCTGTAACTAGCGTAAGAACCAATCACAAACTGCATCTGTAACTAGCAGTAAGAACCATCACACACTGCCATCTGTAACTAGCAGTAAGAAGCAGTCACACACTGCCATCTGTAACTAGCAGTAAGAACCAGTCACACACTGCCATCTGTAACTAGCAGTAAGAACCAATCACACACTGCCATCTGTAACTAGCAGTAAGAACCATCACACACTGCCATCTGTAACTAGCAGTAAGAACAATCACACACTGTCCATCTGTAACTAGCAGTAAGAACCAATCACACACTGCCATCTGTAACTAGCAGTAAGAACAATCACACACTGTCATCTGTAACTAGCAGTAAGAACCAATCACACACTGTCATCTGTAACTAGCAGTAAGAACCAATCACACACTGTCATCTGTAACTAGCAGTAAGAACCAATCACACACTGCCATCTGTAACTAGCAGTAAGAACCAATCACACACTGCCATCTGTAACTAGCAGTAAGAACCAATCACACACTGTCATCTGTAACTAGCAGTAAGAACCGGTCACACACTGCCATCTGTAACTAGCAGTAAGACCATCACACACTTGCCATCTGTAACTAGCAGTAAGAACCATCACACACTGCCATCTGTAACTAGCAGTAAGAACCAGTCACACACTGCCATCTGTAACTAGCAGTAAGAACCATCACACACTGTCATCTGTAACTAGCAGTAAGAACCATCACACACACACTGCCATCTGTAACTAGCAGTAAGAACCAATCACACACTGCCATCTGTAACTAGCAGTAAGACCGGTCACACACTGCCATCTGTAACTAGCAGTAAGAACCAGTCACACACTGTCATCTGTAACTAGCAGTAAGAACCAATCACACACTGCCATCTGTAACTAGCAGTAAGAACCAATCACACACTGTCATCTGTAACTAGCAGTAAGAACCAGTCACACACTGTCATCTGTAACTAGCAGTAAGAACCAATCACACACTGTCATCTGTAACTAGCAGTAAGAACCAATCACACACTGTCATCTGTAACTAGCAGTAAGAACCAGTCACACACTGCCATCTGTAACTAGCAGTAAGAACCATTCACACACTGTCATCTGTAACTAGCAGTAAGAACCAATCACACACTGTCATCTGTAACTAGCAGTAAGAACCAATCACACACTGTCATCTGTAACTAGCAGTAGAACCAATCACACACACTGTCATCTGTAACTAGCAGTAAGAACCAGTCACACACTGTCATCTGTAACTAGCAGTAAGAACCAATCACACACTGTCATCTGTAACTAGCAGTAAGAACCAGTCACACACTGTCATCTGTAACTAGCAGTAAGAACCAATCACACTGTCATCTGTAACTAGCAGTAAGAACCAATCACACACTGCCATCTGTAACTAGCAGTAAGAACCAATCACACACTGCATCTGTAACTAGCAGTAAGAACCAATCACACACTGTCATCTGTAACTAGCAGTAAGAACCTCACACACTGCCATCTGTAACTAGCAGTAAGAACCAATCACACACTGTCATCTGTAACTAGCAGTAAGAACCAATCACACACTGCCATCTGTAACTAGCAGTAAGAACCATCACACACTGTCATCTGTAACTAGCAGTAAGAACCAATCACACACTGTCATCTGTAACTAGCAGTAAGAACCAATCACACACTGTCATCTGTAACTAGCAGTAAGAACCAATCACACACTGTCATCTGTAACTAGCAGTAAGAACCAATCACACACTGTCATCTGTAACTAGCAGTAAGAACCAACACACACTGCATCTGTAACTAGCAGTAAGAACCATCACACACTGCCATCTGTAACTAGCAGTAAGAACCAATCACACACACTGTCATCTGTAACTAGCAGTAAGAACCAATCACACACTGCCATCTGTAACTAGCAGTAAGAACCAATCACACACTGCCATCTGTAACTAGCAGTAAGAACCAATCACACACTGCCATCTGTAACTAGCAGTAAGAACCAATCACACACTGTCATCTGTAACTAGCAGTAAGAACCAATCACACACTGCCATCTGTAACTAGCAGTAAGAACCGATCACACACTGCCATCTGTAACTAGCAGTAAGAACCAATCACACACTGTCATCTGTAACTAGCAGTAAGAACCAATCACACACTGCCATCTGTAACTAGCAGTAAGAACCATCACACACTGCCATCTGTAACTAGCAGTAAGAACCAATCACACACTGTCATCTGTAACTAGCAGTAAGAACCAATCACACACTGCCCTCTGTAACTAGCAGTAAGAACTAATCACACACTGCCATCTGTAACTAGCAGTAAGAACCAGTCACACACTGCCATCTGTAACTAGCAGTAAGAACCAATCATACACTGTCATCTGTAACTAGCAGTAAGAACCAATCACACACTGCCCTCTGTAACTAGCAGTAAGAACTAATCACACACTGCCATCTGTAACTAGCAGTAAGAACCGGTCACACACTGCCATCTGTAACTAGCAGTAAGAACCAGTCACACACTGTCATCTGTAACTAGCAGTAAGAACCATCACACACTGCCATCTGTACCTAGCAGTAAGAAGCAATCACACACTGCCATCTGTAACTAGCAGTAAGAACCAATCATACACTGTCATCTGTAACTAGCAGTAAGAACCGGTCACACACTGCCATCTGTAACTAGCAGTAAGAACAATCATACACTGCCATCTGTAACTAGCAGTAAGAACCGGTCACACACTGCCATCTGTAACTAGCAGTATGAACTAATCACACACTGCCATCTGTAACTAGCAGTAAGAACCATTCACACACTGTCATCTGTAACTAGCAGTAAGATCCGGTCACACACTACCATCTGTAACTAGCAGTAAGAACCAGTCACACACTGCCATCTGTAACTAGCAGTAATAATCTGTCACACACTGCATCTGTAACTAGCAGTAAGAACCAATCACACACTGTCATCTGTAACTACAGTAAGAACCAGTCACACACTGTCATCTGTAACTAGCAGTAAGAACCATTCACACACTGTCATCTGTAACTAGCAGTAAGATCCATCACACACTGTCATCTGTAACTAGCAGTAAGAACCAGTCACACACACACCATCTGTAACTAGCAGTAAGAACCATCACACACTGTCATCTGTAACTAGCAGTAAGACCAATCACACACTGTCATCTGTAACTAGCAGTAAGAACCATCACACACTGTCATCTGTAACTAGCAGTAAGAACCAATCACACACTGTCATCTGTAACTAGCAGTAAGACCAATCACACACTGTCATCTGTAACTAGCAGTAAGAACCAATCACACACTGTCATCTGTAACTAGCAGTAAGTACCAATCACACACTGTCATCTGTAACTAGCAGTAAGAACCAATCACACATTGTCATCTGTAACTAGCAGTAAGAACCAATCACACACTGTCATCTGAAACTAGCAGTAAGTACCAATCACACACTGTCATCTGTAACTAGCAGTGAGTACCAATCACACACTACCATCTGTAACTAGCAGTAAGAACCAAACACACACTGTCATCTGTAACTAGCAGTAAGAAGCAATCACACACTGTCATCTGTAACTAGCAGTAAGAACCAATCACACACTGTCATCTGTAAATAGGAGTAAGAGCCAATCACACACTGTCATCTGTAACTAGCAGTAAGAACCAGTCACACACTGTCATCTGTAACTAGCAGTAAGAACCAATCACACACTGTCATCTGTAACTAGCAGTAAGAACCAGTCACACACTGTCATCTGTAACTAGCAGTAAGAACCAAACACACACTGTCATCTGTAACTAGCAGTAATAACCAATCACACACTACATCTGTAACTAGCAGTAAGAACCAATCACACACTGCCATCTGTAACTAGCAGTAAGAAGCAATCACACACTGTCATCTGTAACTAGTATTAAGAAGCAATCACACACTGCCATCTGTAACTAGCAGTAAGAAGCAATCACACACTGTCATCTGTAACTAGCAGTAAGAAGCAATCACACACTGCCATCTGTAACTAGCAGTAAGAAGCAATCACACACTGTCATCTGTAACTAGCAGTAAGAACCAATCACACACTGTCATCTGTAACTAGCAGGAAGAAGCAATCACACACTGTCATCTGTAACTAGCAGTAAGAATCAATCACACACTGTCATCTGTAACTAGCAGGAAGAACCAATCACACACTGTCATCTGTAACTAGCAGTAAGAACCAACACACACTGCCATCTGTAACTAGCAGTAAGAAGCAATCACACACTGCCATCTGTAACTAGCAGTAACAACCAATCACACACTGTCATCTGTAACTAGCAGCAAGAACCGGTCACACACTGCCATCTGTAACTAGCAGTAAGAACCGATCACATATTGCCATCTGTTACTAGCAGTAAGAACCGATCACATATTGCCATCTGTAACTAGCAGTAAGAACCAATCATACACTGTCATCTGTAACTAGCAGTAAGAACCAATCACACACTGCCATCTGTAACTAGCAGTAAGAACCGATCACATATTGCCATCTGTAACTAGCAGTAAGAACCAATCATACACTGTCATCTGTAACTAGCAGTAAGAACCAATCACACACTGCCATCTGTAACTAGCAGTAAGAACCGGTCACACACTGCCATCTGTAACTAGCAGTAAGAACCAATCACAACTGTCATCTGTAACTAGCAGTAAGAACCAATCACACACTGCCCTCTGTAACTAGCAGTAAGAACTAATCACACACTGCATCTGTAACTAGCAGTAAGAACCAGTCACACACTGCCATCTGTAAGTAGCTGTAATAACCAATCATACATTGTCATCTGTAACTAGCAGTAAGAACCAATCACACACTGCCCTCTGTAACTAGCAGTAAGAACTAATCACACACTGCCATCTGTAACTAGCAGTAAGAACCGTCACACACTGCCATCTGTAACTAGCAGTAAGAATCAGTCACACACTGTCATCTGTAACTAGCAGTAAGAACCAATCACACACTGCCATCTGTACCTAGCAGGAAGAAGCAATCACACACTGCCATCTGTAACTAGCTGTAAGAACCAATCATACACTGTCATCTGTAACTAGCAGTAAGAACCGGTCACACACTGCCATCTGTAACTAGCAGTAAGAACCAATCATACACTGCCATCTGTAACTAGCAGTAAGAACCGGTCACACACTGCATCTGTAACTAGCAGTATGAACTAATCACACACTGCCATCTGTAACTAGCAGTAAGAACCGGTCACACACTGCCCTCTGTAACTAGCAGTAAGAACTAATCACACACTGCCATCTTTAACTAGCAGTAAGAACCTGTCACACACTGCCATCTGCAACTAGCAGTACGAACCAGTAAACACTGCCATCTGTAACTAGCAGTAAGAACCAGTCATACACTGCCATCTGTAACTAGCAGTAAGAACCAGTCACACACTGCCATCTGTAACTAGCAATAAGAACCGTCCACACAACCATCTGTAACTAGCAGTAAGAACCATTCACACACTGTCATCTGTAACTAGCAGTAAGATCCAATCACACACTACCATCTGTAACTTGCAGTAAGAACCAGTCACACACTGCCATCTGTAACTAGCAGTAATAATCTGTCACACACTGCCATCTTTAACTAGCAGTACGAACCAGTCACACACTGTCATCTGCAACTGCAGTAAAAACCGGTCTTACACTGTCATCTGCAACTAGCAGTAAGAACCAATCACACACTGTCATCTGTAACTAGCAGTAAGAACCAATACATTTTGTCAACTGTAACTAGCAGTAAGTAACCAATCACACATTGTCATCTGTAACTAGCAGTAAGTAACTATCACACACTGTCATCTGAACAAGCAGTAATACCAATCACACACTGTCATCTGTAACTAGCAGTGAGACCAATCACACACTGTCATCTGTAACTAGCAGTAAGTACCAATCACACACTGTCATCTGTAACTAGCAGTAAGTACCAATCACACATTGTCTTCTGTAACTAGCAGTAAGTACCAATCACACATTGTCATCTGTAACTAGCAGTAAGTAACAATCACACACTGTCATCTGTAACTAGCAGTAAGTACCAATCACACACTGTCATCTGTAACTAGCAGTAAGAACCAATCACACACTGTCATCTGTAACTAGCAGTAAGTACCAATCACACACTGTCATCTGTAACTAGCAGTAAGTACCAATCACACACTGTCATCTGTAACTAGCAGTAAGAACCAATCACACACTGTCATCTGTAACTAGCAGTAAGTACCAATCACACACTGTCATCTGTAACTAGCAGTAAGACCAATCACACACTGTCATCTGTAACTAGCAGTAAGAACCAATCACACACTGTCATCTGTAACTAGCAGTAAGAACCAATCACACACTGTCATCTGTAACTAGCGGTAAGAACCAATCACACACTGCCATCTGTAACTAGCAGTAAGAAGCAATCACACACTGCATCTGTAACTAGCAGTGAGAAGCAGTCACACACTGCCATCTGTAACTAGTAGTAAGAACCAGTCACACACTGCCATCTGTAACTAGCAGTAAGAACCAATCACACACTGCCATCTGTAACTAGCAGTAAGAACCAATCACACACTGTCATCTGTAACTAGCAGTAAGAAGCAATCACACACTGCCATCTGTAACTAGCAGTAAGAGCAATCACACACTGTCATCTGTAACTAGCAGTAAGAACCAATCACACACTGTCATCTGTAACTAGCGGTAAGAACCAATCACAACTGCCATCTGTAACTAGCAGTAAGAAGCAATCACACACTGCCATCTGTAACTAGCAGTGAGAAGCAGTCATACACTGCCATCTGTAACTAGTAGTAAGAACCAGTCACACACTGCCATCTGTAACTAGCAGTAAGAACCAATCACACACTGCCATCTGTAACTAGCTGTAAGAACCAATCACACACTGTCATCTGTAACTAGCAGTAAGAACCAATCACACACTGTCATCTGTAACTAGCAGTAAGAAGCAATCACACACTGTCATCTGTAACTAGCAGTAAGAAGCAATCACACACTGTCATCTGTAACTAGCAGTAAGAACCAATCACACACTGTCATCTGTAACTAGCAGTAAGAACCAATCACACACTGTCATCTGTAACTAGCAGTAAGAACCAACACACACTGCCATCTGTAACTAGCAGTAAGAAGCAATCACACCTGCCATCTGTAACTAGCAGTAACAACCAATCACACACTGTCATCTGTAACTAGCAGTAAGAACCGGTCACACACTGCCATCTGTAACTAGCAGTAAGAACCGATCACATATTGCCATCTGTAACTAGCAGTAAGAACCAATCACACACTGCCATCTGTAACTAGCAGTAAGAACCAGTCACACACACTGCCATCTGTAACTAGCAGTAAGAACCCATCACACACTGTCATCTGTAACTAGCAGTAAGAACCAATCACACACTGCCATCTGTAACTAGCAGTAAGAACCAATCACACACTGCCATCTGTAACTAGCAGTAAGACCAAACACACTGCCATCTGTAACTAGCAGTAAGAACCAATCACACACTGTCATCTGTAACTAGCAGTAAGAACCAATCACACACTGCCATCTGTAACTAGCAGTAAGAACCAATCACACACTGTCATCTGTAACTAGCAGTAAGAACCAATCACACACTGTCATCTGTAACTAGCAGTAAGAACCAATCACACACTGCATCTGTAACTAGCAGTAAGAACCAATCACACACTGCCATCTGTAACTAGCAGTAAGAACCAATCACACACTGCCATCTGTAACTAGCAGTAAGAACCAATCACACACTGCCATCTGTAACTAGCAGTAAGAACCAATCACACTGGCACATCTGTAACTAGCAGTAAGAACAATCACACACTGCCATCTGTAACTAGCAGTAAGAAATAATCACACACTGCCATCTGTAACTAGCAGTAAGAACAATCACACACTGCCATCTGTAACTAGCAGTAAGAACCAGTCACACACTGCCATCTGTAACTAGCAGTAAGAACCAATCACACACTGCCATCTGTAACTAGCAGTAAGAACCAATCACACACTGTCATCTGTAACTAGCAGTAAGAACCAATCACACACTGCCATCTGTAACTAGCAGTAAGAACCAATCACACACTGTCATCTGTAACTAGCAGTAAGAACCATCACACACTGTCATCTGTAACTAGCATAAGAACCAATCACACACTGTCATCTGTAACTAGCAGTAAGAACCAATCAACACACTGCCATCTGTAACTAGCAGTAAGAACCAATCACACACTGTCCATCTGTAACTAGCAGTAAGAACCAATCACACACTGCCATCTGTAACTAGCAGTAAGACCGTCACACACTGCCATCTGTAACTAGCAGTAAGAACCAATCACACACTGTCATCTGTAACTAGCAGTAAGAACCAATCACACACTGCCCTCTGTAACTAGCAGTAAGAACTAATCACACACTGCCATCTGTAACTAGCAGTAAGAACCGTAACACACTGCCATCTGTAACTAGCAGTAAGAATCAGTCACACACTGTCATCTGTAACTAGCAGTAAGAACCAATCACACACTGCCATCTGTACCTAGCAGTAAGAAGCAATCACACACTGTCATCTGTAACTAGCAGTAAGAACCAGTCACACACTGCATCTGTAACTAGCAGTAAGAACCAATCAACACTGTCATCTGTAACTAGCAGTAAGAACCAAGCACACACTGCCATCTGTAACTAGCAGTAAGAACCAATCATACACTGTCATCTGTAACTAGCAGTAAGAACCAGTCACACACTGCCATCTGTAACTAGCAGTAAGAACCAATCACACACTGCCATCTGTAACTAGCAGTAAGAACCAATCATACACTGTCATCTGTAACTAGCAGTAAGACCAAGCACACACTGCCCTCTGTAACTAGCAGTAAGAAATAATCACACACTGCCATCTTTAACTAGCAGTAAGAACCAGTCACACACTGCTATCTGTAACTAGCAGTACGAACCAGTAAAACACTGCCATCTGTAACTAGCAGTAAGAACCAGTCATACACTGCCATCTGTAACTAGCAGTAAGAACCAGTCACACACTGCCATCTGTAACTAGCAGTAAGAACCAGTCACACACTACTCCATCTGTAACTAGCAGTAAGAACCATTCACACACTGTCATCTGTAACTAGCAGTAAGAACCGGTCACACACTACCATCTGTAACTAGCAGTAAGAACCAGTCACACACTGCCATCTGTAACTAGCAGTAAGAGTCTGTCACACACTGCCATCTGTAACTAGCAGTAAGAACCAGTCACACACTGTCATCTGTAACTGGCAGTAAGAACCGGTCTTACACTGTCATCTGTAACTAGCAGTAAGAACCAATCACACACTGTCATCTGTAACTAGCAGTAAGAACCAATAACACTTTGTCATCTGTAACTAGCAGTAAGAACCAGTCACACACTGTCATCTGTAACTAGCAGTAAGAACCAATCACACACTGTCATCTGTAACTAGCAGTAAGAACCAATCACACACTGTCATCTGTAACTAGCAGTAAGAACCAATCACACACTGTCATCTGTAACTAGCAGTAAGAACCAATCACACACTGTCATCTGTAACTAGCAGTAAGAACCAATCACACACTGTCATCTGTAACTAGCAGTAAGTACCAATCACACACTGTCATCTGTAACTAGCAGTAAGAACCAATCACACACTGTCATCTGTAACTAGCAGTAAGAACCAATCACACACTGTCATCTGTAACTAGCAGTAAGAACCAATCACACACTGTCATCTGTAACTAGCAGTAAGAACCAATCACACTGCCATCTGTAACTAGCAGTAAGAACCAATCACACACTGCCATCTGTAACTAGCAGTAAGACCAATCACACACTGCCATCTGTAACTAGCAGTAAGAACCAATCACACACTGTCATCTGTAACTAGCAGTAAGAACCAATCACACACTGTCATCTGTAACTAGCAGTAAGAACCAATCACACACTGTCATCTGTAACTAGCAGTAAGAACCAATCACACACTGTCATCTGTAACTAGCAGTAAGAACCATCACACACTGTCATCTGTAACTAGCAGTAAGAACCAATCACACACTGTCATCTGTAACTAGCAGTAAGAACCAATCACACACTGTCATCTGTAACTAGCAGTAAGAACCATCACACACTGTCATCTGTAACAAGCAGTAAGAACCAATCACACACTGTCATCTGTAACTAGCAGTAAGAACCAATCACACACTGTCATCTGTAACTAGCAGTAAGAACCAATCACACACTGTCATCTGTAACTAGCAGTAAGAACCGATCACACACTGTCATCTGTAACTAGCAGTAAGTACCAATCACACACTGTCATCTGTAACTAGCAGTAAGAACCAATCACACACTGTCATCTGTAACTAGCAGTAAGACCAATCACACACTGTCATCTGTAACTAGCAGTAAGTACCAATCACACACTGTCATCTGTAACTAGCAGTAAGTACCAATCACACACTGTCATCTGTAACAGCAGTAAGTACCAATCACACACTGTCATCTGTAACTAGCAGTAAGTACCAATCACACACTGTCATCTGTAACTAGCAGTAAGTACCAATCACACACTGTCATCTGTAACTAGCAGTAAGTACCAATCACACACTGTCATCTGTAACTAGCAGTAAGTACCAATCACACACTGTCATCTGTAACTAGCAGTAAGAACCAATCACACACTGTCATCTGTAACTAGCAGTAAGAACCAATCACACACTGTCATCTGTAACTAGCAGTAAGAACAATCACACACTGTCATCTGTAACTAGCAGTAAGACCAATCACACACTGTCATCTGTAACTAGCAGTAAGAACCAATCACACACTGTCATCTGTAACTAGCAGTAAGAACCAATCACACACTGTCATCTGTAACTAGCAGTAAGTACCATCACACACTGTCCATCTGTAACTAGCAGTAAGAACCAATCACACACTGTCATCTGTAACTAGCAGTAAGAACCAATCACACACTGTCATCTGTAACTAGCAGTAAGTACTAATCACACACTGTCATCTGTAACTAGCAGTAAGACCAATCACACACTGCCATCTGTAACTAGCAGTAAGAACCAATCACACACTGCCATCTGTAACTAGCAGTAAGTACCAATCACACACTGTCATCTGTAACTAGCAGTAAGAACCAATCACACACTGTCATCTGTAACTAGCAGTAAGAACCAATCACACACTGTCATCTGTAACTAGCAGTAAGAACAAATCACACACTGTCATCTGTAACTAGCAGTAAGAACCAATCACACACTGCCATCTGTAACTAGCAGTAAGAACCAATCACACACTGTCATCTGTAACTAGCAGTAAGACCAATCACACACTGTCATCTGTAACTAGCAGTAAGTACCAATCACACACTGTCATCTGTAACTAGCAGTAAGTACCAATCACACACTGTCATCTGTAACAAGCAGTAAGTACCAATCACACACTGTCATCTGTAACTAGCAGTAAGTACCAATCACACACTGTCATCTGTAACTAGCAGTAAGACCAATCACACACTGTCATCTGTAACTAGCAGTAAGAACCAATCACACACTGTCATCTGTAACTAGCAGTAAGTACCAATCACACACTGTCATCTGTAACTAGCAGTAAGAGCCAATCACACACTGTCATCTGTAACTAGCAGTAAGAACCAATCACACACTGTCATCTGTAACTAGCAGTAAGAACCAATCACACACTGTCATCTGTAACTAGCAGTAAGAACCATCACACACTGTCATCTGTAACTAGCAGTAAGAACCAATCCACACTGTCATCTGTAACTAGCAGTAAGAACCAATCACACACTACTCACCATCTGTAACTAGCAGTAAGAACCAATCACACACACTGCCATCTGTAACTAGCAGTAAGAACAATCACACACTGCCATCTGTAACTAGCAGTAAGAACCAATCACACACTGCCATCTGTAACTAGCAGTAAGAACCAATCACACACTGTCATCTGTAACTAGCAGTAAGAACCAATCACACACTGTCATCTGTAACTAGCAGTAAGAACCAATCACACACTGCCATCTGTAACTAGCAGTAGAACCCCACACCCATCTGTAACTAGCAGTAAGAACCAATCATCACTGCCATCTGTAACAGCAGTAAGACCAATCACACACTGCCATCTGTAACTAGCAGTAAGAACCAATCACACACTGCCATCTGTAACTAGCAGTAAGAACCAATCACACACTGTCATCTGTAACTAGCAGTAAGAACCAATCACACATTGTCATCTGTAACTAGCAGTAAGAACCAATCACAACTGTCATCTGTAACAAGCAGTAAGTACCAATCACACACTGTCATCTGTAACTAGCAGTAAGTAAAAAACCAATCACCACTGTCATCTGTAACTAGCAGTAAGTACCAATCACACACTGCCATCTGTAACTAGCAGTAAGTACCAATCACACATTGTCATCTGTAACTAGCAGTAAGTACCAATCACACACTGTCATCTGTAACTAGCAGTAAGAACCAATCACACACTGTCATCTGTAACTAGCAGTAAGTACCAATCACACACTGTCATCTGTAACTAGCAGTAAGAACCAATCACACACTGTCATCTGTAACTAGCAGTAAGTACCAATCACACACTGTCATCTGTAACTAGCAGTAAGAACCAATCACACACTGTCATCTGTAACTAGCAGTAAGAACCAATCACACACTGTCATCTGTAACTAGCAGTAAGTAACTAATCACACACTGTCATCTGTAACTAGCAGTAAGAACCATCAATCACACTGCCATCTGTAACTAGCAGTAAGAACCAGTCACACACTGCCATCTGTAACTAGCAGTAAGAACCAATCACACACTGCCATCTGTAACTAGCAGTAAGAACCGGTCACACACTGTCATCTGTAACTAGCAGTAAGAACCAATCACACACTGTCATCTGTAACTAGCAGTAAGAACCGGTCACACACTGTCATCTGTAACTAGCAGTAAGAACCAATCACACACTGCCATCTGTAACTAGCAGTAAGAACCAATCACACACTGTCATCTGTAACTAGCAGTAAGAACCAATCACACACTGTCATCTGTAACTAGCAGTAAGAACCAATCACACACTGTCCATCTGTAACTAGCAGTAAGAACCATCACACACTGTCATCTGTAACTAGCAGTAAGAACAATCACACACTGTCATCTGTAACTAGCAGTAAGAACCAATCACACACTGTCATCTGTAACTAGCAGTAAGTCCAATCACACACTGTCCATCTAAACTAGCAGTAAGAACCAATCACAACTGTCATCTGTAACTAGCAGTAAGAACCAATCACACACTGTCATCTGTAACTAGCAGTAAATACCAATCACACACTGTCATCTGTAACTAGCAGTAATTACCATCACACACTGTCATCTGTAACTAGCAGTAAGTACCAATCACACACTGTCATCTGTAACTAGCAGTAAGAACCAATCACACACTGTCATCTGTAACTAGCAGTAAGTACCCATCACACACTGTCATCTGTAACTAGCAGTAAGAACCAATCACACACTACCATCTGTAACTAGCAGTAAGTACCAATCACACACTGTCATCTGTAACTAGCAGTAAGAACCAATCACACACTGTCATCTGTAACTAGCAGTAAGAACCAATCACACACTGTCATCTGTAACTAGCAGTAAGTACCAATCACACACTGTCATCTGTAACTAGCAGTAAGAAACCAATCACACACTGCCATCTGTAACTAGCAGTAAGAACCAATCACACATGCCATCTGTAACTAGCAGTAAGAACCAATCACACACTGTCATCTGTAACTAGCAGTAAGAACCGTCACACACTGCCATCTGTAACTAGCAGTAAGAACCAATCACACACTGTCATCTGTAACTAGCAGTAAGAACAATCACACACTGACATCTGTAACTAGCAGTAAGAAACCAATCACACACTGCCATCTGTAACTAGCAGTAAGAACCAATCACCACACTGTCATCTGTAACTAGCAGTAAGAACCAATCACACACTGTCATCTGTAAACTGCAGTAAGTACCAATCACACATTGTCATCTGTAACTAGCAGTAAGAACCAATCACACACTGTCATCTGAAACAAGCAGTAAGAACCAATCACACACTGTCATCTGTAACTAGCAGTGAGAACCAATCACACACTGCCATCTGTAACTAGCAGTAAGAACCAAACACACACTGTCATCTGTAACTAGCAGTAAGAAGCAATCACACACTGTCATCTGTAACTAGCAGTAAGAACAATCACACACTGTCATCTGTAAATAGCAGTAAGAACCAATCACACACTGTCATCTGTAACTAGCAGTAAGAACCAGTCACACACACTGTCATCTGTAACTAGCAGTAAGAACCAATCACACACTGCCATCTGTAACTAGCAGTAAGAACCAGTCACACACTGTCATCTGTAACTAGCAGTAAGAACCAAATCACACACTGTCATCTGTAACTAGCAGTAAGAACCAATCACACACTACCATCTGTAACTAGCAGTAAGAACCAATCACACACTGCCATCTGTAACTAGCAGTAAGAAGCAATCACACACTGCCATCTGTAACTAGCAGTAAGAACGAACACATTGCCATCTGTAACTAGCAGTAAGAACCAATCATACACTGTCATCTGTAACTAGCAGTAAGAACCAATCACACACTGCCATCTGTAACTAGCAGTAAGAACCGGTCACACACTGCCATCTGTAACTAGCAGTAAGAACCAATCACAAACTGTCATCTGTAACTAGCAGTAAGAACCAATCACACACTGCCATCTGTAACTAGCAGTAAAACTAATCACACACTGCCATCTGTAACTAGCAGTAAGAACCAGTCACACACTGCCATCTGTAAGTAGCTGTAATAACCAATCATACACTGTCATCTGTAACTAGCAGTAAGAACCATCACACACTGCCCTCTGTAACTAGCAGTAAGAACTAATCACACACTGCCATCTGTAACTAGCAGTAAGAACCGGTCACACACTGCCATCTGTAACTAGCAGTAAGAACCAGTCACACACTGTCATCTGTAACTAGCAGTAAGAACCAATCACACACTGCCATCTGTAACTAGCAGTAAGAACCAATCACACACTGCCATCTGTAACTAGCAGTAAGAACCATTCACACACTGTCATCTGTAACTAGCAGTAAGAACCGGTCACACACTACCATCTGTAACTAGCAGTAAGAACCAGTCACACACTGCCATCTGTACTAGCAGTAATAACTGTCACACACTGCCATCTTGTAACTAGCAGTAAGAACAATAACATTTTGTCAACTGTAACTAGCAGTAAGAACCAGTCACACACTGTCATCTGTAACTAGCAGTAAGAACCATTCACACACTGTCATCTGTAACTAGCAGTAAGAACCAGTCACACACTGTCATCTGTAACTAGCAGTAAGAACCAGTCACACACAACCATCTGTAACTAGCAGTAAGAACCATTCACACACTGTCATCTGTAACTAGCAGTAAGAACCAGTCACACACTGTCATCTGTAACTAGCAGTAAGAACAGTCACACACAACCATCTGTAACTAGCAGTAAGAACCATTCACACACTGTCATCTGTAACTAGCAGTAAGAACCGGTCACACACTACCATCTGTAACTAGCAGTAAGAACCAGTCACACACTGCCATCTGTAACTAGCAGTAATAATCTGTCACACACTGCCATCTTTAACTAGCAGTAAGAACCAATCACACACTGTCAACTGTAACTAGCAGTAAGAACCAGTCACACACTGTCATCTGTAACTAGCAGTAAGAACCAATCACACACTGTCATCTGTAACTAGCAGTAAGTACCAATCACCACACTGTCATCTGTAACTAGCAGTAAGTACCAATCACACACTGTCATCTGTAACTAGCAGTAAGTACCAATCACACATGTCATCTGTAACTAGCAGTAAGAACCAATCACACACTGTCATCTGTAACAAGCAGTAAGTACAATCACACACTTCATCTGTAACTAGCAGTAAGTACCAATCACACACTTCCATCTGTAACTAGCAGTAAGAACCAACACACACTGTCATCTGTAAATAGCAGTAAGAACCAATCACACACTGTCATCTGTAACTAGCAGTAAGAACCAGTCACACACTGTCATCTGTAACTAGCAGTAAGAACCAATCACACACTGTCATCTGTAACTAGCAGTAAGAACCAATCACACACTGTCATCTGTAACTAGCAGTAAGAACCAAACACACACTGTCATCTGTAACTAGCAGTAAGAACCAATCACACACTACCATCTGTAACTAGCAGTAAGAACCAATCACACACTGCATCTGTAACTAGCAGTAAGAAGCACTCTTCTACAGTAGAACCATCAACACTGTCATCTGTAACTAGCAGTAAGAACCAATCACACACTGCCATCTGTAACTAGCAGTAAGAACCAATCACACACTGCCATCTGTAACTAGCAGTAAGAACCGATCACATATTGCCATCTGTAACTAGCAGTAAGAACCAATCATACACTGTCATCTGTAACTAGCAGTAAGAACCAATCACACACTGCCATCTGTAACTAGCAGTAAGAACCGGTCACACACTGCCATCTGTAACTAGCAGTAAGAACCAATCACAAACTGTCATCTGTAACTAGCAGTAAGAACCAATCACACACTGCCCTCTGTAACTAGCAGTAAGAACTAATCACACACTGCCATCTGTAACTAGCAGTAAGAACAGTCACACACTGCCATCTGTAAGTAGCTGTAAGAACCAATCATACATTGTCATCTGTAACTAGCAGTAAGAACCAATCACACACTGCCCTCTGTAACTAGCAGTAGAGAACTATCACACACTGCCATCTGTAACTAGCAGTAAGAACCGGTCACACACTGCCATCTGTAACTAGCAGTAAGAATCAGTCACACACTGTCATCTGTAACTAGCAGTAAGAACCAATCACACACTGCCATCTGTACCTAGCAGGAAGAAGTAATCACACACTGCCATCTGTAACTAGCTGTAAGAACCAATCATACACTGTCATCTGTAACTAGCAGTAAGAACCGTCACACACTGCCATCTGTAACTAGCTGTAAGAACCAATCATACACTGCCATCTGTAACTAGCAGTAAGAACGGTCACACACTGCCATCTGTAACTAGCAGTAAGAACTAATCACACACTGCCATCTGTAACTAGCAGTAAGAACCATTCACACACTGTCATCTGTAACTAGCAGTAAGATCCGGTCACACACTACCATCTGTAACTTGCAGTAAGAACCAGTCACACACTGCCATCTGTAACTAGCAGTAATATCTGTCACACACTGTCATCTGTAACTAGCAGTAAGAACCAGTCACACACTGTCATCTGTAACTAGCAGTAAGAACCAGTCACACACAACCATCTGTAACTAGCAGTAAGAACCATTCACACACTGTCATCTGTAACTAGCAGTAAGATCCGGTCACACACTACCATCTGTAACTAGCAGTAAGAACCAGTCACACACTGCCATCTGTAACTAGCAGTAAGAATCTGTCACACACTGCCATCTGTAACTAGCAGTAAGAACCAATCAACACTGTCATCTGTAACTAGCAGTAAGAACCAGTCACACACTGTCATCTGTAACTAGCAGTAAGAACCAATCACACACTGTCATCTGTAACAAGCAGTAAGAACCAATCACACACTGTCATCTGTAACTAGCAGTAAGAACCAATCACACACTGTCATCTGTAACTAGCAGTAAGTACCAATCACACATTGTCATCTGTAAATAGCAGTAAGTACCAATCACACACTGTCATCTGAAACTAGCAGTAAGAACCAATCACACACTGTCATCTGTAACTAGCAGTAAGTACCAATCACACACTACCATCTGTAACTAGCAGTAAGAACCAATCACACACTGTCATCTGTAACTAGCAGTAAGAACCAATCACACACTGTCATCTGTAACTAGCAGTAAGAACCAATCACACACTGTCATCTGTAACTAGCAGTAAGAACCAATCACACACTGTCATCTGTAACTAGCAGTAAAAACCAGTCACACACTGTCATCTGTAACTAGCAGTAAGAACCAATCACACACTGTCATCTGTAACTAGCAGTAAGAACCAGTCACACACTGTCATCTGTAACTAGCAGTAAGAACCAAACACACACTGTCATCTGTAACTAGCAGTAATAACCAATCACACACTGTCATCTGTAACTAGCAGTAAGTACCAATCACACACTGTCATCTGTAACTAGCAGTAAGAACAATCACACACATTGTATCTGTAACTAGCAGTAAGAACCAATCACACACTGTCATCTGTAACTAGCAGTAAGTACCAATCACACACTGTCATCTGTAACTAGCAGTAAGAACCAATCACACACTGTCATCTGTAACTAGCAGTAAGAACCAATCACACACTGTCATCTGTAACTAGCAGTAAGAACAATCACACACTGTCATCTGTAACTAGCAGTAAGAACCAATCACACACTGTCATCTGTAACTAGCAGTAAGAACCAATCACACACTGCCATCTGTAACTAGCAGTAAGAAGCAATCACACACTGCCATCTGTAACTAGCAGTAAGAACCAGTCATACACTGCCATCTGTAACTAGTAGTAAGAACCAGTCACACACTGCCATCTGTAACTAGCAGTAAGAACCAATCACACACTGCCATCTGTAACTAGCAGTAAGAACCAATCACACACTGTCATCTGTAACTAGCAGTAAGAAGCAATCACACACTGCCATCTGTAACTAGCAGTAAGAAGCAATCACACACTGTCATCTGTAACTAGCAGTAAGAACCAATCACACACTGTCATCTGTAACTAGCAGTAAGAACCAATCACAAACTGCCATCTGTAACTAGCAGTAAGAAGCAATCACACACTGCCATCTGTAACTAGCAGTAAGAAGCAGTCACACACTGCCATCTGTAACTAGTAGTAAGAACCAGTCACACACTGCCATCTGTAACTAGCAGTAAGAACCAATCACACACTGCCATCTGTAACTAGCAGTAAGAACCAATCACACACTGTCATCTGTAACTAGCAGTAAGAAGCAATCACACACTGTCATCTGTAACTAGCAGTAAGAACCAATCACACCCTGTCATCTGTAACTAGCAGTAAGAAGCAATCACACACTGTCATCTGTAACTAGCAGTAAGAACCAATCACACACTGTCATCTGTAACTAGCAGTAAGAACCAATCACACACTGTCATCTGTAACTAGCAGTAAGAACCAACACACACTGCCATCTGTAACTAGCAGTAAGAAGCAATCACACCTGCCATCTGTAACTAGCAGTAAAAACCAATCACACACTGTCATCTGTAACTAGCAGTAAGAACCGGTCACACACTGCCATCTGTAACTAGCAGTAAGAACCGATCACATATTGCCATCTGTAACTAGCAGTAAGAACCGATCACACACTGCCATCTGTAACTAGCAGTAAGAACCAATCATACACTGTCATCTGTAACTAGCAGTAAGTACCAATCACACACTGCCATCTGTAACTAGCAGTAAGAACCGATCACACATTGCCATCTGTAACTAGCAGTAAGAACCAATCATACACTGTCATCTGTAACTAGCAGTAAGTACCAATCACACACTGCCATCTTTAACTAGCAGTAAGAACCGTCACACACTGCCATCTGTAACTAGCAGTAAGAACCAATCACACACTGCCATCTGTAACTAGCAGTAAGAACCGGTCACACACTGCCATCTGTAACTAGCAGTAAGAATCAGTCACACACTGTCATCTGTAACTAGCAGTAAGAACCAATCACACACTGCCATCTGTAACTAGCAGTAAGAAGTAATCACACACTGCCATCTGTAACTAGCTGTAAGAACCAATCACACACTGTCATCTGTAACTAGCAGTAAGAACCGGTCACACACTGCCATCTGTAACTAGCTGTAAGAACCAATCATACACTGCCATCTGTAACTAGCAGTAAGAACCGGTCACACACTGCCATCTGTAACTAGCAGTATGAACTAATCACACACTGCCATCTGTAACTAGCAGTAAGAACCATTCACACACTGTCATCTGTAACTAGCAGTAAGATCCGGTCACACACTACCATCTGTAACTTGCAGTAAGAACCAGTCACACACTGCCATCTGTAACTAGCAGTAAGAATCTGTCACACACTGTCATCTGTAACTACCAGTAAGAACCAGTCACACACTGTCATCTGTAACTAGCAGTAAGAACCAGTCACACACAACCATCTGTAACTAGCAGTAAGAACCATTCACACACTGTCATCTGTAACTAGCAGTAAGATCGGTCACACACTACCATCTGTAACTTGCAGTAAGAACCAGTCACACACTGCCATCTGTAATCTAGCAGTAATAATCTGTCACACACTGCTATCTGTAACTAGCAGTAAGAACCAATAACATTTTGTCAACTGTAACTACCAGTAAGAACCAGTCACACACTGTCATCTGTAACTAGCAGTAAGAACCAATCACACACTGTCATCTGTAACAAGCAGTAAGTACCAATCACCACACTGTCATCTGTAACTAGCAGTAAGTACCAATCACACACTGTCATCTGTAACTAGCAGTAAGTACCAATCACACATTGTCATCTGTAAATAGCAGTAAGTACCAATCACACACTGTCATCTGAAACAAGCAGTAAGTACCAATCACACACTGTCATCTGTAACTAGCAGTGAGTACCAATCACACACTACCATCTGTAACTAGCAGTAAGAACCAAACACACACTGTCATCTGTAACTAGCAGTAAGAAGCAATCACACACTGTCATCTGTAACTAGCAGTAAGAACCAATCACACACTGTCATCTGTAAATAGGAGTAAGAGCCAATCACACACTGTCATCTGTAACTAGCAGTAAAAACCAGTCACACACTGTCATCTGTAACTAGCAGTAAGAACCAATCACACACTGTCATCTGTAACTAGCAGTAAGAACCAGTCACACACTGTCATCTGTAACTAGCAGTAAGAACCAAACACACACTGTCATCTGTAACTAGCAGTAATAACCAATCACACACTGTCATCTGTAACTAGCAGTAAGTACCAATCACACACTGTCATCTGTAACTAGCAGTAAGTACAAATCACACACTGTCATCTGTAACTAGCAGTAAGAACCAATCACACACTGTCATCTGTAACTAGCAGTAAGTACCAATCACACACTGTCATCTGTAACTAGCAGTAAGAACCAATCACACACTGTCATCTGTAACTAGCAGTAAGAACCAATCACACACTGTCATCTGTAACTAGCAGTAAGAACCAATCACACACTGTCATCTGTAACTAGCAGTAAGAACCAATCACACACTGTCATCTGTAACTAGCGGTAAGAACCAATCACACACTGCCATCTGTAACTAGCAGTAAGAAGCAATCACACACTGCCATCTGTAACTAGCAGTGAGAAGCAGTCATACACTGCCATCTGTAACTAGTAGTAAGAACCAGTCACACACTGCCATCTGTAACTAGCAGTAAGAACCAATCACACACTGCCATCTGTAACTAGCAGTAAGAACCAATCACACACTGTCATCTGTAACTAGCAGTAAGAAGCAATCACACACTGCCATCTGTAACTAGCAGTAAGAAGCAATCACACACTGTCATCTGTAACTAGCAGTAAGAACCAATCACACACTGTCATCTGTAACTAGCAGTAAGAACCAATCACAAACTGCCATCTGTAACTAGCAGTAAGAAGCAATCACACACTGCCATCTGTAACTAGCAGTGAGAAGCAGTCATACACTGCCATCTGTAACTAGTAGTAAGAACCAGTCACACACTGCCATCTGTAACTAACAGTAAGAACCAATCACACACTGCCATCTGTAACTAGCTGTAAGAACCAATCACACACTGTCATCTGTAACTAGCAGTAAGAAGCAATCACACACTGTCATCTGTAACTAGCAGTAAGAAGCAATCACACCTGTCATCTGTAACTAGCAGTAAGAAGCAATCACACACTGTCATCTGTAACTAGCAGTAAGAACCAATCACACACTGTCATCTGTAACTAGCAGTAAGAACCAATCACACACTGTCATCTGTAACTAGCAGTAAGAACCAAACACACACTGCCATCTGTAACTAGCAGTAAGAAGCAATCACACCTGCCATCTGTAACTAGCAGTAACAACCAATCACACACTGTCATCTGTAACTAGCAGCAAGAACCGGTCACACACTGCCATCTGTAACTAGCAGTAAGAACCGATCACATATTGCCATCTGTAACTAGCAGTAAGAACCGATCACATATTGCCATCTGTAACTAGCAGTAAGAACCAATCATACACTGTCATCTGTAACTAGCAGTAAGTACCAATCACACACTGCCATCTGTAACTAGCAGTAAGAACCGATCACATATTGCCATCTGTAACTAGCAGTAAGAACCAATCATACACTGTCATCTGTAACTAGCAGTAAGTACCAATCACACACTGCCATCTTTAACTAGCAGTAAGAACCGGTCACACACTGCCATCTGTAACTAGCAGTAAGAACCAATCACACACTGTCATCTGTAACTAGCAGTAAGAACCAATCACACACTGCCATCTGTACCTAGCAGGAAGAAGCAATCACACACTGTCATCTGTAACTAGCTGTAAGAACCAATCATACATTGTCATCTGTAACTAGCAGTAAGAACCAATCACACACTGCCCTCTGTAACTAGCAGTAAGAACTAATCACATACTGCCATCTGTAACTAGCAGTAAGAACCAGTCACACACTGCCATCTGTAACTAGCTGTAAGAACCAATCATACACTGTCATCTGTAACTAGCAGTAAGAACCAATCACACACTGCCCTCTGTAACTAGCAGTATGAACTAATCACACACTGCCATCTGTAACTAGCAGTAAGAACCGGTAACACACTGCCATCTGTAACTAGCAGTAAGAATCAGTCACACATTGTCATCTGTAACTAGCGGTAAGAACTAATCACACACTGCCATCTGTACCTAGCAGGAAGAAGCAATCACACACTGTCATCTGTAACTAGCTGTAAGAACCAGTCACACACTGCCATCTGTAACTAGCAGTAAGAACCAATCATACACTGTCATCTGTAACTAGCAGTAAGAACCAAGCACACACTGCCATCTGTAACTAGCTGTAAGAACCAATCATACACTGTCATCTGTAACTAGCAGTAAGAACCAGTCACACACTGCCATCTGTAACTAGCAGTAAGAACCAATCATACACTGCCATCTGTAACTAGCTGTAAGAACCAATCATACACTGTCATCTGTAACTAGCAGTAAGAACCAAGCACACACTGCCCTCTGTAACTAGCAGTAAGAAATAATCACACACTGCCATCTTTAACTAGCAGTAAGAACCAGTCACACGCTGCTATCTGTAACTAGCAGTACGAACCAGTAAAACACTGCCATCTGTAACTAGCAGTAAGAACCAGTCATACACTGCCATCTGTAACTAGCAGTAAGAACCAGTCACACACTGCCATCTGTAACTAGCAATAAGAACCAGTCACACACTACCATCTGTAACTAGCAGTAAGAACCATTCACACACTGTCATCTGTAACTAGCAGTAAGATCCGGTCACACACTACCATCTGTAACTTGCAGTAAGAACCAGTCACACACTGCCATCTGTATCTAGCAGTAATAGTCTGTCACACACTGCCATCTTTAACTAGCAGTACGAACCAGTCACACACTGTCATCTGCAACTGGCAGTAAGAACCGGTCTTACACTGTCATCTGCAACTAGCAGTAAGAACCAATCACACACTGTCAACTGTAACTAGCAGTAAGAACCAATAACATTTTGTCAACTGTAACTACCAGTAAGAACCAGTCACACACTGTCATCTGTAACTAGCAGTAAGAACCAATCACACACTGCCATCTGTAACTAGCAGTAAGAAGCAATCACACACTGTCATCTGTAACTACGGTAAGAACCAATCACACACTGTCAACTGTAACTAGCAGTAAGAACCAATAACATTTTGTCAACTGTAACTACCAGTAAGAACCAGTCACATACTGTCATCTGTAACTAGCAGTAAGTACTAATCACACACTGTCATCTGTAACTAGCAGTAAGAACCAATCACACACTGTCGTCTGTAACTAGCAGTAAGAACCAATCACACACTGCCATCTGTAACTAGCAGTAAAAACCAATCACACACTGCCATCTGTAACTAGCATTGAGAACCATTCATACACTGCCATCTGTAACTAGCAGTAAGAATCAGTCACACACTGCCATCTGTAACTAGCAGTAAGAACCAGTCGCAGACTGCCATCGGTAACTAGCAGTAAGAATCAATCACACACTGCCATCTGTAACTGGCAGTAAGAACCAATCACACACTATCATCTGTAACTAGCAGTAACAACCAATCACACACTGTCATCTGTAACTAGCAGTAAGAACCAATCAATCACTGCCATCTGTAACTAGCAGTAAGAACCAGTCACACACTGACATCTGTAACTAGCAGTAACAACCAATCACTCACTGCCATCTGTAACTAGCAGTAAGAACCAATCACACACTGTCATCTGTAACTAGCAGTAAGAACCAAGCACACATTGTCATCTGTAACTAGCAGTAAGAACCGGTCACACACTGTCATCTGTAACTAGCAGTAAGAACCAATCACACACTGCCATCTGTAACAAGCAGTAAGAACCAATCACACACTGTCATCTGTAACTAGCAGTAAGAACCGATCACAAACTGTCATCTGTAACTAGCAGTAAGTACCAATCACACACTGTCATCTGTAACTAGCAGTAAGTACCAATCACACACTGTCATCTGTAACTAGCAGTAAGTACCAATCACACATTGTCATCTGTAACTAGCAGTAAGTACCAATCACACATTGTCATCTGTAACTAGCAGTAAGTACCAATCACACACTGTCATCTGAAACAAGCAGTAAGTACCAATCACACACTGTCATCTGTAACTAGCAGTAAGTACCAATCACACACTGTCATCTGTAACAAGCAGTAAGTACCAATCACACACTGTCATCTGTAACTAGCAGTAATTACCAATCACACATTTTCATCTGTAACTAGCAGTAAGTACCAATCACACACTGTCATCTGTAACTAGCAGTAAGTACTTATCACACACTGTCATCTGAAACAAGCAGTAAGTACCAATCACACACTGTCATCTGTAACTAGCAGTAAGAACCAATCACACACTGTCATCTGTAACAAGCAGTAAGTACCAATCACACACTGTCATCTGTAACTAGCAGTAAGTCCCAATCACACACTGTCATCTGCAACTAGCAGTAAGAACCAATCACACACTGTCATCTGTAACTAGCAGTAAGTACCAATCACACACTGTCATCTGTAACTAGCAGTAAGAACCAATCACACACTGTCATCTGTAACTAGCAGTAAGAACCAATCACACACTGTCATCTGTAACTAGCAGTAAGCACTAATCACACACTGTCATCTGTAACTAGCAGTAAGAACCAATCAATCACTGCCATCTGTAACTAGCAGTAAGAACCAGTCACACACTGCCATCTGTAACTAGCAGTAACAACCAATCACTCACTGCCATCTGTAACTAGCAGTAAGAACCAATCACACACTGTCATCTGTAACTAGCAGTAAGAACCAAGCACACATTGTCATCTGTAACTAGCAGTAAGAACCGGTCACACACTGTCATCTGTAACTAGCAGTAAGAACCAATCACACACTGCCATCTGTAACAAGCAGTAAGAACCAATCACACACTGTCATCTGTAACTAGCAGTAAGAACCGATCACAAACTGTCATCTGTAACAAGCAGTAAGTACCAATCACACACTGTCATCTGTAACTAGCAGTAAGTACCAATCACACACTGTCATCTGTAACTAGCAGTAAGTACCAATCACACATTGTCATCTGTAACTAGCAGTAAGTACCAATCACACATTGTCATCTGTAACTAGCAGTAAGTACCAATCACACACTGTCATCTGAAACAAGCAGTAAGTTCCAATCACACACTGTCATCTGTAACTAGCAGTAAGTACCAATCACACACTGTCATCTGTAACTAGCAGTAAGTACCAATCACACACTGTCATCTGTAACTAGCAGTAATTACCAATCACACATTGTCATCTGTAACTAGCAGTAAGAACCAATCACACACTGTCATCTGTAACTAGCAGTAAGAACCAATCACACACTGTCATCTGTAACTAGCAGTAAGTACTAATCACACACTGTCATCTGTAACTAGCAGTAAGAACCAATCAATCACTGCCATCTGTAACTAGCAGTAAGAACCAGTCACACACTGCCATCTGTAACTAGCAGTAAGAACCAATCACACACTGCCATCTGTAACTAGCAGTAAGAACCAATCACACACTGTCATCTGTAACTAGCAGTAAGAACCAAGCACACATTGTCATCTGTAACTAGCAGTAAGAACCGGTCACACACTGTCATCTGTAACTAGCAGTAAGAACCAATCACACACTGCCATCTGTAACAAGCAGTAAGAACCAATCACACACTGTCATCTGTAACTAGCAGTAAGAACCGATCACAAACTGTCATCTGTAACAAGCTGTAAGTACCAATCACACACTGTCATCTGTAACTAGCAGTAAGTACCAATCACACACTGTCATCTGTAACTAGCTGTAAGTACAATCACACATTGTCATCTGTAACTAGCAGTAAGTACCAATCACACATTGTCATCTGTAACTAGCAGTAAGTACCAATCACACACTGTCATCTGAAACAAGCAGTAAGTACCAATCACACACTGTCATCTGTAACTAGCAGTAAGTACCAATCACACACTGTCATCTGTAACTAGCAGTAAGTACCAATCACACACTGTCATCTGTAACTAGCAGTAATTACCAATCACACATTGTCATCTGTAACTAGCAGTAAGTACCAATCACACATTGTCATCTGTAACTAGCAGTAAGTACTAATCACACACTGTCATCTGTAACTAGCAGTAAGTACCAATCACACACTGTCATCTGTAACTAGCAGTAAGAACCAATCACACACTGTCATCTGTAACTAGCAGTAAGTACCAATCACACACTGTCATCTGTAACTAGCAGTAAGAACCAATCACACACTGTCATCTGTAACTAGCAGTAAGAACCAATCACACACTGTCATCTGTAACTAGCAGTAAGTACTAATCACACACTGTCATCTGTAACTAGCAGTAAGAACCAATCACACACTGCCATCTGTAACTAGCAGTAAGAACCAATCACACATGGCCATCTGTAACTAGCAGTAAGTACCAATCACACACTGTCATCTGTAATTAGCAGTAAGATCCGGTCACACACTACCATCTGTAACTAGCAGTAAGAACCAATCACACACTGTCATCTGTAACTAGCAGTAAGAACAAATCACACACTGACATATGTAACTAGCAGTAAGAACCAATCACACACTGCCATCTGTAACTAGCAGTAAGAACCAATCACACACTGTCATCTGTAACTAGCAGTAAGAACCAATCACACCCTGTCATCTGTAACTAGCAGTAAGAACCAATCACACACTGCCATCTGTAACTAGCAGTAAGAACCAATCACACACTGCCATCTTTAACTAGCAGAAAGATCCAGTCACACTCTCTCTCTCTCTCTCGCTCTCTCTCTCTCTCTGTTTCTCTCTCTTATTCCTTCCCCGACTTCCTTCCATTGTAACACTTACTCATTATCTCCATTTATGCCTGTCATCTAGCCTTCCTTCTCCTAGACTTCTCTTTCTCTCTCCTCTCTCCTACCCCATCCTAGACATCTCTCCTACCATTCAATACTCCCTCTCTCTCTCTCTCTCTCTCTCTCTCTCTCTCTTTCCCTCTTCTAGCATTCCACCCTCCCTTGTAGTTTTAGCTTCCCTCCTAGACTTCCCTCCATTGTAATACGTACTCATTCTCTCAATTTAAGCCTATCATCTCTCCTTCCCTCCCCTAGAATTCTCTCTCTCCTCTTTCTCTCTCTCTCTCTCTTCTTTTCCTCCTAGACTTGCCTCCATTGTAACACTTACTCATTCTCTCCATTTATACCTGTCATCTCGCCTTCCTTCTCCTAGGTTTCTCTCTCTCTCTCCTCACACACACACTCTCTCTCCTAGACTTCTCTCCTACCATTCCATTCTCCCTCTTCTCTCTCTCAATGTCTCTCCTATTCCCTACTAGACTTCCCTCCTTTGTTACACTTACTTAATCTCTCCATTTATGCCTATAATCTCGCCTTCCTTCTCCCAGACTTCTCTCCTAGACTTCTCTTCTACCATTCCATCCTCCTCTCTCTCTCTCTCTCTCCTATTTCCTACTAGACTTCCCTCAATTGTTACAATTACTCAATCTCTCCATTTATGCCTATCATCTCGCCTTCCTTCTCCTAGACTTCTCTCTCTCTCATACCCTCCTAGACTCATCCCTACCATTTCATCTCTCTCTTCTCTCTCTTTCTCTCTCCTAGCGCTCCACCCTCCCTTGTATTTTTAATGTCCCTCCTAGACTTCCCTCCATTGTAACAGGTACTCATTCTCTCCATTTAAGCATATCACCCCCCCCCCCCCAGCCAACTGGCGCATCCATTTTAAAAAATGCTCGAGGGTAAGAAACAAACAATTGTTTTTTTTCAGCAAATTTTATATGGTCGTCTCTAAATAAGAAATAGAGTAAGACTAGAGTGTAAATGTGGATCGTTTTTCTAGAGTGTGAGTGGATTTCGAACATCGAAATCGCTCGGGTAATCGCACAAGAGTTAATCGTACACGGGTAATCGCACACCGGTAATCGTACAAGAGTTAATCGTACTCGGGTAATCCTACAAGAGTTATTCGTACAAGAGTTAATCATACAAGAGTTAATCGTACACGGGTAATCGTACACGGGTAATCGTACAAGAGTTAATCATACACGGGTAATCGCATGACAGTTAATCGTACAAGAGTTAATCCTACACGGGTAATTGTTCAAGAGTTAATCGTACACGGGTAATCGTACAAGAGTTAATCCAACAAGAGTTAATCGTACACGGGTATTCGTACAAGAGTTAATCCAACAAGAGTTAATCGTACACGGGTAATCGTACAAGAGTTAATCGTACAAGAGTTAATCGTACAAGAGTTAATCGTACACGGGTAATCCAACAAGAGTTAATCGTACACGGGTAATCGTACAAGAGTTAATCGTACACGGGTAATCGTACACGGGTATTCGTTCAAGCCATGGTTTGCGTACTTGCCAAATATTTTTGATCTCCAGGTACTTTCTTTCCAATACAAAAAGCCATTACAAACATTTCATTTGTTCTGTTTTTCCCCGCCCAATTATGCTCCCTAGAATTTATATAAAAGTTTATGTAAAATAAAATTGATAACTCAAAATGGTGACATTTTCAAAATAATAAACTCAGACTGTCATCTTTTATAAACTTGTTCTCGGTAATTGGTTGTGTTGTGAAAATCCTTACTGTGTATCTAGACTAAGGAAAGGATTATTACAGATAAAGAGCATCCATTGCACCACGTGCTCAACACAGGGAAAGATGCCAGACTAAAAAGAGGCAAATCATGGGTGGGCCGAGCAGAAGATGTCATCAAACAGGTCTGTGGGCTTACCAATATCAGCGTTGGTGAGGAGTGGATACCGGTGCCTACGTCATTCAAGGGGACTTTCGTGTATTGTCACACTCGACAGGAAAAGTAGGGAACAGAACCTGGTCGTGGTTAATGCTGAGGTCAACGTTCTCATCTGCGATAACACCGATGAGAAAGATGCAGTCATCTATACAGACGGATCTGTAAGACGACACCAAAGAAGTGTATGGGCATTTACAGCACGCTCGGCAGGCAGAATAGTCAAAGAAGACAGTGGTGCATACGTCATGACCACGAGTAGCATGACAATGGAGGTGATGACAGTGACCAAGGCATTCAAATAGTCACAAGACTACACCCACGCATGTATACTGAGTGATTCGATGAGCATGATAAAAAAAAGTGGAGGCAGGCTCTGTACGCATGCAATGGGTAGAGTCGTTGCTGAAATCCAAAATACGTAAGGTCACCTTTGTCTATATCCCTGGGCATGCGGGAGTACGGGGAAATGAAAGAGCGGACAGGTTGGCTAGCCGCGCTGTCGTTGAGGACGGGCAACCAATGGATAGTGCGGACATCATCAATGCCCTCCGAGATGTGGGAAGAGCACAGGATTTCGACAAACACAGATCCACGTCACTGCTTCGGATGATGGAAAAGGGAGTTAAGATGGTCACAGCCAGAAATGAGAAACTTAGTGGTCGTGTAAGAAACTTATAAACCAATATAGAACTGGAGTCGTCAGTCGCTGGACACTGGGGGACTTGCTGAGGAGGGGATCTGAGCACCTATGGACATGTTCGGAGTGCAATGATGATGACCCGCAAATAACTAAAAAATTCAATAACCAAGGAAATCCTAATAGCCATGGACCGTACCAAACAATTAGATACCCTATTCCAGCCATGAACATCTTTCTCCTATATTTTTGTTTCATTAAAACACCTGCGCCAAAGTTGTGTTGATTACTATTGTAAAATATAAAAAATATACTTTAATTTGTCAACAGTTCTGTTTATATCAAGTGACCAAGAAAGGGATGATCTGTCACATACAAAGTGACAGAAGAACTTATCACCTATGAGAATATAAATAAAAGCAAATTAATAGATTATCCAATTTTAGAGAAAATAGTAATCTCTCAGTAAGTGTTCATTACCCTCAGTAAAGATGCAGAACATTGCTAAAGCAGACCTAGAAATGAAACAATTTATATACCAGACAATTGTCAGTGATACCACTGTAATGGCAACAATCAACAATGTATCAGTGATACCACTGTAATGTCAACAATCAACAATATGTCATGTGATACCACTTTAATGGCAACAATCAACAATGTATCAGTGATACCACTGTAATGTCAACAATTAACAATATGTCATGTGATACCACTGTAATGTCAACAATCAACAATATGTCATGTGATACCACTTTAATGGCAACAATCAACAATCTGTCAGTGATACCACTGTAATGGTAACAATCAACAATGTGTCAGTGATACCACTGTAATGTCAACAATCAACAATCTGTCAGTGATACCACTGTAATGTCAACAATCAACAATCTGTCAGTGATACCACTGTAATGTCAACAATCAACAATCTGTCAGTGATACTACTGTAATGTCAACAATCAACAATCTGTCAGTGATACCACTGTAATGGTAACAATCAACAATGTGTCAGTGATATCACTGTAATGTCAACAATCAACAATGTGTCTTTGATATATGAATAGCTATAGGCTGGAGCTTCGTGACCAAAGTGAAAGGAACAAGTATACGCGTGTAAAAATGGAATTGACATTGGTGATTAGTAAAAGCGATAACAATTTTCAAATTAAATTAATCAGCGATTTTCTATGCCGAAGATGGACGTGACGGACCGAAAAGTATGTCAGAAACTAGCCCCACAACGCACCCACACCCACTAGCAACGCACCCACACCCACTAGACCAGTGAACGTAGACAACACAGATGATGAAGAAATAATTTCCAAGAACTGATAGTAGAAGCCAATCGAGAGCCATGAATTCGGCTCACGAAAGAGGTGGCAGTAGATAAAGCGCTCTATAAGTGTTGGTCCCTCTGTGCACGCATGAAATTAACAACATGCCCAGGAGCTAACACTGTCATCAAGGACAATGAGGGCAGAATGAAACTTGAAGAGAAGCACAAAGGCATGGCCTTGTTGGAGAGGTAGGTTGCACAAACAGATCATTGTGACATGGATTCGAGCCAGATGGTTAGAAATACACATTCAACGTCATAGGGACAAGTACTCCTCGAAGACCTAATCAGTTTTGAGGATGTAGTTCGCAGGATTAAGAATGCACAGATCTCACACCAGGGCCAGATGGTATAAGATAGTCTTTTAAAGGAGGTTAACCTGACATTGTAATACAAATAACTGCGGGGCGGTGGAACCTTCGGGGTGACCAGATTCAATTTCTAGAATATTGCAGTTTGAATGTCCATATTTGATTGTCTGTGAGTTCGTGCCCCTGGCGTTCCTGCTGTCAACTCTTCCTATTAAATACAATTGTATTCATGTATTTTAAAAAATCACCAACCCGCAGGTGTTTGATCTTGGTTAATTTAGAGCCCGCTAGCTAACAAAACGTACGTCACCTCGTACTGTCTTTTCGTTCATATTTCTTGTTTGTCCATCATTTTGACGAAAGTAGTAATGTACCCCCGTCACGCCAAGTGACGTATAGGTAATATGGTGTTAGTGACCACAAATTTTACATACCTTCGGCACATGATTTTTTGGGGTAATGAGGTCAGTATTACGCCCGTGCCGCTTTACTTTCCCAGAACAAATCCGGTACCCATTAAAGGCTAGGTGAAGCCGTCGGTTGGGATCGAACCCTACCTCTTGTCCTTTGTAGTCCAGTTCACTAACCACTGAGCTATCGCGGCTCCCTATCATTTTGACGAGTAAGAGTATAATTCAGCCACAAATTGAGGAAGTTTTAAAGGTGAGATGATGGTTGGCAAGACCGCACCGTGCGCTTCAAGTTATATGTCTCCTGCATCGTTGATGTTTCTCTCTCTTGTCAGCTTTAGCTGTTTAGACCTATACTGTTAAGTGTGATCAAATGTGAGTTTATTACTTGAAAATGACATTTAGGAAATATTTTTTATTTTATTTTCAATAATTAGTATAACAATATTAATAAAATTAAATTAAAATGAGTTGACTGAAGAAAAAACAATAGAAAAGAAAATTAAGAAACGTGTTTTAAAATTAATATCGGCTACTTTATTTTCACTGATGGAAAAAGTAAAATCTAATCCCCTCTGCCCGGATTAGGGTTTGGAAAATATGGTCAACATATTTTATAGTGACGTAACTCCAGTGGTGGTTATGCGCAGGGCTTTCTCAATCATGAGAATCCATATTGAATTTCCTTCATGAGAATCCATATTGAATTTCCTTCATGAGAATCCATATTGAATTTCCTTCATGAGAATCCATATTGAATTTCCTTCATAAGAATCCATATTGAATTTCCTTCATGAGAATCCATATTGAATTTCCTTCATGAGAATCCATATTGAATTTCCTTCATGAGAATCCATATTGAATTTCCTTCATGAGAATCCATATTGAATTTCCTTCATGAGAATCCATATTGAATTTCCTTCATGAGAATCCATATTGAATTTCCTTCATGAGAATCCATATTGAATTTCCTTCATGAGAATCCATATTGAATTTCCTTCATGAGAATCCATATTGAATTTCCTTCATGAGAATCCATATTGAATTTCCTTCATGAGAATCCATATTGAATTTCCTTCATGAGAATCCATATTGAATTTCCTTCATGAGAATCTATATTGCCATCATGCTATTAAAAAATGGTAAAACCACAGGACCAGCTGAACTTCCTCCAGAAACCAGATATTAACTCCGCTACCATAATGTTACAGAATTTACTATATAAACTATGGGAAAGGGAAGTAATTCTTAAAGGTTGGAAAGAAGATTATATGAGCAAACTATCAAAGAAAGGAAGATTACAGGGATGCCAAAATTACTGAGGAATTATTGTACTACCAAGGCCAGGTAAATATTAGGCAAAACCATCACATGGATAGTGATAGCTTCCGTGGAATCCTAGTGCACTCCACTTGCAAACCTTTGCGAAGGTAGAAGACACCAGTACCAGGTCTATGACACTATCAGAGTCCCCTGATCGAGTAGCCATTCTGGTTGCTCTTCCATCATTTAAGCACACTGAATCGACTGATACCAAACAGTGATAGGAGGGAGGGAGGGCTGGATGGAGGAAAGCAGGAAGGAAAGAAGGAAGGGAGGGAGGAAGAATAGGATAGGAGGGAGGGATGGGTAGAGAAACGAATGAAGGAAGGGAGATAGGGAGGTAGGGAAAGAGGAAGGAAGGAATGAAGGAAGGAATGAAAGAAGGAAGGAAGGAAGGGAGAGAGGGAGGGAGGGAGGGAGGGAGAGAAAGGGAAAATGCTTGCCTGGTCAAGCGTGGTATGGAAAAAGACAGATAAGCTCTGCCATCCAACAACACTTGCTCTACATACCGACGCGAGTGTCAATCTAACAGAACTATTCTATTATAGCAGACACTGAGTTTATCCTTGAGTGACCTATGACACCTGCATTATTTCTCCAAGATAGAAAGCATAATTTGCTAATTATTACTATTAATGACAAAATCAAGCTTGTTTCAGCCAACGTTGAACATGTATAAAGTGTTTTAATCTAATAGTACTAATTCCAAACATTCGAAACTGATGTGGCCAATGTTTTTTGTACAGTTGTTCTCAGCCCCCTGCGAGGTATGCCCACATTTTTATCAGCCGACTCGAGTGATGGTAAATGTAAACAGAAAACATAAAACCACAAAACTTTCCCCTTTCACTTTTCCGGAAGCTGTTTTGGCGTCCTTCGGTAGTCCACAAAACTTGCTTTGTCATTTAGGTTACGCCCCCTGATATAACCCTACTAAGAGAAAATGGTACTACCAAACATGCAGTTTACACCCTCCTTTCCTAACTCTACTAAAAGAAAGTACTACACATGAAAGTTATGCCTATGTCATATCCCACTAACAGAAAATGGTGCTACAAAGTATGAAAATCCAGATAACAACGGTGATAGGATTGGAGGGAAGGCGGAATGGATGGAATAAAGAAGGAAGGGAGGGAGATATGGAGATATGGATGGAGGGAGGAATGAATGAAGAAGGAAAGAAAGAAGGAAGGAAGAATAGGATAGGAGGGAGAGGAAGCAACATTTCGTTATTTATTGAAAGAAAAAACTACCACCCTTGGGACTTCGCGGAGTGCAATATTAGGGTTATTCTAGCCAATAACACTTTGTTCCATTCTACCATTCAGCTGTTAAACTCATTGGTACGCCCATGTGTGTTTCTCTAGGTGTCAGTTAGTTGACCAAGTGGTCAATTTCCCCCAGTAACGGCGCTTTACCGGTCACCTGATAAACTCATTAGCGCGCCCCGTGTGCCTGGCTAGGCCAGTATCAGTGTCACGGTCAAGCAGTCAATTTCCACCACTAACGACGCTTTACCGGTCACCTGTTAAACTGATTAGTACGACCGTGGCCACTTGTTAGATCAGATGTAAAGACATTTTATGCATACATTAAAGTTGCCTTGAATAAACGAATTCTATAATAATGCTGAATAAATGTTTTGAGGAAAGCCGTGTCACCCCTATATTTCCTGGCCTATCCGACGCCAAGAATTTTACCCCGACCGGCCCCATCCACAATTTTCCAAATATGTCCCTATGCCCCACCATATACTTTCACTAGAGAAAACACGAAGTCACGAGAAGTCACGAGAGATCACGGTAAGCCCCGAAAGGTCACCACGACATCAACCGGTCAATAACCTTACATGCACCGCTAGACAATTATATAACAAAAAATGACAATTACATGTGAAGCTAGACTTTTATATAGCAAAAATGCTCGGCTGGAAATGCAATCACCCATCCAAATTCTGCACCTATACTACTCCTAATTGTCTTACCTGCATCATCTAAAAGTCTATCATTAGGCAGAAATAACTATCATAGCTGTCACGAGCTCTGAAAAATAGTATCGTCAGTGTTTAAATTCGGTGTCTTTTGACACCCTCCATATACTAAATATAAACCAACACAATCCTATAAGCTACCACATAAAATTATTGTAAGAAATGACGAGAAGTTGACACTTAGCTGTAGCGACGCCAATTCGTCCTCAACAATCTATGCCTCTGTGTATTATCCTGCATGAAAGCGACTAAAATGATTAACTTCTCTTCTGTGTCGTCCGTGCGCTGTCGCGGCCCGAAAGGGGGGTAAAGAATCATGGCGCTGTTCCCTCCCTTCCAGGCATGTTCGTAAGAGGCGACTAAGCTTGATGGTCGGGCATGGGACTAACTATCATGTACTGTAACAAAAAATAAGCTGCAAAAAATTTCACAAACATGGACAAGTCAAACATAGGATAAAATGTTAATCCGACATTCAGGAAAGTTAAGAGCTCTGCCTGAAAGATTTATGACGCAACGCGTAGAGAGAGAGAGAGAGAGAGAGAGAGAGAGAGAGAGAGAGAGAGAGAGAGAGATCGAGTCCGAGTCGCTGACCTACATTTTATCTACAAGGAATGCACCTATTATAGAATATAATACTCTAAATGAGCCAGAAAAAGTTGCACAAGTAGCAGCGGAATTGACAAATTACAAAATAGATATTCTAGGAATGTCCGAAACAAGATGGCTAGGAGCAGAAAGGATAACGCTAAACATAGGAAAGATAATTTTATCGTCAGGACACCAGGAACTTGGAGCACATCTTATAATGAAAGGGTGGCTAAAATGTTATCAAACGAAGAAAAGAAAGTATTGCTAGAATGGGAAGCAGGAATGCAAAGACTTAGAAGAGAAACATTTAAAACAGCAACAACAACAACAACAACAAATAATAAAAATACATATTATTCAATGTTGTGCAACAATCAATCATAAGGAAGATTTAGTTAATGAAGAATTCTATAAACAGTTACAGTATAAGGTGGATGAAAGACGAGCCAAAGATATAATAATCTTGATGGGAGGTCTAAACACAAAGGTAGGATCAGACAACAGAGGCTTTGATGAGATCATGGGAAAACATGGACTTTAATCTGTGCCTTTAATCTAATGAGCCTAGGAGGAACAATATTCCAACATAAATGAATACATAAAGATACATTGGTGTCACCAGATCACAAATAAAGGAATAACATTAATCATATATATATATATATCTATAGAAAATTTAAGTCATGATGTAAAAGTATATAGAAGAGCAGATGTGGCTTCAGATCATCATCTTCTGTTAACAAAACTTAGACTTAAACTGAAAAGATATACAACGGCACATAAGGGTAGACTATTTCTATGTAGGGTGTCTTAAAGAACAAGGAATTAAAACTAAATGTACAATATCAATATCAAACAAATACCAAGTTTCTCCAACATCTAAAAAATACAATAAATATAGAAGATTATTGGAAACATGTAAAGGATATATAGAAGAATACATGTGAAGAATCTCTGAGAAAAAGAGAATGCCAGAGTAATTCATGTATAACAGCAGAAACCCTGGAGAAAATTAAGGAAATAAAGAATAAGAAAGCAGACACAAATAAAAGCAAAACGAGAAGAACTAGCGTCAAGATACAGGAAATTTACATAAGTGAACAAAGAAGTGAGAAGATGCCTTAAATGCGATAATAGAAAATACATAGATGAACTAGCTAAAAGGCAGAGGAGATGGCAAACAATGGAAATATGAAAGAACTGTTTAACAGCACGAAGAAATTAAACGGAACATACAAACAGATCCATGCCTTTAATAAAGATAAGAAAGTAAATCTGCTTAGTAATATAAGGGAACAAATGAAGAGATGGAAGGAGCACTGTGAAGAACTTTTGAACAGACCCGGCTCAAATAATCCTCCTGATGTACTATCAGCAGAAGAAGAGTTACACGTTAACTGTGGAAAGCAAAGCAAGAAGGAAATAATGAAAGCCATGAAGCTATTAAAAACATGTAAAGCCACAGGACCATACTTCAGAAACCATCAAAGCAGATATTAAAACTTCTACCTAGATGTTACATAATCTACTAGATAAAATATAGAAGAAGGTTGGAACTACAGTCCCCACTTCATATCAAAATCATAAGATTACAAAAAGGCATTTTGATAGTTTAGGCAGAGGAATGCTTTGGAAATTGCTGAGTCATTTCGGAATCTCCACAAAGTTTATTAACTTGATAAAAACAATGTATGATGGAATTAAATGTAATGTTGTGCACAAAGGGCAGCTTACAGAAGGGTTGAAATCAGTACAAATGCCTGTTATCTCTATCTATCTTTCTACTGGTCATAGACTGGATTATAAGAATAACGCAGAACATCAGGATTGGAATCCAGTGGTTACGGATCACTTGATGACCTAGGACTTAGACTTTGCTGATGACTTATCTCTCCTATCAAACAATCATCAACAGATGCAAGATAAAATCGGCATACTTGACGAAAGATTACAATAACTGGAACTGAAAATAGGTATAGAACCAAAATTACGGAAATTAATGTAGTTAGCAATAACCTATTGTATTGTATTATATTATATTCATGGAATTAGTTTCATTGCAGTCGGGGCATCCCCATTTCCGTTCCACTGCCCGTCCCAGCAATTCTCGAAGCGAATGCAGATTAATAAAATAGAATAATGGCAATAACCAAATTACACTAGGTGAAATACCTCTACTAGACGTAAAATCTATACATGTATATATATATATATATGGAGGTAAAGAATAGTGACACTGTGACCTTCCAGGCATGTCGTAAGAGGCGACTAAGGAGATTGATCGATGGCTTGACAAGCTGTCATTGTAAAAAAATATTGTTATGGAAACAGAGCCATAGATTTTAGAAGCAGCGATCTCTGCAATATTTGCCATTTTGGCACTCAAGGTTTCTGTTTTTGAGATTGTGGTTCTGCCCTATGTGCCGTCTTCGGCTCGAAAGGACAATATATATATATATATATATATATATATATATATATATATATATATATATATATATACACACACACATAGGCGGTAATACTGACAAAAAAAGGGGAACAGAGAATGATACCACAACTTATTAAGGATACAAAAAGCAAGAGAAGCCTTCATTGCACTAGGAAACATATGGGGAGATCCAAAGAAAGTAGGTTAAATACAGAGATAAAAATTTTAAACTCCAATGTTAAATAAGTCCTATTATATAGCTGTGTAACATAGAGATCTGTTTTTAAAAAATACAACCATGAAGATACAGATCTTCATTAATGGATGGCTGCGCAGAATAAAAGGATGAAAATGGTAGGGCTAAATCAATAAAGTGGAATTATGATAAAGTACCAGTCAAATACAAGTTGACACGGAGATACGACAAAGACGATGGCGCTGGATAGGGAACACACTGCGGAAACCGACTGAGAGTATTACATGACAGGCCCTTTGTGGAATTCCCAGGGGAGGAGACAAAGAAGAAGACCAAAATATTCTTGGAGAAGATAGGTATAGTTCAAACCTGTCTATTTGAACTATGAAAAGGTTCACCTAGACCTGTCTATCTGAACTATGAAAAGGTTCAACTAGACCTGTCTATCTGAACTATGAAAAGGTTCAACTAGACCTGTCTATCTGAACTATGAAAAGGTTCACCTAGACCTGTCTATCTGAACTATGAAAAGGTTCAACTAGACCTGTCTATCTGAACTATGAAAAGGTTCAACTAGACCTGTCTATTTGAACTATGAAAAGGTTCAACTAGACCTGTCTATCTGAACTATGAAAAGGTCCACATAGATCTGCCTAGCTGAATTATCACTGAGCAAAAACCTCTCGACCGAGTAAAACTAAACTCGTAATCCACCAATTTCCCAATTTCCTCACGCTAAATTTGTTTTATAGAAAATATGCTCTGAAGTAATTTTTTTTTTCAAGTTTCTAAGAGAATTTATTTAGTTTAGTTGAGTTCGGTTTAGATTGGTTTAGTTCACTTTAGTTTAGTTGAGTTCGGTTTAGATTGGTTTAGTTCACTTTAGTTTAGTTGAGTTCGGTTTAGATTGGTTTAGTTCACTTTAGTTTAGTGGACAGATTATTTTCATTACAAAACAGAGAGCTTCATAAGGCTCAGATCATTCAGCACGTTCCTCAGCACTTCACCCAGCACGTTCCCCAGCACTTCCCCCAGCACGTTCCTCAGCACGCCCGCCACAGGCTAGCAAAAATACTGAACATGCTCAAATGCATGAACCCTGCATCGGCGAGACCTTGACACCAAGCTCCTTATTTGCCTTTTACGACATTCGTTGCCAGTAACAGCGGTTCTATTCTCTTCTCCTCTGACCGAGGTCGGGGCCCTGGTAACCTAACGGGCGAGAAATTATCCCCACACTAGAAAGTTCTAGCTCATCCTTGAAATGCATTAAAGACTAGGTCTTGCAGTCTCTACCTCGCATCGTAGAGCGCGTACTGAATTCTCACTTCGTCTTGCTATTCCATCTTGACATTATTGACATATTTTTTAGTCGTTGACCTATATAGTTCCGGCCCTTCTAATCTCGTTAGTATTGAGTTATTTGCGGGTCGTCGTCATTGCACTCCGAACATGTCCATAGGTGCTCAGATCCCCTCCTCAGCAAGTCCCGCAGTGTCCAGCGACTGACGACTCCATTTCTGTGTTGGTTGATAAGTCTTCTTACACGCCCACTAAGTTTCTCGTTTGTGGCTGTGCCCATCTTAACTCCCTTCTCTTTCATCCGAAGGAGTGACATGGATTCATGGTCGTCGAAGTCATGTGCTCTTCCCACATCTTGGAGGGCATTGATGATGTCCACCCGATCCATTGGTTGCCCGTCCTCAACAATTGCGCAGCTAGCCAACCTGTCCGTTATTTAATTTCCCCGTACTCCTGCATGTCCTGGGTCGTAGACAAAGGTGACCTTACGAGAAAGGAGGACTTCCGTTTCTAAGATGGTGGAACTAGTTCACGTTCTCTCGATCGCTGCAGAAAGTGCATTTGGGGTCCGATTAATTTCGGCTCTCCATTGCACTTTTTTGCGTTGAAGTCAAAATGATGTTCTACTTAACACATCTGCGCCGATGAAGCGGAGTAGTACGCACAGCAATATTCCTTTTTGACAAATCAAGTATTGTGAATGCGACCTTCCACCGTCTAGAGCTGATCTGCGCTTTAAATCACATTGAGTGCTGTTCATAACCGATGTTGGAATTGCTTGACGCAAGTTATTTACATGTTACAACTCATTAATGTGAACTGCTTCGTCAAGTCAGCCGCAGTTTTATCTCTTTAGGGAATTTGCACCGTGTTTCGTTCGTTGTAGGCTGCATTCACTAGAGTAATCAGGAATCTAAGGGCGCTGTCATTGTTGTGTGTGCTACGTCATTATAATGGAACTCTCTAACCCAATAAACAAAACATCGTATTGCTCACAAAGACAAGAACTCTCTAACCCAATGAACAAAACATCGTATTGCTCACAGAGACAAGAGCTCTCTACTTCAATAAACAAAACATCGTATTGCTCACAAAGACAAGAACTCTCTAACCCAATAAACAAAACATCGTATTACTCATAGAGACAAGAACTCTCTACTTCAATAAACAAAACATCGTATTGCTCACAAAGACAAGAACTCTCTAACCCAATGAACAAAACATCGTATTGCTCACAGAGACAAGAGCTCTCTACTTCAATAAACAAAACTTCGTATTACTCATAGAGACAAGAGCTCTCTACTTCAATAAACAAAACATCGTATTCCTCAGAGACAAGAGCTCTATAACCCAATAAACAAAACATCGTATTCCTCAGAGACAAGAGCTCTATAACCCAATAAACAAAACATCGTATTCCTCAGAGACAAGAGCTCTATAACCCAATAAACAAAACATCGTATTACTCACAGAGACAAGAACTCTCTACTTCAATAAACAAAACATCGTATTCCTCAGAGACAAGAGCTCTATAACCCAATAAACAAAACATCGTATTACTCACAGAGACAAGAGCTCTCTACTTCAACAAACAAAACATCGTATTGCTCACAGAGACAAGAACTCTCTACTTCAACAAACAAAACATCGTATTGCTCACAGAGACAAGAGCTCTGTACTTCAACAAACAAAACATCGTATTGCTCACAGAGACAAGAGCTCTCTACTTCAATGAACAAAACATCGTATTGCTCACAGAGACAAGAACTCTCTACTTCAATAAACAAAACATCGTATTACTCACAGAGACAAGAGCTCTCTACTTCAACAAACAAAACATCGTATTACTCACAGAGACAAGAGCTCTCTACTTCAACAAACAAAACATCGTATTGCTCACAGAGACAAGAGCTCTCTACTTCAATGAACAAAACATCGTATTGCTCACAGAGACAAGAACTCTCTACTTCAATAAACAAAACATCGTATTACTCACAGAGACAAGAGCTCTCTACTTCAACAAACAAAACATCGTATTACTCACAGAGACAAGAACTCTCTACTTCAGCAAACAAAACATCGTATTGCTCACAAAGACAAGAGCTCTCTAACCCAATAAAGAAAACATTGTATTGCTCACAGAAACAAGTGCTCTCTAACCCAATAAACAAAGCATCGTATTGTTCACAGACACAAGAGCTATCTAACCCAATAAACAAAACAATGTACTACTCACAGAGACAAGAGCTCTCTAACCCAATAAACAAAACAATGTACTACTCACAGAGACAAGAGCTCTCTAACCCAATAAACAAAACAATGTACTACTCACAGAGACAAGAGCTCTCTAACCCAATAAACAAAACATCGTATCGCTCACAGAGACAAGAGCTCTCTAACACAATAAACAAAACATCGTATTGCTCACAGAGGCAAGAGCTATCACCTCAATAAACAAGAGATCGTATTGCTAACAGACACAAAAGCTCTCTACTTCAATAAACAAAACATCGTCTTACTCGCAGAGAAAAAGTAATCACCTCAAAAACAAAACATCGCATTGCTCACAGACACAAAAGCTCTCTACTTCAATAAACAAAACATTGTATTACTCACAGAGACATGAGCTCTCTACTTCAATAACCAAACATTGTATTATTCACAGAGACAAGAACTCTCTACTTCAATAAACAAAATATGGTATTGCTCACAGAGACAAGAACTCTCTACTTCAATAAACAATATATGGTATTGCTCACAGAGACAAGAACTCTCTACTTCAATAAACAAAATATGGTATTGCTCACAGAGACAAGAACTCTCTACTTCAATAAACAAAATATGGTATTGCTCACAGAGACAAGAACTCTCTACTTCAATAAACAATATATGGTATTGCTCACAGAGACAAGAACTCTCTACTTCAATAAACAAAATATGGTATTGCTCACAGAGACAAAAGCTCTCTATTTCAAAAATAAAACATCGTATTGCTCACAGAGATAATGAGAAGGGAACAGCAGTAATATATTGTGACAAGTGGGAAAGTTGAGAGACGAAGAGTTAGAGGGAAGCAAAGAGAAAAGATACCAGACAGCTTAAGAGAATGGCTTGTCAGAAGGTCAACAACAGAAATGATAAATAACTATCGAGATCGGAAGTTATGGAGAGACATGATCACCTACGCTAACAGACATGGTACTTGATGATGATGATGGTATAAATATATATAATAGATTCAACGTTGGGAACAATTGAATCTATCTCTGCTGTCAGTATAGAAAATGAAGAACGAATCGTACAAAACAGTCGTCTACACGTTTCAAAAGGCAGAAGTTATGGTCACCAAAGGGTTATCTTGAGCGCAAACTCTACGAAAAAATGACTGAACTAGAGTTCTTTGCGGTTTCATTTATTGATGGTGTTTGCATTAGCGTCTGATACCCATACACAAAGACAACAATAAAAAAAAAAATAAAAAAGACAAAACTAAATAAAACCTTCAATTAAGTTGGAGGGCAATATTTATTATAAACAAACGCGTTCATAATTTTTGCATTGTTAAAGATAGGCTGGAACTTATGCTCGTTTTCTAACATATACACCCAAGCCCACGTTTTACTATTTAACAAATACGAATGTATCTAATTTAAAGAAAAAGCATGTTTACACTATTTTTCTAATTACAAATTCTAGTAGATATGCTTCTATTGCTCTTACAAAAACACTCAGCAATTTTAATTATCTTAGAAGAGTGTGCAACATGTATTCAACCTTCATACAAATAAACGTGGCCATTCTTTTAACTCTCTTATAAACACACACAGATAATTTTAATTTATAGCAAATATCTACAGATATATTTTTATTTGTTTTTATAAATACTTATGAGATATACTCTTTCACTTTCTCAAATGAATGATCAACTACTTTCTAATAAATAAAAACGATCCTATTTTGCCCAATTTGACTACCACAAATATCATCCCGCTGGTGAACGTCACTGAAAAACCCTCACAAATGTGAGCTGTCCAGCCAGTAATCTCCTTAGAAAAGCGTGGGTTTGTCTCCATGTCAGCTAACCGAATGTTGACTTGCCTGTTGCAAGGAGATAATAATCAAAGACCATCCTCCCAGATCCAAGCACCAGTTTTACTGTAAATGCACGTCTTTGGGACATTTGGCAATAGGGATTTAACCAAAGCTCAAGAAGAAATGCTTTAACGTAAACACAAGCAAGAACACTGTTCCAAGACGTGGCCACCATACGGACACTAGTTCGGTACAAAACATTCACAACTTCCAAACATCTAACGGTATTCACAGTAATTTTCTTTTCATTTATCTTTTTGTATAACTGTTTATGATATATCACAGTTTGAAAAATAGCACAATCAAAATCTGCATAAAGAATACAGAACGACATTTTCCTGCGCGTTGTTGAGTATGCAACAGCAGTAATTGCACATCAACATTTATAGTTTTGATTACCTGCACTTTCTGAAAAAATTTATGTCATTAGACAGATAGGCAAATAGACAGACATGCAGTGGGATACAAAGAGACAGACATGCAGTGGGATACAAAGAGACAGACATGCAGTGGGATACAAAGAAACAGACATGCAGTGGGATACAAAGAGACAGACATGCAGTGGGATATTTAGAAAGCCAGACACAAAGGTTGGTGAACAAAATAGACAAATATACTAACGGAAACAAATAGACAAACAAAAGAGTCATTTAAACATAAAGAAAGTAGAGAGGGTGAGGACACGGACATATTTAAAGACATATCATGTAAACAGATAGAATGACATGCATCTAGACAGACAAATAGATAATGCGATGAACATAAAGATAAACTGACGAAACGACACACACACTCACACATATATATGTATGTATATTACACTACACACACGTATGCACATGTAGATATGCATACACCTGGACTTACTGGCGCAGAGCTAGATAAAAAACATATTTGATAAATGAAATAAAAAGATGCAACAATGGAGATATATAGAAATGGGCAGAGAAAAGAACAAACAAACAAACAGTCAGGCAAAAATACAAATAATCAGGACTAATAGAAAGACAAACAAGGAACGCAATGGGATAGACAAACTTACAGACAATAGATTACCGTTTTGAAATATCCACTGACAATGCTGATAGTAATAAAGTTAACATAACAATACAGCCCCAAGTAACTGGCAGCATGTCTGACGCACTGGCCCGTCTGTAGGTCACTTTTTGGCGCTTGTGAGATCACCTCTTGCTCGCGCACATTTGGAAGCCTCACGTGCTTGTCTTTCTCCTTGTCTCCAGCGACAGCGATCAAGTTATCATTTCAGGAGGCGTGGCCACAAAGAAAGCGAAAACAAGTGTGAGAGTGAAGAACACAAACTACATGTCAAAGTTGACAAACTTGCAATAAAGTTTCTTAGTAGTTTTGCTTCCAAGCAATTTTGTTTGTCCATTAAGAAAAAAGTATTTAAAAGACTGCGTTCTATAATGTCTTGTATATAGGTACGCATGTTAAAGTGAACAAACTCACCTCTAATGGCTGCATGTACAAAATATTGTCACACTCAACATCGTGCAGAGCAGATTGAAAACAAATGTCTTCATGCAAAACAGATTGAAAACAAATGTCTTCATGCAGAGCAGATTGAAAACAAATGTCTTCATGCAGAGCAGATTGAAAACAAATGTCTTCATGCAGAGCAGATTGAAAACAAATGTCTTCATGCAGAGCAGATTGAAAATAAATCTCTTCATGCAGAGCAGATTGAAAATAAATATTATCATGCAGAGCAGATTGAAAATAAATATTATCATGCAGAACCGAAAAACAACTGATATCATGCGAAGAACAGAATAAAACGAGTTCAAGGTACAGTTATAGCTTTAAGGAGATAGAGGTGACACATAAATGTTATAACTTGGTGGCTTAGATAGAGGTGACACATAAATGATATAACTTGGTGGCTCAGATAGAGGTGACACATAAATGTTATAACTTGGTGGCTCAGATAGAGGTGACACATAAATGTTATAACTTGATGGCTCAGATAGAGGTGACACATAAATGTTATAACTTGGTGGCTCAGATAGAGGTGACACATAAATGTTATAACTTGGTGGCTTAGATAGAGGTGACACATAAATGATATAACTTGGTGGCTCAGATAGAGTGACACATAAATGTTATAACTTGGTGGCTCAGATAGAGGTGACACATAAATGATATAACTTGGTGGCTCAGATAGAGTGACACATAAATGTTATAACTTTGTGGCTTATATAGAAGCGACACATAAATGGTATAACTTGGTGGCTCAGATAGAGGCGACACATAAATATTATAACTTGGCGGCTAAAATAGAGGCGACACATAAATGTTATAACTTGGTGGCTAAAATAGAGGTGACACATACATGTTATAACTTGGTGGCTCATATAGAGGTGACACATAAATGTTATAACTTGGTGGCTCAAATAGAGGCGACACATAAATGTTATAACTTGGTGGCTCAGATAGAGGTGGCTCAGATAGAGGTGGCACATAAATATTGTAACTTGGCTGCTCAAATAGAGGCGACACATAAATGTTATAACTTGGTGGCTAAAATAGAGGTGACACATAAATGTTATAACTTGGTGGCTCATATAAAGGCGACACATAAATGTTATAACTTGGTGGCTCAAATAGAGACGACACATAAATGTTATAACTTGGTGGTTCAGATAGAGGTGGCTCACATAGAGGTGGCACATAAATTTTATAACTTGGTGGCTCAGATAGAGGCGACACATAAATGTTATAACTTCGTGGCTCAAATAGAGGCGACATAAATGAAATGTTATAACTTGGTGGCTCATATAGAGGTGACACATAAATGTTATAACTTGGTGGCTCATATAGAGGCGACACATAAATGTTTTAACTTGGTGGCTCATATAAATGCAAAACATAAATGTTATAACTTGGTGGTTCAAATAGAGGTATTCACAAGGAAATAGTTAAAAGATGCAGTTAATACTGGATATTGTTATGCGTGAAGAGCAGGGAGGATTTAGGAAAGGAAGAAGTTGCCGTGATAATATTTTCACCCTAAGAATTATGCTAGAAGATGATACAGAAAAGCAGAAATCACAACTTCTAAATTTCATTGATTTCAAAAAGGCTTTCGACGGTGTATACAGAGACTCATTGTGGAACATACCCAGACAATATGGAATATTACCAAAAATAATTAACATCTTCAAAGATCTGTACGACAGCTTCTCATGTACAGTTCGTGCAGAGGCAGGATTCGGTGAATGACTGGGATAGTTCGATGACTAACTGTGTTTCATATGTTCGGATTTGGAGTCAGGGTGATGTCCTAGCACCATCAAGCGTTATACATTTTTTTTTTAAAATGATGATCATCATTTTCAGGTTGACCGGAACTTCCGGTCAATGTGGTGGATAGGCGGCAGGAACCATTGAAGGCTATGTCTGAAAAGCGTTCCTTGTTGCAGTTTCCTCATATTCCAAGTCCGGCTTGTTGCAGGAGATACTGAGTTAAGTGCTCTGTGCACACCGTGAGCTGTGTGTTTCATCCGTTTTGATCGTGTTTCGATATTCCGACTGTTTACGATGAATGATGATATCGTATGATGGAGAACAGATGGCTGTCTTCACTTTCTGTGCGGTTTCGCCTTATGTCTTTTGACGTGTGCTGAGACTGCTATGATGGGGACTACATCTACCTTTCTTTGTTTGGGAGTTGATATATTAATTGGAATAATTCCACTGGCGCGGGCGGTTGAGCATTTCTGGATTTTAATTCGTTTGCAGTGATACCGAGCCTTCCATAACCATAACCATAGGTGAATGATTCCAGATTGACACCACAGTGAAACAATAATGTATTTTAACTCCCCTGATATTTGTAATTGGCATTGAGTTCATAATGCAGAAATTCTGCACAAGTAACAAAGGCATTGGTAACAAATAGACACATGGATCGCAATTGGAGGTACTTGATTTGCGGTTCTTGTCAATAGTAACGTGAATATGATGCAAATTCGCCCAGAAGAAAAAATATTAATGGAAAGAAAAGCAGCGGAAGAATTAGATGACTTTGTATATCTTTGAAGCTGCAAAGATCAAGAAGGAGGCACAAAGAAAGAAAGTAGAATCAGAATATAGAAAAGGAGGCTAAGACTTTCAGAAACCTTGATAAAACATGGAAATCAAAATTACTAAGCTCAAAACAAAGCTCAGAATGTTCAAACCAAATGTGTCATCCACCCTTACTTATGAATGCAAGAGTTGGAAAACAAATTTTAAAAACTGAAAATAAACTGGATACATTTGAAAACAAATGGCCGGGAAAATACGTGGTATATTATGGAATGAATGTAATACTAGTGCATAAATAAGAGAAATATATCTCTCTCTCTCTCTCTCTCTCTCTCTCTCTCTCTCTGTCTCTCTCTCTCTCTCTGCCATCAGGGCTCAATCAGAGTAGGATTCCAGAAATAACAAAGCATTCTAACATATCAACTGTAGTCCAGAGAAGAAGGTAGTTCTATGTTGTCCATGTGATTAGAAGAGACAACAAAAGAATCTCAAAGCAGACCTTCAAATGAGAACCAGAAGGTAAAAAAAAACCTGAGGCGAAAGGCTCAGTAACAACAGTAGGCATCAGCTCCTCGCCGACACTGAACAGCTCGTCAAGAAGGGGGACGTTTGACGAGATACAATGCGGTTCCTGTGCATGGTCTGATGTTCGATAACAAAGATCGTCGGACACAGAGGGTGCAAGAATTTCTGACCAATGTGACGTCTTCGACTCGATGAAGTTAATTTCCGTAGAAGGTTTACCACGTATATCATTTGAGCGCTTTCTGTTAACAACTTGAGATATGCTGATGATACTATCTTAATAATAAATGTGAATAAGAGCTATAATAAATTATTAATGGGCAATAGCCTAATAATACCTGATCAGGCACTCGTACATGGAAAAATAGAAGACCTACAGGAAAACTTAAATAAACTCAATAGCACAGGCACAAAATACAACATGAAAATCAACATCAACAAAACAGAAATCATGAATGTCGCAAAAGAGAAACAGAACATCATCACCATAACGATAGACATAATTATAGAATGCAGGAAACTAAAACAGGTAGAGGAATTCAAATGCCTAGGAAGTTTAGTGACAAACGACAATTCACAAACAGCAGAGATAGACTGAAGATCTTCATCAACGCTTGTCAAATCATTGGACAGCTATCACCACTATACTACTATTGTCTAACAAGGAAATAACTCTAGAGGCAAAACGGGCACTGTACAATACAATCTTCATCCCAACGTTGTGCTACCAATGCCAGACCTGGATCCCAGATGCAAGAACAATAAGATAAAAATAACCTCTACAGAGATGAAATGTGTTAGACGAATGACAAGAAACAGCCTGAGAGACAAGATCAGAAATGAAGAACTGAAAAAAAAACTAGGAATAGCCCCCCGCCATAGAATATATAAAGAAACAACAGATAAAATGGTTTGGCCACGTGAGTAGTGGGAGGCGCACATTATGATCTGACTTTTTTAGTTGAACAAAGAGAAGGAGGAAAGGAGAAAGATTTCCTCCTTCAAGTACAAGAGTTATATAGTAGAATACCACCACTTTCCCATGGTGGAAGGTGGTGGAGGACTTCTGTCATGATATATATGTATATATGAATAGGGCTTGTATAGTGCATGAAGGGGTGGGTTGTTGAGGGGATAATTACTGAGTCATGAGTGATGGACATCAGTTTTTCCCGCCAAAGTGACTTCCAATAGGAGCTAGTGTGTGTATGTTGTACGGCTATAGACCACGCCCACTCCGGAAGTGAAACTATCATATTAGGGAGTAGTGATACGTTAGTTATTTCATAGTTATGGTGAGTATATATACATATAATAGTAATAAGTTAATAGTTATTATATCTACGTGGACGTAAATGGGCCCGTATTTAAGATATGGACCATAAGTAGGTATATATACATATATATATATATATTGGCAAATCTTGCTGGCGGTATGAACGAACAGTCATTTTCTCCCACCGTGGCACATAATGACCCAATCGTTGCCGCTCTCGCGTGAGTTTATTGATTATTGTCTCCAGCGCGAAACGCAACAAGTTGTGTAAACTAATGAGCGATCTGTCTCGGTACGTGGTTAGCAGACAATAAGACATAGGTTAACAACAATACTTATGGTCTCGATACGCGTATCGTGTTATCAAATAAGGTTCGTAAGTTATAAAATAACGACATAAATCTACCTCGCGACAGTCGTAGGTATGGATCCAACCTGGAATCATCCGTTTACGGCGCTAGTCGCAGGACCGACGGGATGCGGAAAAAGTGTGTTTGTTAGGAGATTTATCTACCACGTGTCAGAAATGGTCAGACCCGCTCCGGAGGAAATAATCTACTGTTACGGCGAGTGGCAATCGATGTACGATACGATGAAGGGTGTTCAGTTTAACGAAGGGCTACCCGACATGGAGCAATGGCGAGGAGATAGGACACGTCTGTTGGTCATAGACGATCTGATGAACGAAACCGACGATAGGGTCACGAAACTATTTACCAAGGGAAGTCATCATAGAAATATAAGCGTCGTGTATATAGTACAGAATCTCTTTAACAAAAACAAGGAACAGCGGACGATAAGTCTCAACAGTCATTACATAGTTATGTTTAAAAACCCGAGAGACGGGTCTCAGATTACGAATCTGGCCAAACAAATGTACCCGGGGCGCGTGTCGTACGTGCAAGAAAGTTTTAAAGACGCGACATCGGCTCCACACGGGTATTTATTAATTGACCTTCGGCAAGAGACGCCGGATCATCTAAGGCTCCGAACCAATATTTTTCCTAAAGAACAGCAGGTAGTCTACATCTCAAAGTAAGGAACATGGGCGAGTCGGTCAAAAGACACGGAGAGATGTTGCGTTTTCTGTGCTCGGCTAAACCACCAGCTGTAAAGGCCGCGATGAAAACAGCGTCGCCTGATCTCATAAGAACTCTGTGCGAATGTTGCCACAACGCGTTAAAAGGTAACGTTCGGCTCACGCCGGCTCAGAAACGACGGTTGCAGCGCCATAAACACGACCTGAGGATTCTCTCACGAAAAAAGACGACCGTAAAAAGAGAAAACAGATTCTACAAAAGGGTGGTTTTATCGGCGCTCTGATTAAACCAGTTCTGGGTATCCTGAGCGGTATTCTGGGCATGTGAATGATGGCAAAGAAAATGATTTTGATCGATCCTCGACTGGTAGAGTCTGTAAATCACCACCAACCCGCGTATACGCCACCCGAGTCACTAAAAGACACCCTAGGAGATCTGGATACGCAAATGCAAAGAGTCCTGGAAAGAGAGGACATGTCACCACGCGACAAAGCCAGACTGTATCAGCAGACATTGCAACGGTATCTGCAACGTCTCGATCAGTACAGACACAAACCTCTAGGCGTAGTGGACATTAAACAGGCACCCCCATCCCCCGACGCGATTACAACACCACCAACTGCGGTACTTAAAGACGAAGTCGACGAAAAAATTCCTCAGTCAGCGCCAAGCGCGCCTAGGCCGAAAACGAAAGCGGTCACTCACAAAGAAGTTGTGGGCAAGTACAGGCTCAGGAAAAGAAGAAAAAGTAAAATTCCAAAACCAAATTGGGAGTCATGGCCAAACGAGTAGATAAGATTTTAAGAAGCCGTTACTACGATCCGAATCGACCGGGTGCCTACGGGGGTGTGGGTGGTTTACAGCGTAGTACAAAACTAAGCTCTGCAAAAATTAAAGAATGGCTGTGTCTGCAGGATGCTTATACTCTACACAAACCCGTTGTTAGAAAATCTAAGAGACGACCCATCATCGTGGGTGGTATGAATCAGCAGTTCCAGGCTGATCTGATCGATCTGAGACAATTAAGAAGATACAACGACGCGTTCTCGTATCTCGTTACGTGTATCGACGTTTTTGCGAAGTATGCTTGGGCAGTTCCGATACGGTCGAAAACCGCAAAAAATCTAGTGGAGGCCGTGAGCGAAATATTTGCCGAGCGCAAACCGATACATCTTCAAACGGACAAAGGATCCGAATTCGTCAACAAAACTTTCCTAAAGTTTCTCAAGGAAAATGGAGTCCATTTCTTCACTACGGAGAACGATGATATAAAGGCAGCGATCGTGGAACGATTTAACCGAACGTTAAAAGAGAAAATGTGGAAATTTTTTACGAAAACGAACAAATTGAGATATGTCGATGCGTTATCCGCCTTACTCAGAAACTACAATAATTCGTATCACAGGAGCATTAAAATGGCGCCGGTCCACGTAAATTCGGTCAATCAAGAACAAGTCTGGAACACGTTGTATAATAAACTGTCGGGGAGAGACAATAGACAGTCAGTGGCGATCAATATCCGTTATAAAGAAGGTGATCGAGTTAGGATAGCTCAAGCCAGAGCTAATTTCAAAAGGGGTATACACCATCGTGGACGAAAGAACTGTTTACAATCAGTCGTGTAAACAAAAACACTAACCCGGTAACCTACGTTGTGAAAGATGATTCTGGTGAAGAGTTGAAAGGGTCGTTTTATACAGAAGAGCTTCAGAAAGTCGGCGAAAAACGGGTGTATCGAATAGAAGCCATCTTAGAAGAGAGGAAAGTTGGTGGAAAAAAAACAGTACTTAGTCAAATGGTTCGGTTACACCTCGGCATTTAACAGTTGGATTTTGAGCGAGCAGGTATCGAGATACAGAGACTGACGAAATGGAGGGGGATGAACACGTGCAAACTTTTCTGAGTACGGTAGTTGAACGAGAAGAAACGAAAAACGACGAAGGGACCAGTCACGATAGCAGAACCTCACTCTGGCCTGTTTTCGGTAAACTGCTCCCGCGAATGGAAATCGTTTTTCTCTGCCAAATGATCGTTATATATGCCGTAATCGGCGTGGCTTTATTTAATCTGACGGGTGGAAACGGTGAGGGTCAGGACGGAAAGATTTGGATCGCGCTCCTGAGCAGTTGTCTGGGTTACATGCTTCCAAATCCCAAGTTGGAGACGAGACGGTAAATCAAGGAAGATGAGTTTTTACATCACAACCCCCAGCAACGCTTCGATGCAAATTTATCCTGAAAATAGTCCTGGAAACTTTTTCGTCAAACTCCCTCAAACTATCGAACTGAATGCAAACTACGAAGTCGGTTTGGCCGAGATACAATTTCCAAACACTCATTTCAACGTCCTACCCGGCGATATCTGGATCCGTTACGAAACCTTTAGTAACACAGCAGTAACAATGGAACTGGCGCCGGGGTTATACAAGACAACGGATAACTTTATCGATGCTTTAAATAAAGTGATTTTGGAAAAATCACCACCTATCAAAATGAGATTTTTTAATTAAAAAAAACGAAAATAAGGCCATACTTAAACTCTTTGACCAAGGACACTCGGTTACCATAAGCGAGGAATTGAAAAGTATCTTAAGCCTCCCATCGAATCGCGTGACAGACGCTAACGTGGCCCTGCACGGCGAGAAAGAAATAAATTTGGAAACGCAAACCAGAAACGTGTACGTTTATTGCGATCTAGTGTCACCTAGAGTGGTGGGGGATGTTCTGGTACCCTTACTGAGGGCAGTTCCTGTTTTGGAGAAAACCACCACATCCATATTTTGCATCTACGACAAACCGCACTATGTCCCCATGAGCAGGTTCTCCTTCGACAGGTTAGAAATTCTTTTAACTAACGACAGGGGAGTTGCGATCCCATTTACATCCGGAACGTCGGTACTGACGTTACATTTCAGAGCGCGGAAGCACTTCGATCTGGTATAATGGTGAGACACACGCCGCTTCATCGAAATGCTAAGTTATACGAAGAGTGTTGCTTTAATCAAGCCGGCCACGGCCTCCCGGTATTTGTCGGAGGTAGAAGTCAGCGAGAGCGCGGTATCGGTAGTTTTTTCGGAGGCATCGGAAGAGCAATTTTACCGTGGCTAAAAACAGGCGGTAAGGCATTACTCAGAGAAGGTGTCTGCACGGTACTACAAGTCGCGCAAGACGCATTGGCGGGAAGAAACATTGGAGAGTCGTTTAAAGAAAGAGCTAAGGAATCCAGTCAGCGTTTAATTCAGGGAGCCATCAGTCATCTGGCCGGTGGCGATACAGGCCAACAAACCGGAAGCGGTAGAAGAAGGAAAAGACGAACAGCTCCACCTGGGATGCCGGCAAGAAGAATAAAAACGACGAAACGACGCGATCACTCTCATTCCGCGTCCAAGAAGTCTAAGAGGACAAACTATTCGGACATATTCGGTTAAGCGATATGGCGTTAGTGCATCCCAAGTCTTGCGAGTGTTTCCATTCTGGACTAGATTTGTTTAGCGTTCCACCGACTCAGACATCTCTTGATTCTGCCCAGTTTGTAGAAGTTTCCCCCTTGGCGTCTCTGGCATCGGGGGCCCCTATAGAATTTTCCATCAGCGGAAATTCGGACGAATACATCGATTTTTCCAACACGTATCTGCATATGAGAGCAAAAATTACGCTGTCCAACGGTGACAATATACCAAATGATGTTGAAGTTGCGCCTGTTAACTATTTTCTGCACAGTCTAATCTCGCAAGTCGACGTATCTCTCAACGATACTTTGATTTCAGCTTCTGAAAACACGTACCCTTTTCGAGCATATCTAGAAGCCACTCTCAACCATAGCAAGGAATCTAAGAAAAGTTATCTCACGAGCGCGCTCTTCTATAGCGATACTCCCAAACACGCGGATGACACCCAAGGTGACTCCAATACGGGTCTTAAAACCCGTCGAAATCTGGCCCGAGGTAGCCATGAGCTGGATATGATAGGGCGACTTCACTCTGATATTTTTGCTCAGGAGCGTTACATGCTAAACAGGGTTGACGTGAAAATTAAGTTGACCCCCTCAAAGGACGTATTTAACATCATAGCTCACGACAAAACTGTCGGTTATAAAAGTGTCATCACCTACGCCGCCCTGTTGGTGAGGAAAGCCTCAGTTAATCCGGCCATTTCGCTGGCTCACGAAAAGGCTCTCTTACGAGGCAATGCGCGATACCCCATGAAGAGAGTTATGATTAAAACATTTGCCATTCCTAAAGGCATGTTATCTCATTCCCAAGACAACCTTTTCCTGACTCAAACACCAACGCGACTAGTCCTCGGCTTACTGGACTCGGCTGCATTTAATGGAAGTTACGACACCAACCCCTTCAATTTTAAAAACTTTGGCCTTACCTACTTAAACGTCACGGTCGCCGGTCATAATATTTGGGGTAAACCTCTATCTACCGAATTTGACCGCGGTCAGTACGCTCGCGCCTACTTCAAGTCCATGCTGGCGTTGGAGTCTTGTGGGAACAGACGCTGGTAACGGAATAGATTATAACGACTTCAAGAACGCCTACACTCTTTTTGCATTCGATCTCAGCCCTAGTCTTTTGAACGCCGAACAATTTGAGCTGGCAAAATCAGGACCCGTCGCCATCGAGCTCAAATTTGCGACGATCACGCCTAACCCTATACAGGTCCTAGTTTACGCAGAACTGGACTCCGTGCTGGAGATCTCTAAAACGAGACAGATTCTTACAGATTACACAGCGTAAACACTTCGACAATGAACACGAGAGATATTCTCAACATACTTATGTCTGACATTTTTGTGAGACGGTGTTCCATTGTTAGCGTAGTGGCTCGCGATCGGTTACCTCGCTATATCGATCCAACTAAAACAGCAGCCTTCGTTATCAATACCGACCCGAGTTGGAGACCGGGCTCTCACTGGGTCGCCCTCTACTACAACGCTATGGGGCAGTTTGAGTATTTCGACAGTTTCGGGTTTTCTCCCAGACATACCGAGATCATCGATTTTATCGAGCGGAATTCGAACAGACCTCTCATCTACAACTCGCGTCAGTTACAAGATCTTGTTAGTAACGCGTGTGGACTGTACTCTGTGTATTTTCTACTGATTAAAACACGAGGAGGATCAATGCAAAGGGTCTTAATGCCATTTACCTCATCCACCAGACAACACATAAACGATCGAATCGTGTATCGACTAGTAGCACCAAAGCTTGTGTCGCAAAATTTAAAATTTCTAGTGCAATGACGTCAGTGGCTAAAAATATCGCAGACAAGTCTGGACACGAATTTTAGTGTTTAAAAATCCGGACTAAACCGGATCTATAATCTGACCTATGCTATAAAAGTCGTGGGTGAGAAAGCTCCAGTTACACATCGCTCAGTGCTGAGATACAGAAGATGCTGACAAACGTCGAGGCTGCACCTGTTGTCGATGTACCCACTAGCTGGGTCTACGTTACAGCAGATCGTGAAATGGTCAAACCATTGGCTGCAGGGCTGAAAGTAGCGTCGTGTCTTCATACAGAGGGTCGACTATGATCCATATTCGAAAATTTTTCGGGACATCGAATTTAAAATATCCCACCAAGTTCGGGATCACGTTGAATCGTTCAGAATTTGAACAGCTCGTGTCTATGCAGGACGAGTTAGTGGCCGAGTATGATCGTCTCGAAGCCATTGCAACAACACTCGAGACTCATACAGTGAACGAACCCGACATCAGACTAGATCACACACTTCCAGCATCCACGTCGCCGAGTATCGAGCCATATTCCATAAATACTGGCTTTTACATGGCTCCTTTCTACAATACTGACAACTTCGAAAGTATTCAGCCAATACCAGCACTATCTCCGGGTCATCTTAGTAGAAACGAACAATTCGTGGCTATACAGGACGAGTTATTGGCCGAGTGTGCTCGTCTCGAGGCTAATGCAACAACACTACAACCTCATCCCTCGAACGAGCCATCGACCACGCCAGATCATAGACTTCCAGTATCTACATCAGCATGCAACGATCATTATTCGATAAATAATGGTTCTTACAGGACTCCCGTGTACGATACTGACAACGTTGAAAAGATTCAACCAATAACAACGCTTGTCCCTGGTCATCTTAGAAGAAGAAAGAGGCTGAGGCTGAACATTTAGATGTTGTGTTTTTATGTCGTGTCTAGATGTACTGCATACGCGGTATCGGTGTTGTGCTGTATCAATAAAATATATATAAATTACAAAACATGCCTCGTGTTATTTGTCATTTATGTGTACGTATATAATGGATTGTATAGGTGTGAAAGTCATAGATGTTGTAACTCGTTTTTTCTGTTTTACACACAGGTATACTGGTAGTACACCAAGGACACTGAGAGTATCCATATTATTCTTACGAGATAGTACCACGTGACATGTATATACAATAGAAAAAAAACTGCATACTTTTTTTTTAATGATATATTTTTAATACAATATAAACGTGACAACGACACAAACATATGTTCATTATCACTGGACATAAAACTATCACAGAAGTATCATTGTATATAAATACTCTAGATACCTAACGGGAAAGTCGTTACATTGTCGTTGTGCACACGGCGTTTGATGTAGAAATAAGAGAGAGAATTTCTGTGCTGTGTATATGTATAGACACTCGATTTATATCGTTTAAAACCCACATTTTTCCCTCCCTGCGCCTGTTGTGTCTTGAGAACCTTCATAAATATATCTTTGTCTAGTTTATTGTGATGTTTGCTAAGCCCTTTAGTACTAGTTTTTGAGTAATCTCCAAAACAGTGGTATGTTTTACTACATAACGACACCATCCCATCCCCTTCGTACTCTAACTTAAATAAACCCGGGGTACGTTTATGGTACAATTTTGTTTTTTCGCAGTCTCGACAATCTACCTTAAATTTACCTTTACTCCTAACAAACTCCTCCCGATGAACGCTACAGGTCTCTGAGGGGAACCACTGATCGTACTCGTTATAAAAAGTTTCGAGTAAAGGCGGTCTAACGGCGTCAGCTAAACTAGGTTTACTTAACGCCAAATACAGACTGTCAGTGTCCATTTCACACAACTGAAAGTATGATCTCTCTACGAACCGGTCTAAAAAATCGTAATAAAATTGCAACATCCGTAGCTTGACGTATTGATATACAAAGTAGCCGGTTTGTAGCGGAAGGTCCCACCTCGTCGTCTTTTTTAACATTTCCACCTCGAATATATTCCCTACTCCTAAATCTGTCCTATGTTTAAATAGGGGGTCGTTAACGAGCTTGGAAGCGGACTCACCCTCGCAGTACGCGACGTTCGAGTGTTTCGCTTTATCGGTGAGAGTTTTTCCGTACGCCAAATTTCCTAACAACTTCATGGTCTCCCCCGTAATGGACTGCGTCTCATCTACATCCCCTTTTCGTCTGGCGTCGGATACGGTGTCCCCAAATTGTTTGAAACAACTAACAGGGTGGTATTCGATCACCTGGTAGATGTTGGTTACCTCTAGATCGTGATCCAAATACCATTTTAATAAGGGGGTGGCCAAAAGAATTTTCTTCCCGATATAACTACCTATCAGGGTACGTCTAGGGGTCGTCAATAATTTATTTTTCACGGCGTATTCCTTCATAAGCTCTCCTATATCGTCTCTACACACGTCTACGTTTTTAAATATGGGTGTCATTTCGCTAAAATATTCCTTGAGAGAGTCGGGGACATGAATATCGCATTCTACAAGACCAAACAGCGTTTCGTCTTTAACAGCTTTCAAAATCTGCGCGATGGTTAGTGGTAATTTTTCCCGGGCATACGATGGTTTTGATCTGGGGAGGGCTTGTTTAAGAAACGGAATAATTGTGCTGTCGGTTTTCTTTAGCTCTTGCCACTCACATTCCCACATCTCAACCACGTCAACTCCAACGTCGTTGGTTAAATATTCGCGAATTTCCCGGGTCTTGTCGTATAACTCGGAGAAGGATTTCTTGTTTATAGGGTTAACACCTTTGTGTTTTTCAGGGAGGTGACAGATATGGCCGTGCGTCAGGCAACCATGATACTGCCAGACTTTATTATTAGCGGAAAGGTTACTCTTTTGACAGAAGCCATCCACTCTAATCCTACGAGGTCCCAGTGGTACCTCACCCCCGTTGTATTGAGTTCGCAACTCAATGTTATGCTTGTGAGCTACCCACGTCAACCACTCTCTACTCTGCTGATCGTAATAATTAACTTTACGTTGTCTAAACCCGTCCTCAACTTTTCGTATAATTGGAAAGTCAGTGGGCATTTTCTGCATCAATGCCCAGAGATACAGAGCGTTTGCGTCGTAGCCTTTAAGACTCTCTACTACATTTTCAGGATTACCTCTGATTCGAGTCTCGTCCTTCTCGTGGTGGCGATGAAAGATTATGCTCGGACCACCCACTATATTAGCTCTAAGTGTTTTATGAAGCTCTGCCTCGCGTTTACCGCATAAAGAAAAGACTACGTTTTTAGGTATGGTGTTGAAGAGGTATCTTAACGTCACACCGGGGACTGAAATGGCGTCCTTAAAGATATCTACACCTAAGCCCGCGTAAAATTCGATCTGTTTCTCTAATGCGAGTAGGAAGGGCCCAACATCCTTATTGTTATACCAAACAAGAAAATCTCTGAGAGTGGACATGTTATTGTCCGCCCATATCTTGTTACAATACTCGTACTCTTCGTTTGAAATATTACAGTTTTTAAGCGTCGAAAAGAAGGCCTCATGAGGGGGGAGAGAGGTTTCGTCTAACTTTTTTAGGTTCGTAATATACTCGTAACAAAATACGCCTTTAGTCTCTTTAATCTTGTACGCCGCCAAGTATTTACTATAAGAGAACCCCGGGGCGAGATAATTTATAATATCTAAGAACTTTAGTCGACTGGTGGAGATGCACATAAAATTATTATTGCGCTTAACGATAAACTTGAAGGGCGATGTCACCCCTTTTTTAGTTTTGTTTTGTTTCGGCTGTTCTTCTTCTTCTTCTTCTGCTTCTTTTTCATCTTCAGCATCTTCTTCATCATTTTTCAATTCTTCTTCATTGTCATCATTTTTTAATTCTTCTTCAACGTTATCTTCTTTTTTTTCTTCATCATCTTCTTCGTTTTTTCTACTTTGTTCGCCCCGGCTACGAAATGTCTTATTAAATATGGTTTGATAACGTTTAAGTCATACTTTCCAGAGTTGAACCCTATAACGGGGAGCTCTTTCAAGTATGACTCGAGTTTCCCTATGAGGTCACTACAGTCACCCCTGTCTCTTAAACTGTCAAAAACCTGTTTGAAAATGCCGCGTAAGATTATATACGCCCGTTTCGCTAATGTCTCTAGATAATCTATCATTTTACTCACTAATTTTTGAGAATCACCTTCGCTCACAAAACATACTGGTTTCTCATAACCCGGAATATTACTAGCTACGGCACAAGACATTGGAATATGGCTGGCTACATATTCGGTCACACTACTAATGTTTCCATCTGTCGTCGGTACATTACTAAAGTAACATTCATAATCGTACGTCGCTCTGTAACAGTGAAGCTGGTGGAAGCTACCGCTTCTCAAATAGACGATAGCAGTATCATATAGTGGCGACCAGCAGATCTTAACTATAATGATGGTATTTCAGTATAACTAGTGAGTCTGAAGTTTAGTTACAGTAGAGGTTATAGGAGAAGGGTAGTAACCAGGAGGAAGGAGTGAGGTTCAGAGTATTGGACAAAGCGATGGGAGGTTACATGATCCCCACTCACCAGTTGTAGAGGGTGGGTAGTGACGCACCGAAGGAGAGGTCCAGAATAGTGGAACGACACAATGTCTCACTACATGGAAAAGTTTAGTTACATGCAACGACCTCGTGGTGTTATTGTCAGATCTCCACGAGTGTCCATCATGTCACAACAACTAGTGGTTGTTATTGTGATGAGCATGCGTTGACCCCATGACTTTGGCCCGGCTGATAAATAAGTGGTCATCCAACTTCCAGGAGAGGTCATTGTCATGAGGTAACATTATGTCGCCAAGTAGGCGAAAAACAGGATGCTTTGTCCAAATTTGGGAAAGTTCAGGTGAGTCACAGATGGTGGACACTGGACACGTAAACGTTGAGTGACAAATACTTGGATCATAGGGTCGCAGGGGTGATCGGCAGCAGCTGATTGGCTGCTGAGCCTCAGGTGGAAGAGAGAGTTGAGGAGTATTTAAAGTCCGGCACAAGAAGAAAGAGAAGTTTAGCCAGAGATTTAGAAGAGTCAGTCAGAAGTTAGAAGTAGAAGCAGTTAAGTAGTTTGGAAACAGTTAGAGTCAGAACAGTTAGAAAGTTAAGAGTAGAAGTCTTGAGTAGTCAAGTCAGTAGAAATTGACATTGATAGAAACTAGATAAAGAAGTTGACAAGAATATTATGACAGTAGTAGTGAAGTGATGAGTTCCACTTCCAAGTGTTTCAAGAATTGTGTGTGTTCATTTACATGTCGTAAGTAGATATTATAACAATGGTGTGACATTAATTAAACGTTGCATCCAAGACTATAGATCATGTGTGCCAGCAGAAAATCCACTAAATGTGATTATCATTATATATTAAAGAAAACGACTCTGTCATGATCTTATCAGTTACATGTTGTAACATCAATGTAATGTGATGTGTTGTCAAGATATATACCATACCACCAAGAACAAGACGACACTATAACAGCTCTGTAGGGATACACGTAGTTATTAGGAACTTCTATACCCCTATTAGCTATCGTTTCGAGTATACCCTCTTTGTTCCTATAAACTCCTCCGATATACTTGTCTTTTCGCTTATCCCCGGTACATGTCTTCTCGTGTCTTAACAAAAATCTATGATCCCTCCACAATTTTCCACATTTAGGACAAGAAAAAACCCGGGCTGCCTTATCTATGTCCGCTATATACATAAAATGTTCTTCGTAAAATAGAACTCGTAAGGTGTCGCTAAAAGTCGTACTACCTCTTAGCATTGGGGACAGGGCTTGTTCTTTGTCAAAAGCGAAGGCGTCCACGTTAATACCGAAACACTTCTCTAGTGAGGGAATCTGCGCTAACGTTACACCGGGGAACTTGTCGTCTATATCTAACCCCTGATTTTCTTGCCACTGTTTCAGGAGATCGCTGGTGGGTGTGTGTAAATTACTGAGATTACCACCCCTAAATAATGCTACGCATCTAAAGAAACATAGATTATCAGTATAAGGTGATCCCCTTGTGTTAGTTTGTAATGTATAAATGAATTTATTGTTTGTAATGTGTTGTGGCAGGTCGGTGGTTAGACACCCGATAGGATATTCTACGAAATGATGGAATTAGAAAGAAGTGCTGGGAAGGGTTTCAACTCTATATTTAGTGCTAGGTCTATTATGATTTGCGTGGTTTAAGGGGTCACTATCTTGTAGTTGTGTGAGGAACCTATCAAAATCTGCTCTGTTATTGATAACCATCGGAGTTGAAAGAATTAAACTATTATTGAAACTACTATGGAAAAACCGAAGGTCATTGTTTTCTTTATTCTTCAGGATGAAATTGTGAGAATAATTTATTTTAAATCTACGTGTTTGGTTATTAAATATGGGGTTTAGATTGTTTGCCCAGTTTGCCCTTAGGTGTGAATTTGGTTTATGAAAAATCGTGTGCACTGACAGATGCCTGTTATTATTACTATGTGACCTTATTGCAGACCAGTTGTCGACATAGACCTGTCTAACATCTGCTGGTAAACTAGCTAAACTGTCTAATTCTAGATCCGTTCGCGCCTTCTTGCTCTGTTGACTCTCTATCGATTGTTCATTATTCCGCTTCCTCTTAATTGTTGGATCAGCTCTGGACTTTGAACAGGTCGTCGGTATCGAAGCTGATGAGGTGGCGGAGGTGGTTGACACTGCTGTTGTGGAGGTGGTTGATGGTGTTGATGGTCTTGTCGCGGATGCTGAGCTTGTACTTATTAATATCGGTAGTTGGTGTTTATTTTTAATATGTGTTCTTAGATTGTCCTGTCTGTTAAATTCGCATACACATATAGGACACTGGTATGTCTGTTTATTGTGAACAGTGTCTATATGCCGATCTAGATTGTCTTGTCTTTTGAAGATTTTCCCGCAGTCTTTACACGAGTATTTAGTATTAATGTGTACAGATGATATGTGCTCTGTACTGTCTCTAGGCTGCTCACCCCCACGAGTGTTATCTGCTCGGGGTTTCTTTCTAGAGTGTTGTTGTTCTTCATCCCCGGTCTCTGCAACATTGTTGTCTTTTGCAGAGAATACTGTCGGGGCCCTTGATGTAGCCGGTGCTGGTGCCGGTGATATAGATGCATATGCTGTGTGTTTCTTCGCCACATGTTTGGTAAGATTTGTGGATCTAGTAAAGATGCAGCCGCATATAGGACACGGGTATCTCTGTTGGCCGTGCGCACTATCTACGTGTCTGGCTAGAGCATCCCGACGTGTGAAGCTTTTCCCACACGTGGCGTGGTCTGCTTACAAGTTCGTTACGAGAGGCCATCTGTCAACGAGATAAACCACGCATTTAGTGTGCGTACCAAAAATACATTGAAATAGTATACATATATAACATGCGCTCGCACACGCACGCGCGCGCACACACACACACATGTACGCACACATACTATATGTTACTAGACAGTTATTAGTTATCGAGCACTTCATTAGCACACCTAACCTCACCGGTTATCATGTCTTACACCATCCTCGTACAACTCAAAATTCATCCGTCGCTCTTACTATCATAAACGCTGTAGCCAGATATGCCTCATTTCTCCGCTTTCGCTTGTTTATTATAACTGTCTTTCAGCGTCTACCACCGCTATATCAGTCCGTTTCAAATCTTTCTTTCTTTCTCTCTCTTTCTATCTCTCTCTCTCTCTCTCTCTCTCGCGCGCTCTAGCTCTCCCTTATCAGTACTTTAATCTTTACACTCAAAACACATAATCTACGTACTTATTACTTAACTAAAACACACATCCATTAACAGTTAGTTTTAAATATTATATTTTGTCGGTGAGCGGGTATCTAGGTGTTTACTAACGCTTTTATTGACATATTTGAGTCTCTATCCCAATCATGTTCATATCACTAGCGTAACCATACCACTTTTACAATATGTGTTTGTACTAATGCGACTGGAACTATAAGATTCATGAAACTTAACAAATCGCTCAGTTTGTGTGACTCACGCGTAATGTATAGCCGAACATGTCCAGACATGTTTCACATTATTGATTTCACGTACCACGCGCTCTTCTGACTTTATCTTATATGGATTCGAAAATGACTAATTATGATTGTAAAATGTGTGTGGCTACAATTTCGAACGAATTTGTGGTCTTAGCTGTTGACATTATCCACACTTACGATAACACTAAAAAGAAGCTTTCCACGTTTTATAAATCAATGGCTAAACTAGTATATACGGTATCAGGGAGATATGACTCGTTATTCGCTGGTATAACTCTGGGAGTCGGGGATAAGGATATTTACGCCTCGTTTGCGACCATTGTGGTTTATATGGTTTCAGATGGAATTTTAAACTGTGGGCGCCTCGTGGTTATTTATACGCTGGCTTATCGACTAATTAAGAACCATGTCAAAGACTTTTACGATTCTGATACAGATATATCTTCTCTGGAAAAGAGCTTCGCTTTCTTTGCAGGGATGTTTATCGGTGGATTATTCGGAGACTGGTTTGTAAATAACGGCGGTTGGAAAAAGTTCCTAGACTTCTCTAACGAAAAGGATACGACGATGTGGACTCTATTTCGTAACATCTTTGCCCTGTGACCGTTACGACACTTACCGAACACGTTCCTATATGTTACGTAATTCATTTCCATTAATAAACTATGATAATAAACACACATTGTTATGTATTTTAAGCAAAATTTCAACTTACCTGTATTCTTATAATGTTGGTTTTTAAAGGCTGGTTCTCCTAGCTTCTCCGACGTTGTTTCAGTATAACACCTGTGGTTATCTGCTGCTAGATTTACAGCTCTGGTAGGATAATATCGGTGAGGCTCTGGTTGTAGATTTACAGATATGGAAACGTATCTAGCAGTGTTATCACTGTGGGTACCTCGTGACTGACTGCCCGACCGACGCTAGTCCTACTTATGGTCCATATCTTAAATACGGGCCCATTTACGTCCACGTAGATATAATAACTATTAACTTATTACTATTATATGTATATATACTCCCCATAACTATGAAATAACTAACGTATCACTACTCCCTAATATGGTAGTTTCACTTCCGGAGTGGGCGTGGTCTATAGCCGGACAACATACACACACTAGCTCCTATTGAAGTCACTTTGGCGGGAAAAACTGATGTCCATCACTCATGACTCAGTAATTATCCCCTCAACAACCCACCCCTTCATGCACTATACAAGCCCTATTCATATATACATATATATCATGACAGAAGTCCTCCACCACCTTCCACCATGGGAAAGTGGTGGTATTCTACTATATAACTCTTGTACTTGAAGGAGGAAATCTTTCTCCTTTCCTCCTTCTCTTTGTTCAACTAAAAAAGTCAGATCATAACGTGCGCCTCCCACTACTCACGTGACAAGGCAGAGTGATAAAAAAAACAACGCAACGAGCCCTCAATAAGCGTTGCGAGAACACCAAATCCAAGGGTCGACCACGAAAAAGATGGATCGATGGAATATTAGAAGCACTAGGAAACATAACAGCAGCAGAGGCGAACAGAAGAGCAAAAGACCGCAAATTATATCTCCCCTCAACGCTGGAAGGCAAATGAGGAAGGAAAGAAGAAGAAGAAGCCTAATAGTAAAAGCAAGTAAGAACAAAGAAATTGGTCTAAACAGCAAGAAAACAAAAGTATTGGTCATATCAAAAGAAGAAACTCTTTCAAAGTGCATCATCAAAATAGATAAAAGAAAGCTTTGAAACAAGCCAATCAGTTCAAATACCATTGCACGACAGAAACATTGGATGGAGAATACTTTTCCGAGATTAAATGCAGAACAGCCCAGGTACAGGCAGCAGTCCATAAAAAAAAAACAACACATTTTGTGCAACCAGTCTTCGTCAATAGAAGTAAGAAAATGAGTTCCTTAATGCTATATAGAGTCAGCCTTTGTATGTGGATGTAAATGTAAATGAGTGAATCATGTATGATGAGTAAAGAAGCAATTGGGGGGGGGGGAGAAGGGGGAGGGGGGAGAGGGGGGAGCAGAGAAATTATGGTTTTGTAGAAGAATATTGAGAACCAAACCAAAAGAGCAATGAAGTAGCTCTGAGAAAGACAGAAAGAAACATATTAAATTTTATAAAGGAAAGACAGAACATTTTTGGGTATGCGATGCGAAGAAGAAAAACTAGAAAATATTGTGGCAACAGGAAGAATTTAGAGGAAAAAGAAAGAGAAAAAAACAAAAGAAGATACAGGACATTTTAGCCACTGGCGTAGAAGCAACAGTGGAACTGATAAAAAGCACCAGCACAAGTGAGAGATGGAGGAAACTAATCGTCAACGCTTCTGGTCATGGCACCTGAACATGATGATGAATCTGTTTGTACAACCTCCTGAAGAACTTAAGAGTCGAAAGATCGATTTGCTCATTCCCTCATATCCGCAGAGATGTCATCATTTCCAGTGTTACTTGTTCCCTGTGTTAGTTAAAGGTATCTCTGTGCAATCTGTAAGCTATTTGTATTTGTAACAGTGGACGCTTTAACAAAATGTAACGCTTTTACATTGAATGAACGTTGTTAGAAACACCAAGAAAATAATTTTTAGAACACACATTTACAATATATATATATGGCCCTTTTCGTCTTGTCAGAGTTGTCTAGTGGAGGCTATTGTGTATTTTTTGAGGTTTTGTTTTTGTCAAACAGCTTCTCTCGTGGCTAATTCTACCAATGTTTGACAAACACGCAGTCACATAATGAATAAGTCAGGCTCGCTGATCCACAGGGTTTCCATCCTTTTCCATGAGTCTTTTCTCTTCTAAGTTTTGCCTTAGCACAGTCTCAAATGATGTTATAGTGTTCCTTATGTTCCCAGTCATTTTCACATATAGAGAAGTCTTTTAGAGATGATTTACATATATCTCTATATCGTAATTTAGGTCTGTCGATTTGTCTTTTTCCGTGTATTAGTTCACCATATAGTACTTGCCTAGGAATGCGCTTTTCTTCCATTCGTTGGACATGCCCCAGCCATCTTAGTCTTGGACATCTGAGCATCGACATGATTGTTGGTGTCTTAGCACGTTGCAGAACAGTTAAGTTGGTTGCCTACGTATATTTCCAATATACACGGCTATTAACAAATTATTCTTGAGCTGAGAAAATTGAAAAGGTGCAGAAGTTCTTTATTGCCGATGGGACTGACATGAGATTCCCATAAGGATGACGATGGAAGGATAGAAAATAAACAGAAGAAAACAGGAGTATGGTTACAGTTTGACAGTGATAAAAGACGGCACATAAGAAATCCAAAGTTTCAGTCTAAAATGCTGCCCTTCCGCTGAGATAAAAAAAAAAAACAGTACATATATCAAGGCATTGTTGGTACTTCAATTAATGCAAGTGTCTGCAGTGAGAAACATTTGTGATAATATAAAATAAAAATGGGTAGTAGATTCAGAGACAATAATCATGGTGGGCAGAAAAGGGTACACAAAATTACGAAGCTGTAGACTGAAATATGCCCAATTTAAGTTTCCTTCACGGCCTGTTGATTTGAGAGATGATAAAATGTATAGGATTAACTTTTCTTATTCTTTCCTTCCTCATTTACCTTTCAGCGTCGAGGGAAAATATAATTGTGGGTTTTTTCCAATTCTGTTTGCCTCAGCTGCTGTTATGTTTCCCGGTGTTTCTAATATCCCATCAATTCATCTTTTTCAGGGTCCACAAGTGGGTCTGGTGTTCCGTAACGTTTATTTAAGGCTCATTTGGTTGTTTGTTTTGAGATTTCTGTCTTATCACGTGGCCAAAACATTTCATTTCTTGTTTCGGAGGCGGGAATTATTCCTAACTTTTTTTCTCAGTTCTACATTTCTGATCGGAGCCGCGATAGCTCAGTGGTTAGTGAACTGGACTACAAAGGACAAGGGATCGGTTCGATCTCAACCGACAGCTTCCGGGTTCACCCAGCCTTAAATGGGTACCGGATTTTTTTCTGGGAAAGTGAAGCGGCACGGGCGTAATACCGACCACATTACCCCAAAAATCATGTGCCGAAGGTCTGTAAAATTTATGGTCACTAACACCATATTCCCTATACGCCACTTGGCGTGACGGGGGTACTTTACTTTTTTTTTTTTTTTTTTTACATTTCTGATCGTAGCTTTTAACATGTTTCCTGTCATTCATCTAACACATTTCATCTCGGTACTTTTTCAGATTGTCTTTTTTTCCTGCCAGAAAAATCTGTACCCATGTATGTAAGATTGACATTGTTGTCTGCCATATTTAGATTGGGTGCTTAGTGTAGTCATTTTGCATTTTGTTTTTTTTAGCTAGACTTGACATGTTCATTTCCTTTTATCTATGAGACCTGGTATCCAACTGCCACAGAATACTAAAATGTCGACTTCCGGTCAAAATGGCGCATAGGCGGCAGGAACCGTTGAAGTTCTGCCTGAAGAGTGTTCCTTGGTACAGTTTCCTCATATTCCAGTCCTGGAGGCGAAGGCGCGCCCCACCCAGCACCAGAGCTGGAAGTCGTCAGTGACTCATAACTGATGGCTTGCGCCAGGATCGGTGAACCAGAACCATCCAGACCCTGCTACACCTCTCCGCGGTGCCTCCAGAAACAGACTAACCTGTCTAGTCTGGCCAAGCGAGCAGGGATCGAAGAGGGAAGACAAACCCGGTACTCAAAAATGTCGGCTGAAGTCGGATGTGTTGGGCCGAAAGGCGCAAATATCACAGTGTTACACTGCAAACTTCAACACAACGTAACTACGTCCACTTAACGTCCTTTTAAGGGCGGATGACGAGGAGGAAGTCTACGGTTCGTATCCGCTAGAATACCTCAAATCATCGGGCGACCGCATCATCATCATCATCATCATCATCATATTCCAGTCCGGCTTGCTGCCGGAGCTTCTGAGTTTAGTGCTCTGTGCACACCGTGTGCTGTGTTTTTCATCCGGATCGTGTTTCGATATACTGATTCCTAACGATGAATGATGATATCGTGTGACGAATGACAGTTCGATTGCGTTCACTTTCGGTGCGGCTACACCTTATGTCTTTTGGCGTGTGTTGTGTTTCCTATGATGGAGACAGTAGTTGCCTTTCTTTGCTTGGATCTTTCAATGAGATGAGATGTTAGCTCTGATGATTCCACTGGCACTGGCATTTGAGCAATTATGGATTTTAATTATTTGCAGTGATACCGGGGCCTTCAACTAACCATAAATATAACTATCTCGATAGTGGTTATATTTGTTTGTATTGTTCCTGAGTGTAGAGTCCAGGTCTGGCACTGGTGGTACAACATTGGGATAAAGATTGTGTTGTAGAGTGCCCGTTTTGTCTCTAGCGTTATTTCTTTGTTGTACATTAATGGTGACAGTTATTCGACAAGTTTTGTTGCATCTTGAGTCTATTTCTGTTGCTTGCGAAATGTCGTTGTCACTAGACTTCCTAGAAATTTAAAATCTTCTACTTCTTTTTGTTGTATGCCGCTTATAGTTATGTTGATGTTCTGCTTTTACTTTGCAGCGTTCATAACTTTTATCTTGCTGGTGTTCATTTTCAATGTTATATTTGGTACCTGTGTTGTTGTGTCTATTTAGGTGTTCATGTAGGTCTTCTATTTTTCCATGTTTTGGTGCCTGATCGTCTGCAGATAGAGAGGCTCGTTGAACTCGGGAAGAGGCAAACAACTGCAGTGCTGCGGTAAAGCTGGTAGCAAGGAGCCAGTAGTGGGGTGTGACGTACACTCCTATAAAGTAGGACAAAGGAGGAGTGTACGTCAGACCCCACTATTGGGGTCACCATACCTTGTAGGAGTGTTACATCACACCCCACTACTGGCTCCTCGTTGATCTCCTGTCTCCGTTGGGTTAGGCTAACATGTCTAGCCCATGTAGGTAATAAACAATAGGGGAGATGGTTATGATTAAACTCCAATTCAAATCTTCTATCTTTACCTTTCCTCTTTGGGAATATAGCACGCACCCCTGTTTAAATACTGTTCTAAATTCGAAATGATCTGTATTGTCTGCTGCTGTTTTGACTGTGGAGCTGCTGTTGATGTAGAAACGTTTACATAGGTTGGTTAGATGTTGATTTACCACTTTTATTATTAGTGTCTTCCAACCTTTTTCTCGGTTTACTCGGTTGAATCTTTTTTTGTTTGGTCAATGAAAGTTATGTTCAAATTGTGATTGTGCTCTGTCGACTTTTCTGTTTGCAGCTTTAAGGTGAATAGTGCGTCATCACATCCTCTGTTTTTTCTGAACTCCATTTTGTGAGTCACTGATCTGTAGTTCTATAATCTGACTCAACCGTTTCTTCCCATAATTTTGGGGTATAATTTTCCAACCTGACTGAGAAGGGAGATGCCTCTGTATTGGTAGCTGTCTCTCTTGCAACCTTTCTTTTTCATATTGGAACGACGATGGTCTGCTGCCAATCTTCTGCTGTTGCCATGCTGCATTAAATATTCTGTGCAGTCATGTAATTCCTGTTAATCCAGGTCAACTTTTGCCGTTTAAGCGATCAAGACGAATAACCCACAAATCAGTCATAAATGAAATTCGCTTTGATTGCATCCCTTTGTTTATAAGTTAAAGTAAAAAAGAAAATAAAGTTTCAGCATGTAAATCGGTCTTTTGTATTTATTATGTTTTTGAACAAATGTTTCCCGAAATTTATATTTTAAATTTAATTTTAAAATGATTTATGTAAATGAAAAAGTGCCTTTCGTAAAATAGTTCAATGTGATTTTTAAAAACAATTTCGTCATTTATCAAATATGTGTGGCTGACAAGGGGGACTATAAGATTGAATTTCAGAATCTAAACTCCAGTTAGGACTAATATATTCTAATGATTAGCACCATTGAACGTCTTTTGTGGATGTTTACGTATTCACCATGTGGTTTCTAGTCTTTCATGCTTATTCTCTACTTTTCATGCACATTGACAATATCTCCTTTCTCGTCGCCGCCTGCTAACTCGAGGCCAGCCTTTAACAAACGATTTGTAATGTTATTCATTGCTGCAACAATCTTCTCTATAACAACTTAAACTAGCACTATAAATGTCGGATGTTCAAACTTGGTGCACCTTCTCCTCATATCCTGCTTGCTGTTCCATCCCTGGTTGTGTGCATTCCTCCTGCCTTATTCTGATAGCGAATTATCAGCGCTTAGTCAAGGCTTAAAGTTTGTTCTTTTCGCCAGAGTAACCGCCAATAGAACCAACTATGAAAAATGAGCTTTCCAAAAATTTAGGAAGATACTGTGCAATCCATTTTTGACAAAAGAAACCAAAAAAAAGAGTTCTTAAATGTTAAGTAGAGCCAGTCTTAACATATGGATGTGAATCATGGACAATAGGACAACAGACAAGAAAATCACTGGAGTCTGTAGAAATGTGGTTTTACAGAAGAATGTTGAGAATACCATGGACAGCTAAGAAGAGTAATGAAAACGTTCTGAAAGAGGTCAAAGCAAAAAGAGAGCTAATTTCCAATATTAGGAAGAAACTATCATCATTTTTGGCAATGTAATGAGAAGAGAACAGCTGGAATATATTGTAATAACTGCGAAAATTGAGAGACGAAGAGACAGAGTGAAGAAAAGATAAAATATACCAGACAGCTTAAGAGAATGGCTTGGCAGAAGGTCAACAAGAGAAATGATAAATAACTGTCGAGATGGAAAGTTGTGGAGAGACATGATTACCTACTTCGTCTTCTACCTTTTAGCTCCCAGTGGAGCATAGGTCTTCAACAAACACTTTCCAAGTCGTTCTGTTTTTTGCCATTCTTTTAAGATTATTCCATGTCTTCCCCATCATCTTCATCTCTGCTTCGATCTGTCTTCTCCAAGAATTCCTTGGTCTTCCTCTTTGTCTTTTCCCCTGGGGATTCCAAAAAAGGGCCTGTTGTGTAATACTCTCAGTTGGCTTCCGTAGTGTGTGTCCTATCCATCGCCATCGTCTTCGCTGTATCTCTTTATCTACTGGTATTTGACCGGTACATTTCCATAATTCCATGTTAGTGACTTTGTCCTGCCATTTCCACCCCTTTATTCTGCGTAAGCATCCATTAATGAAAGTCTGTACCTTCGTGATTGTCAATTTTGTTATTCTCCATGTTTCACAGCCATATAATAGGACCGACTTAACATTTGAGTTGAAAATTTTTATTTTTGTATTTAACCTAATTTCTTTGGATTTCCATATGTTTCCCAGTGCAATGAAAGCTCCTCTTGCTTTTGATATCCTTATTTTGGTATCATTTTCTGTTCCTCCCTCTTTATCTATATTACTGCCCAGATATATGTAAGATTGTACGCCTAGTAGAGGTATTTCTCCTAATTTTATTTGGTTATTACCAACTGCATTAATTCACATAATGTTGGTCTTATCTCTATTAATCTTTAGTCCTAGCTGTTGTGATCTCTCATCTAATATACTCATTTTATCCTGCATCTGTTGGTGGCTGTGTGATAGGAGAGCTATGTCATCAGCAAAGTCTAAATCATCAAGTTGTTTGGTCAGTCACCACTGGATCCCATTTCTGTTGTTTTGAGTTTTTTTCATAATCCAATCTATGGCCAGTAGAAAGAAAAATGGGGACAGAAGGCATCCTTGCCTTACTCCAGTTCTTATTTCAAATGCTTCTGTAAGCTGTCCTTCATGCACCACACTACATCTTGTTCCTTCATACATTGTTTTTATAAGGTTAATAAACTTTATGGGGATTCCGTAATGACTCAGCAACTTCCAAAGCATTTTTCTGTCTAAACTATCAAATGCCTTTTCGTAATCTATGAATCCAATATAAAGTGGGGATTTTAGTTCTAAACTTGGTTCAACTATTATACGTAGAGTAGTTATTTGATCAGCACATGATCTGTTCTTCCTAAAACCTACTTGTTCATCTCTCAAGTGTTTCTCTATAGCCTCATTTAGTCTCTCCAGAATGATTCTGCTTAATATTTTTCCTGGCACTGATAGTAGCATAATTCCCCTATAATTTGTGCACTCCTGTAAACTTCCTTTCTTTGGTAGTTTGATCATATAACTTTCTCTCCAGTCTTTAGGTATTTCTTCCCTCTCCCAAATTTTATCCAATATATCATGTAACATCTTGGTAGAGGTGTTAATATCTGCTTTGATGGCTTCCGAAGGAATTTCATCTGGTCCTGTGGCTTTACCATTTTTTAATAGTTTGATGGCTTTCATTATTTCTTCTTTGCTTGGTTTTCCGCAGTTAACGTGTAACTCTTATTCTGCTGGTAGTATATCTGGAGGATTATTTGAGCTGAGTCTGTTCAAAAGTTCTTCAAAGTGTTCTTTCCATCTCTCCATTTGTTCCCTTATATTACTAAACAGATTTCCTTTCTTATCTTTGATAAAGGCGTTGATCTGTTTGTATTTTCAACCTAATTTCTTTGTGCTGTTGTACAGTTCTTTCATATTCCCTTTATTTGCTGCTTCTTCTGCCTCTTTAGCTAGTTCATCTATATATTTCTTCTTATCCCTTTTAATGCAACTTCTCACTTCTTTGTTCACCTCTGTGTAAGCTTCCTGTGTCTTGGCTTTATTACTTCTTGTTTTGCTTTTATTTAATTTAATGATTACCTACGCCAGCAGGTATGGTACTTGATGATGAAAAATGACTACTGCGCTGACTTTACCGTCGATTACGTCTCAAACTCCACTTCTATCTTCACCTATCACCCATTTTCCTCTCTTCTCTTTGATAATGAATTATCCCATTTTGGACCTCTGATTCAAATAGAATCTCACGCCTGAGGGCCTCTTTAACTCATCAACAACAAATAACTTCTCGTGAGATCCAACAACTACACCCATGTCGACTTCGTAACTCCAACCTTCCCCTCGCTGTGTCTTGGGCACTTTGTTCGCTGCCGCAATGACATTGCCATTAAACCAGCGGATAAAGTAGCTGCTGTGATCGTTTGACGTAAGGACTTGTATATTAAAGCAAAAGAATTACATATTACAAACGGCGTTTTATAAACATTGCAGAAATGACAATATGACAAACGACAACTTCGTTCACCTGTGTCAGAGATATTTGACCGTCATCTTCTCTCCTCCAAAGTTTCTAGTTTTTTCATTGCCCACTGCATCTAAGGAACAAGTTGAACACAAGTTTATGGTGACAGCTTTACAATTTGGGGGGCCTTGCTAGCCTAGTTGGGAAAACCATCCGATTGGACTACGGACGTTCGGACAACTCGTGTTCGATTCCCGCTGGGAGCAGTGTGAATTGTACTCGTGGTTGGAAAAACAAAAATACCCCCACGGTCGACCCAGCCGTTGGCAGAAATGGGTACCAGGGTATCACCCTGGGAAGGTGAGGAATGTCGCCTCGCATCGTGAGTTGCGATGCTTGAAGCGACACTATCCGGAAATGTTCGGAAATTTCTGGATAGGCGGTCGAGCACATATGGGTGGAAACTCGCGTGCTAAGGCGTCGGTTCAAGTCTCGTACTTTACTTTACCTTTACCTTTACAAAGGAGAACAATGCAAAGCTATTGATGTTTCGGCCCACGTGCGGCCTTCCTCAGAAAACAGCAAAAACAGACTGAAGGACACACAAGGGAAATATAATCTGACTTCATTATTAGAAGTAACTAAAATTAGTTAAAATAAGAAAGAGACCAAATATTGGGAAACAGCTTTTTTGTGGGAGTCCAAGGTCCTCGCCTGGTGAATGCTGGACGGGAAATGAGAAATCAGGATAGTCGAAGGACAGATGGGGGCACATAGTAACCTGTCCATGCCCTATTGAGGAGACAACAGCTAACAAGGAAGGGAAGGTGCTTAGGTCAGATTGTTTACGTTTTTTTTTTTTTGTTTTTTTTTTTTGGGGGGGGGGAGGGGAGGTTTAGGTTAAGGGGAGATGGGGGGGGGGGGATTTGTGTGTAGATGACAGAAGTACCAATGCGACCTTCCCACTACATCAGACATGGTGCCGCATCATCAAAAACATAGAATATCACTAGACACAAATGCACCCCAGCTACACCCATGGGGAGGTTGAATTGCTGTGTCTGCCAACTACACAAACATCCGCCCTAAAACCCTAACCCAACCCAACCCACCCACAACTCACCCCAATCAACTTCCTCCCCTTTTTAATCGCTGCCTCCTCAAAAGCGCTTGGGCAGGTTACCCTTATTACCCCCCCCCCCCTACCTTCTTTCCCCCTTTCTATGTCTCTCCACAACTGGTCATCACATCAATGCAACTTTCATACTTTTGTGTATTCTCCAGAAGTATTTTCAAGATTTCTCCTTTCACACTCTCTCACAAAACCCTCCCATTTCTCGCTTTTATTATTTTTTTTTTTCACCAGAATTTTTACAGAAACAGCTTTCTCGTTCATCTATTTTGTTTTTTTTTTAAGTAGCAGGGTGTACTCACACAGGGAGGTGCCACATTTTTAAAAATGATACTTTGACCATACCTTGGAGGTCCTGGTCTACCCAAGGACTTTCCACCTATAGATTTCACCATGCAAACTGTTCTCACTGTTACTTTCTGTGTGTAGGTGTTCTATGCTTTGTACTCCTGAACTTGCTCACGTCTTGAGCAGCTTCTAAAGCCAATTAGTTTTTTTTCTACCAGCTGTGGTTCTAAAATTGGACTCAATCTTGTTTCTACTATATATGTATTCATTTTCTTCTACGTGGTTTAGAAGTTAGATGCCTGGATACTGTGCGAATTCTCGTTTTCTGCCTGTTTTTTTTTCCATAGTGGTAATACTATTGCTATATCATATTTCCCATACGCCTAGCAGGACGTGTAGGAGACCTTTACTTAATACTGTTAGTAGTATAGCAGGAAGGATCTGACCCGTATTGTGGCGCTAAATTAACAAAGATATATAGGGCGGCGCGCGGCGCGCATAAAGCGTGCGGCGCAGGGGGAGTTAACCATGACCGCTCGTGTCGGGATGTTGACCTCTAGTCCCGGTGACCCGGAAGTGACCTGTTTATGTCTGGTGTGTGCGGACTTTGGAGTTCTTTATGTACTTGAGCGATAGTGATAGGTTAGTAGATTATACAACATCAATGAAAAACGATCAATATAAGACAGAAGACAAATATATATTTTATTCTTTTATTGTCTCAATAGGTGTATAACATACAGTGGATATTATATAACATTACAAACATATTCAGTACATTGAGTCAATATATACTACATGGATAACATTTATTTATAGATAGGTAGTTGGGTGTCTGCTTAGCGTTGTGTCATAAATGAATCATAAGGGGTGAAACTGTTAGAGATTGCTGGGTAGTCTAAGCTGGTAGTGTAAAGAGTTAAATATCTAGAGGAGTTGTCGAGACGTTATCATCAGCTACCTTTCTTTTTATATAGAAATAGGAAAGAGCATTTCTTGTTTGACTGTAGGAAAATATAGAATTATTTAAGACTTTGAAACCTACATTTTTCCCACCCTTAGCCTTTTGCGTGGCGAGAACCTCTAAAAACATATCTTTATCTAATTTGTTGTGTTGCTTGCTTAGCCCTTTACAACTGATTTTATCGTAATCCCCACTACAATGGTACGTCTTACTACATAAGCTAACAAGAGCTGTCCCTTCGTACTCTAGTTTAAAAAGCCCGGGCGTTCGTTTGGTGTACGCTTTAACACCCTTACAGCTTATACAATCTGTCTTGCTAGTATGTTCATCGCAGCGATGGGTGTATGGAGGTCGCCTAGTGTGTAATAAGGGCTGTATAGGGGTCGTCTAGTGTGCCGTGATGGGTCAATGGAGGTCGGCTAGTATGTCGTGATGGGTGTACGGAGGTCGTCTAGTGTGTCATGATGGTTGTATAGGGGTCGTCTAGTGTGTCATGATGGTTGTATAGGGGTCGTCTAGTGTGCCGTGATGGGTGTACGGAGGTCGTCTAGTGTGTCATATTGGGTGTATAGAGGGCGTTTAGTGTGTCATGATGGTTGTATAGGGGTCGTCTAGTGTGTCATGATGGTTGTATAGGGTCGTCTAGTGTGCCGTGATGGGTCAATGGAGGTCGGCTAGTATGTCGTGATGGGTGTACGGAGGTCATCTAGTGTGGTATGTGGGGTGTATGGCGGTTGTCTGGTATATCATACTTTAATCAACCAATAAGAAAAATGAAGGAACATTACATTCAACATTACTTATCTAAACTACTTTACATCAATACAGTTGAATAACGTGTTATCGTTAAGTCTTACCATGCTTTAAGAGAAAACATTCAAACTTACAGCGTAAAATATAGTCTCAATCATCTACACCGAATATAACCTGTTATCGATAAGCCTTAACATACTTTAAGAGAAAACAAGCCAACTTACTGTGCAAAAATCCGCTAGTGTGAACAGTAACTTTCCTTGAATCAACCAAACTTATAACGCCGTCTAGTTTAAATATAACCTGGTAAGAAATGAATAAATTAGCCAATCAGCGAGTGACTATGCCAACATCGCTTGATATCGGGATTAACCAATCAGAAAAGAGTATTAACATAGGAGGCGGGGCGAAGAAATGGCTGACAGGTGGATTAACCAATCAGAAAAGCGCGTTAGCCCAAGCGTAGGTAGTGGCTGTCGGGTCAGCAGTGGGGGAAAAATGCGGGGTGGTGGGTTACTTGAACTCGTTTTGACCCCTGAGGCAATTCCAGAAGAGTTCTATGACCTCATTTTGACCGCTGAAGGCTTTAATACCAATGTTTCCCACTTCAACGAACGACATACATCATTAAAGGTGATTACTTCAGCTCTTAGACTTTGGAGTTCCATATCTTTATCACTTCAACGAATGACAGACAACAGTAAAGATGATCATTTCAGGTAAGAAAACTTAGTTCCAAACCCTAAAATTTTGGTTCATACTCACAAAGTTGAACACAAACTCTACAAATTTAGGGCCAAAGTTGTAATTGTTAGACACGAAAGTCGTAAATGTTATATGCAAAGTCCAAAAGTTTGTCAAAAAGACAACCCAAACTCAAAATAGTTAGATGCAAAGCTCAAAAATGTATAGGCAAAGTCCAAAAAGTTACTCCAAAAGACAACTAATATAACACTTAACCCCAAAATTTCGTCTCATAACCAAAAAGTTGAACTCAAAACCCTAAAAATTTAGTCCCAAAGTGATACTAGTTCGACACAAAAGTCGTAAATGTTATATACAAAGTCTAAAAGTTTGTCAAAAAGACAACCCAAACTCAAAATAGTTAGACACAAAACCCAACAATTTATAGGCAAAGTCCAAAAAGTTACTCCAAAAGACAACTAATGTAACTCTTAATCCCAAAATTTCGGCTCATATGCACAAAGTTGAACACGAACTCTACAAATTTAGTCCCAAAGTCGTAATTGTTAGACACGAAAGTCGTAAATGTTATATTCAAATCCAAAAGTTTGTTAAAAAGACAACCCAAACTCAAAATAGTTAGATGCAAAGCTCAAAAATGTATATGCAAAGTCCAAAAAGTTACTCCAAAAGACAACTAATGTAACACTTAACCCAAAATTTCGTCTCATAACCAATCAGTTGAACTCAAAACCCTAAAAATTTAGTCCCAAAGTGATACTAGTTCGACACAAAAGTCGTAAATGTTATATACAAAGTCCAAAACTTTGTCAAAAAGACAACCCAAACTCAGAATAGTTAGACACAAAACCCAACAATTTATAGGCAAAGTCCAAAAAGTTACTCTAAAAGACAACTAATGTAACACTTAACCCCCAAATTTCGTCTCATAACCAAAAAGTTGAACGCAAAACCCTACAAATTTTGTCTCAAAGTGATACTAGTTCGACACAAAAGTTGAAAAAGTCATATTCAAAGTTCAAAAGATTGTCAAAAACAAAACCCAAACTCAAAATAGTTAGACATGAAAGGTCAAAAAGGTATACTCAAAGTCCAAAATGTTACTTCAAAAGACAACTAATATAACAACAAGCCCCAAAACTTCGTCTCATAACCAAAAAGTTGAACTCAAAACCCTAAAAAGTGTCCACTTATCAACCAAAGTCTTTTTATTACAGCTGAGAAAACCCTAATAAATAATTACAATTTACTAAAAATGTTGCCCTTGATGATAGTTGCGACTGTGTCTAAATCATTATTGAAAATATTCATAGAACTCTAGTAAAAACCAAACACACTAAAACACCACATTGAAAGAATGAACTTAAAGTTCACGCCCCTGTCACAACTCTGCTAAGAAAAGTACTGCAAAGCATGAAAGTTATGTCCCCTGCTATAACTCTACTAAACGAAAGTATTACCAAACACGTAGGTTACACTCCTACCATAACCCACTAAGAAAAACAAGATTTTGCTTAAAATACCACATTTATGATTGTTACGCCCCTTGTCCCTTTATGAGGGGACGCCCATGAAACTGTTAGAAATAGTAAATTTAACCTAGTGGCATACCCCAAACTTCATATTAAGCATCCCCGTAGCAAGAATTTACATAAAAATCACTTTTGAAATTACTACCCCAGTACCCATTTTTGGCGGTTACGCCCATGAAACTGTTAAAAATAGTAAATTTAACATCTAGACATACCCCAAACTTTATATTAAGCATCCCCATAGCAAAATTATACTAAAAAACCACTTTTATGAGTGTTGCCCCCTTGCTCATTTTTGGCGGTTACGCCCATGAAACTCTTAGAAATAGTAAATTTAACCTCTAGACATACCCCAAACTTTATATTAGACATCCCCATAGCAAAAATTTACTTAAAACTCACTTTTATGGTGGTTACCCCCTGACCCATTTTTGAGGGCTACGCCCATGAAACTGTTAAAAATAGTAAATTTAACATCTAGACATACCCCAAACTTTATATTAAGCATCTCTGTATCAAGAATTTACATAAAAACAACTTTTGAAATTACTACCCCTGTACCCATTTTTGGCGGTTACGCCCATGAAAACGTTAAAAATAGTCAATTTAACATCTAGACATACCCCAAACTTTATATTAAGCATCCCCATAGCAAAATTTTACTAAAAAACCACTTTCATAAGTGTTGCCCCCTTGCTCATTTTTGGCGGTTACGCCCATGAAACTGTTAAAAATAGTAAATTTAACAGCTAGACATACCCCAAACTTTATAATAAACATCCCCGTATCAAGAATTTACATAAAAACAACTTTTGAAATTACTACCCCTGTACCCATTTTTGGCGGTTACGCCCATGAAACTGTTAAAAATAGTAAATTTAACATATAGACATACCCCAAACTTCATTTTAGTCATCCCCATATCAAGAATTTACATAAAAATCACTTTTGAAATTACTACCCCTGTACCCATTTTTGGCGGTTACGCCCATGAAACTGTTAAAAATAGTCAATTTAATCTCTAGACATACCCCAAACTTTATATTAAGCATCTCCGTATCAAGAATTTACATAAAAACAACTTTTGAAATTACTACCCCTGTACCCATTTTTGGCGGTAACGCCCATGAAATCGATAAAAAATTGAAATTTAACCTATTGGTATACCTCAAACATAATATTTGACACGCCCATGTATCAAATTTGCCTGAAAAATCAATCAAAAATTAGTAGTATATATCTAGTGATTGACCGGGAAGACTCTCATATAAGGAAAAACGGCACCAAAAAATGTGCTTCCATGTGAGGGTAGACTATTTATATAAGGATTTAGGTGCTTCTGGAAGAACATTCACCCGTCCAATCACTGGATATATACTACTAATTTTTGAGAAAAATTGTCAAATATTATGTTTGAGGTATACCAATAGGTTAAATTTCAATTTTTTATCGATTTCATGGGCGTTACCGCCAAAAATGGGTACAGGGGTAGTAATTTCAAAAGTTGTTTTTATGTAAATTCTTGATACGGAGATGCTAATATAAAGTTTGGGGTATGTCTAGAGGTTAAATTGACTATTTTTAACAGTTTCATGGGCGTAACCGCCAAAAATGGGTACAGGGGTAGTAATTTCAAAAGTGATTTTTATGTAAATTCTTGATATGGGGATGACTAAAATGAAGTTGGGGTATGTCTATATGTTAAATTTACTATTTTTAACAGTTTCATGGGCGTAACCGCCAAAAATGGGTACAGGGGTAGTAATTTCAAAAGTTGTTTTTATGTAAATTCTTGATACGGGGATGTTTATTATAAAGTTTGGGGTATGTCTAGCTGTTAAATTTACTATTTTAACAGTTTCATGGGCGTAACCGCCAAAAATGAGCAAGGGGGCAACACTTATGAAAGTGGTTTTTTAGTAAAATTTTGCTATGGGGATGCTTAATATAAAGTTTGGGGTATGTCTAGATGTTAAATTGACTATTTTTAACGTTTTCATGGGCGTAACCGCCAAAATGGGTACAGGGGTAGTAATTTCAAAAGTTGTTTTTATGTAAATTCTTGATACGGAGATGCTTAATATAAAGTTTGGGGTATGTCTAGATGTTAAATTTACTATTTTTAACAGTTTCATGGGCGTAGCCTCAAAAATGGGTCAGGGGGTAACCACCATAAAAGTGAGTTTTAAGTAATTTTTTGCTATGGGGATGTCTAATATAAAGTTTGGGGTATGTCTAGAGGTTAAATTTACTATTTCTAAGAGTTTCATGGGCGTAACCGCCAAAAATGAGCAAGGGGGCAACACTCATAAAAGTGGTTTTTTAGTATAATTTTGCTATGGGGATGCTTAATATAAAGTTTGGGGTATGTCTAGATGTTAAATTTACTATTTTTAACAGTTTCATGGGCGTAACCGCCAAAAATGGGTACTGGGGTAGTAATTTCAAAAGTGATTTTTATATAAATTCTTGCTACGGGGATGCTTAATATGAAGTTTGGGGTATGCCACTAGGTTAAATTTACTATTTCTAACAGTTTCATGGGCGTCCCCTCATAAAGGGACAAGGGGCGTAACAATCATAAATGTGGTATTTTAAGCAAAATCTTGTTTTTCTTAGTGGGTTATGGTAGGAGTGTAACCTACGTGTTTGGTAATACTTTCGTTTAGTAGAGTTATAGCAGGGGACATAACTTTCATGCTTTGCAGTACTTTTCTTAGCAGAGTTGTGACAGGGGCGTGAACTTTAAGTTCATTCTTTCAATGTGGTGTTTTAGTGTGTTTGGTTTTTACTAGAGTTCTATGAATATTTTCAATAATGATTTAGACACAGTCGCAACTATCATCAAGGGCAACATTTTTAGTAAATTGTAATTATTTATTAGGGTTTTCTCAGCTGTAATAAAAAAGACTTTGGTTGATAAGTGGACACTTTTTAGGGTTTTGAGTTCAACTTTTTGGTTATGAGACGAAGTTTTGGGGCTTGTTGTTATATTAGTTGTCTTTTGAAGTAACATTTTGGACTTTGAGTATACCTTTTTGACCTTTCATGTCTAACTATTTTGAGTTTGGGTTTTGTTTTTGACAATCTTTTGAACTTTGAATATGACTTTTTCAACTTTTGTGTCGAACTAGTATCACTTTGAGACAAAATTTGTAGGGTTTTGCGTTCAACTTTTTGGTTATGAGACGAAATTTGGGGGTTAAGTGTTACATTAGTTGTCTTTTAGAGTAACTTTTTGGACTTTGCCTATAAATTGTTGGGTTTTGTGTCTAACTATTCTGAGTTTGGGTTGTCTTTTTGACAAAGTTTTGGACTTTGTATATAACATTTACGACTTTTGTGTCGAACTAGTATCACTTTGGGACTAAATTTTTAGGGTTTTGAGTTCAACTGATTGGTTATGAGACGAAATTTTGGGGTTAAGTGTTACATTAGTTGTCTTTTGGAGTAACTTTTTGGACTTTGCATATACATTTTTGAGCTTTGCATCTAACTATTTTGAGTTTGGGTATTCTTTTTAACAAACTTTTGGATTTGAATATAACATTTACGACTTTCGTGTCTAACAATTACGACTTTGGGACTAAATTTGTAGAGTTCGTGTTCAACTTTGTGCATATGAGCCGAAATTTTGGGATTAAGAGTTACATTAGTTGTCTTTTGGAGTAACTTTTTGGACTTTGCCTATAAATTGTTGGGTTTTGTGTCTAACTATTTTGAGTTTGGGTTGTCTTTTTGACAAACTTTTAGACTTTGTATATAACATTTACGACTTTTGTGTCGAACTAGTATCACTTTGGGACTAAATTTTTAGGGTTTTGAGTTCAACTTTTTGGTTATGAGACGAAATTTTGGGGTTAAGTGTTATATTAGTTGTCTTTTGGAGTAACTTTTTGGACTTTGCCTATACATTTTTGAGCTTTGCATCTAACTATTTTGAGTTTGGGTTGTCTTTTTGACAAACTTTTGGACTTTGCATATAACATTTACGACTTTCGTGTCTAACAATTACAACTTTGGCCCTAAATTTGTAGAGTTTGTGTTCAACTTTGTGAGTATGAACCAAAATTTTAGGGTTTGGAACTAAGTTTTCTTACCTGAAATGATCATCTTTACTGTTGTCTGTCATTCGTTGAAGTGATAAAGATATGGAACTCCAAAGTCTAAGAGCTGAAGTAATCACCTTTAATGATGTATGTCGTTCGTTGAAGTGGGAAACATTGGTATTAAAGCCTTCAGCGGTCAAAATGAGGTCATAGAACTCTTCTGGAATTGCCTCAGGGGTCAAAACGAGTTCAAGTAACCCACCACCCCGCATTTTTCCCCCACTGCTGACCCGACAGCCACTACCTACGCTTGGGCTAACGCGCTTTTCTGATTGGTTAATCCACCTGTCAGCCATTTCTTCGCCCCGCCTCCTATGTTAATACTCTTTTCTGATTGGTTAATCCCGATATCAAGCGATGTTGGCATAGTCACTCGCTGATTGGCTAATTTATTCATTTCTTACCAGGTTATATTTAAACTAGACGGCGTTATAAGTTTGGTTGATTCAAGGAAAGTTACTGTTCACACTAGCGGATTTTTGCACAGTAAGTTGGCTTGTTTTCTCTTAAAGTATGTTAAGGCTTATCGATAACAGGTTATATTCGGTGTAGATGATTGAGACTATATTTTACGCTGTAAGTTTGAATGTTTTCTCTTAAAGTATGGTAAGACTTAACGATAACACGTTATTCAACTGTATTGATGTAAAGTAGTTTAGATAAGTAATGTTGAATGTAATGTTCCTTCATTTTTCTTATTGGTTGATTAAAGTATGATATACCAGACAACCGCCATACACCCCACATACCACACTAGATGACCTTCGTACACCCATCACGACATACTAGCCGACCTCCATTGACCCATCACGGCACACTAGACGACCCCTATACAACCATCATGACACACTAGACGACCCCTATACAACCATCATGACACACTAAACGCCCTCTATACACCCAATATGACACACTAGACGACCTCCGTACACCCATCACGGCACACTAGACGACCCCTATACAACCATCATGACACACTAGACGACCCCTATACAACCATCATGACACACTAGACGACCTCCGTACACCCATCACGACATACTAGCCGACCTCCATTGACCCATCACGGCACACTAGACGACCCCTATACAGCCCTTATTACACACTAGGCGACCTCCATACACCCATCGCTGCGATGAACATACTAGCAAGACAGATTGTATAAGCTGTAAGGGTGTTAAAGCGTACACCAAACGAACGCCCGGGCTTTTAAACTAGAGTACGAAGGGACAGCTCTTGTTAGCTTATGTAGTAAGACGTACCATTGTAGTGGGGATTACGATAAAATCAGTTGTAAAGGGCTAAGCAAGCAACACAACAAATTAGATAAAGATATGTTTTTAGAGGTTCTCGCCACGCAAAAGGCTAAGGGTGGGAAAAATGTAGGTTTCAAAGTCTTAAATAATTCTATATTTTCCTACAGTCAAACAAGAAATGCTCTTTCCTATTTCTATATAAAAAGAAAGGTAGCTGATGATAACGTCTCGACAACTCCTCTAGATATTTAACTCTTTACACTACCAGCTTAGACTACCCAGCAATCTCTAACAGTTTCACCCCTTATGATTCATTTATGACACAACGCTAAGCAGACACCCAACTACCTATCTATAAATAAATGTTATCCATGTAGTATATATTGACTCAATGTACTGAATATGTTTGTAATGTTATATAATATCCACTGTATGTTATACACCTATTGAGATAATAAAAGAATAAAAATATATTTGTCTTCTGTCTTATATTGATCGTTTTTCATTGATGTTGTATAATCTACTAACCTATCACTATCGCTCAAGTACATAAAGAACTCCAAAGTCCGCACACACCAGACATAAACAGGTCACTTCCGGGTCACCGGGACCAGAGGTCAACATCCCGACACGAGCGGTCATGGTTAACTCCCCCTGCGCCGCACGCTTTATGCGCGCCGCGCGCCGCCCTATATATCTTTGTTAATTTAGCGCCACAATACGGGTCAGTTCCTTCCTGCTATACTACTACTGTTTTTAGCTGCCAATCAAGGGATACTGTTTGTTGAGTCCATGTTGCATTAAAGATTCTATGTAGCCATCTGATACTTGGATTATTTCCGCTGGTAGCCCATCATCATCATCATTATGTACCCTGCCGGTTGGCGTAGGCGATCATGTCCCTCCACAATCTTCTATCTACAGTGCATCGTATCAGTTCTGTTGTTGAATGTTTTCCATGCCATGACACCAAGCTATCCAGTATTTTCTCTCTTTGTCGTCCGCGATCTCTCTTTCCTTTTATTTTGCCAGTTGTAACCAAGTATTCCAATTTTCCTCTTCTCATGATGTGCCCGAAAAATGTTGATTGCTTCTTTCTGATGTTTTTAAGAGCTCCCTTTTGTGTTGGCCTCTTTGAGAACTTCCTCATTGGTCTTTTTAGCTGTCCAGGGAACTTTGAACATTCTTCTGAGAAATCCCATCTCTGTGGCCTCTAATCGTCTTTTCATTTGTTTGTCTACTGTCCATGATTCGCTTCCATAGGTCAGAATTGGTTCTGTATAGCACCGATGAACTCTCTTTCTCATTTTTATTGACATAGATGTGTTGCATAAGATATTTTTCATTTTCTGAAATGCTATTTTGGCCTGAGCTATTCTGCTTTTTATTTCTGTGGTGCATCTCCCATCTGATGTTATTATTGTGCCCAAGTATTTGAAACGTTGTACTTGTTTCAGGTTTGTCTCGTTTATTTTTATGCTGCATGATGGTGATGATTGTTTCTTCGATATAACCATTACTTCTGTTTTCTTACTATTCAGACTGAGACCTTTCTTGTTGCTTTCTTTTACTATTATGTCTATCATTTCTTGTAGTTCGTTCTCTGTCTCTGCTATTAATACTGTGTCATCCGCATATCGCAAATTATTTATGTTGTGACTGTTGACTTCAATTCCTTTTTTGTCTACTATTGATCTCATAATATATTCGCTGTAAAGTGAAAACAAATCCGGCGACAGAACACAGCCTTGTCTGACTCCTTGTTTTATAAATTGAAATTGTCCTGTTTGGTTGTTAATTCGTATAGCTGCTGTTTGTTGCCAGTACATGTTTTTTTATGATTCGCAGATCCTTGCCATCAATGTTTAATTTCTCCAGCATATTTATTATTTCCACATGCTTTACTTTGTCAAATGCTTTTGTGTAGTCTATAAAGCACATATATAGATATTTCTTTACCTCTATAGATCTTTCTATCAATGTCCTTAAGATGTATATAGCATTATTGGTGCCCTTTCCTTCCACAAATCCACATTGTTCCTCACTTATTCTGGTTTTATTTTGTTCCTTACACGTCTCATGATGATTCTTAGTAATATTTTAGTCATATGGCTCATGAGACTAATAGTGCGATGGTCTTCACAATCAGTGGCGCCTGACTTCTTCGGTATAGCTACAAAGATAGATTTTAGTAGATCTTCGGGTATATGTCCAGTGTTATATATGTCATTGAGTAATTTTGTTATGACTTGTACTCCCAGCTCTCCTAATGCATTTATCTCTTCGGTCTTAAGCCCATCAGTTGCTGGTATTTTATATTTAAGCGACTGTTTTACAGCCTTTTTTTTCTATTATTATATCTGGTTTCACGTCATCTATAGTTTTCCTAAGGCTTGTGGGCTGAGAGGAAAGTCTCGAATTCACCCAAATTTTGTGACTGCTTCAGCTATGCGAGCTATAAATGGCAGACGTCATTTTACCACAACAGCTCCTGTTCGCAAAGCTGAAAACGTCACTAAAGTTTGGTGATGCCTTTTAGCCAAGGAAGGGCCTTATTCATACTATAGATGACTGTTCTAGCTCGGTTGCTTTATCATCTTGTGTCAATTTGAATAATCTTCCAGGTGATTGAGAAGTTCCTTGAAGTATTCATTCCGTCTTTTTGCTACTTCAGATGAATTTAATAGTTATTTCACAATATTTGCCGCTGATTACTTCTGTGGGGTTGTAATTCTCATAATGTTTTCATATACACTTACTATATACGATCGGGTCAAATGGCCTCCAAAAATAGGTAAAGGAAGGAAGTTCTTCAGGTTTCGCTTCCATGTAAGGAGTGTTAGTCGTGTAGTATTGTCTGTTCACACGATTTGAAAACAAATGACTCATCCGCTGTTTTCGGACGGTTAAAGTTTGTCCATCATCATCATCATTAAGTGCCGTCTTCGCATAGAAAGTTGGCTACTATGGAGCGCCATTTCACTCTGTCTCTTGCTTTGATGGAGCAGATTGTCATAGTTTGATTTGTCCATCTATTGATGTTACTCACCATGTTAGTCTTGGTCTGCCTCTATTACCTTGTATTTTCCTTTGAATGTATTACTTTTAGTAGGCTGTTGTGTCTTTCCACATGCCCCCAAAATTCCATTTGTCTTGTTCTTATTGTATTTAGTAGTTCTCTTTTCATTTTTAGTTGTTTTAAAACTTCATCATCTGTTTTCTTTTCTTTCCATCAAATTCTACCTATTCTTCTATAATTCCACGTTTCAAAGGCTTCAATTTTCGGTCTGTTTTCTTGTCTAAAGTGTGTCCAATTTGTTTAATGGTCAGGCCAGGATAAAGCGGATGTACAATGCCTGGCTAGGGCAAACAAAATAGCGTCCTTGCATCATAAAAAAATTATCATAATAGCTACAATCTTAACTACCTTGAAACATATTCTGGCACATGGTCTTTCGTTTTCTGCTAATGAATCTCCAAACGCTCCCAGAATTCTTGTTTTAATTTCTTGATCTTCCTGTTGATTTGTCTGCAGTATAATTTATAGTTTATCTCTCTCTCTCTCTCTCTCTCTCTCTCTCTCTCTCTCTCTCTCTCTCTCTGCGATCAGGATTCAATCGGAGTAGGACTCCAGATTCTCACACGAAGACAGCTGTCTGTTTAAGCCTGTTAGATCCACTCCGCTTGAATACCTGTTAAAACGTTGCACTGTGTTCTGCACCAGTGGCCCAGTGCATCCAATTTCAGCCAGAATTTTGTTCAGGTTTGCTTTCCTTAGCCTTTGATTGTCCCCAATCTTCCTGCAAGACAGCAGATGATCTTTTCTGTAGGGGGATTTGCCCATAGATGGTCGGCCCTCCCAGGTTTACGAGCACCATCTACCCTAGTCACTAGAGGTGACTAACACAGACATGCGACTTGTAATATGAGGAAACTGCAACAAGGAACACTTTTCATGCACAGCCTCCAACTGTTCCCGCTGCCTATCTCCATATACCGGTAAGTCACGTCCTCTTGAAAATGATGACGTCGTAGCACTTGATGATGTTAGGTCATCGTTGATAACTCCAATTCCGAACATATAGACACACAGTGAGTCGTCAAATTATCCCCCTCGCACATCAAACAGCAGACCGTAAGATTTGCGCACGGTTTATATAAATTTCTTCGCTCGATGATTTTGTCTAATGTTTATAAGTCATTTTCTTCTTTTCTACTACTTTACCTTCTTCACGCCACCACGGACTGTGTTTGAAATTTTACCTTTCCCGCTCTTTCATTGTCCCTCTATACTGCAGTACTGAGTAAATTGATTATGCATTCCTTTTACTCCTGCACATTGCTGTCCACTTCAGGTGATAGTTGTTTAAGTGTTGTTTCTACTTTCTGTTGCAAATGTACTTTAATACCTTCTTGTTTCAGATTTGTTGTCTGATTAATTCTTGACTTTTGGCTGTTTTCTCATACTGATATTTTGTGTTTTAACATCTTATGCTCAGCATCACATAAACCATTAGGGATTGCTATTGCATTATGCATATTCATCTTCCTTTTACTCTTCTTAATAAATAATCAGTGTGACTTTTGATGGTGATGACTTTCCATTTATACCATCGACATGTTGCGAGTTTTTGGAACAAAAAAAAAAAAAAATGTGTTGGTGATGAAAAGACTATACTGACTACTTAGTTTCAAAATTCTTGGCACCTTCTAATTTATTTCGCTACTCTTTAGTTGCTTGTGGTCCTAGGAAATGTTCATACTCTTGTCTGCTAATTGAAACCTTCTGTTGAAAACATCAGTTACATAGTATGCTATCTACTTCTGCTTTTTTGTTTCAAACCGTGCATCGAAGAGGCCATCAAGTTACTAAATGTTTTTTTTTCGGAATGCGTTCTAGCTGGGAAAAAATAAAAAAAAAAAAAAAAAAAAAAATATATATATATATATATATATATATATATATATATCCGGCTTGTTGCAGGAGCTACTGAGTTAAGTGCTCTGTGCACACCGTGAGCTGTGTGTTTCATCCGTTTTAATCATGTTTCGATATTCTAATTGTTTACGATGAATGATGATATCATATGACAGGGAACATTTGGCTGTGCTCACTTTCTGTGCGGTTTCGCCTTATGTCTTTTGGCGTGTATTGAGATTGCTACGATGGGAACTAAAGCTACCATTCTTTGTTTGGGAGATGAGATAGTAATTTGGATGATTCCACTGGCACGGCGATTGAGCAATTATGGATTTTAATTCGTTTGAAGCGATACCGGGGCCTTCCATAACCAAAGAACCAAATATACCCTATATACCCTATATATATAATCCGATATATTCTATATATACAATCTTATATATCCTATATATAATCCTATATATCCTATATATAATCCTATATATATATATATAATCCTATATATCCTATATATATAATCCTATATATAATCCTATATATCATATATATATATATATATATATTTATATATATATATATATATAATCCTATATATCCTACATATCCTATATATATATAATTCTATATATCCTATATATATAATTCTATATATCATATATATATATAATCCTATATATCCTATATATATAATCCTATATATAATCCTATTTATATAATCCTATATATATAATCCTATATATAATCCTATATATCATATATATATATATAATCCTATATATCCTACATATCCTATATATATAATCCTATATATCCTATATATATAATCCTATATATCATATATATATAATCCTATATATCCTATATATATAATCCTATATATCATATATATATAATCCTATATATCCTATATATATAATCCTATATATCATATATATATAATCCTATATATCCTACATATCCTATATATATAATCCTATATATCATATATATATATATATATATAATCCTATATATCCTACATATCCTATATATATAATCCTATATATATATAATCCTATATATATAATCCTATATATCATATATATATAATCCTATATATCCTATATATATAATCCAATATATCCTATATATATATATATTTATATATAATATGGTCCTTTTAGGAGCCACGATAGCTCAGTGGTTCGTGAATTGGACTTCAATGGTCAAGAGGTAGGGTTCGATCCCAATCGACGTCTTCAGGGTTCACCCAGCCTTAAATGGGTACCGGATTTTTTCTGGGAAAGTAAAGCAGCACGGGTGTAATATCGACCACATTACCCCAAAAATCATGTCTGTAAAATGTATGATCACTAACACCATATTACTATAAGCCACTTGGTGTGACGGGGCTCTTTACTTTTTTTTTTTAAACTATATATGGCCCTTTTTGTCTTGTCAGATGGTCTAGTGGAGGCTATTGTGTATTTTTTTGAGGTTTTGTTTTCATCAAACAGCTTCTCTCGTGGGTAATCTACCAATGTTTGACAAACGCGCGCGGTCACAAAATGAACAAGTCAGGCCCATCGGTCCACACGGTTTTCCATCCGTTTTCATGAGTCATTTCTCTTCTAAGTTTTGCTTTAGCACAGTCTCAAATGATGTTATACCATTCCTTACACATGCTCTCCATGATGTGCGATCACTTGCCAGATGTTCCCAGTCATATTCACATATGGAGAAGTCATTCAGAGATAATTATATATATTGAATTAACATTTTTTTTTTAAAGTGGTATGGTTACAACTTTACGTAGGTGATAAAAAAAAAAATCAAAAGTAGAACGAATTTTCTGCCAAGTTGGCCTATTATGCATGGCGATAATATGCTAGACAATTTAAACAGGAGAATAGGTTATTTCCTGTGGTTCGTAGCTTGGTCAAACACCGACTGGACTGTAATTGATAAGGCCGGCTGACAGGACAGATACGGGTACACAATAAAGTAAAAGTACTTGTTTGACCAAACTCCGCATCACATAAAGGTGACTTATTTTCCTTGTTTTGATATTCAAGTATATGATCGCCTACCTGCGTCCGCCATGTCAGCCAGCGTTATCAATTCCAGTTCAGTCGGTGCTCGACCAAGCTCCAGACCATATATATATTATATGGATATGGCCTTTGGTGTCTTGGCAGACGGTTGGCAGCAAGTAATCATGATAAATCAGTAGTTTAGTAAAATATTACCGTCTTATGCTGGATGCTATTTTTGTTGAACCTTCTCTCGTGGCTGAATCTGCCAATATTGGACAGACAGATCCGACCTCAGAATGAACAAAATATATTCGTGGTGCTTGACCTCGTCTTTCTCCTGCACCTTTTGTCTTCTGAATTTGATATCATCACTGCATCGAAAGTTACTATGCCATTTTTAATTGTTGCTCTACGTGTGCCATGATCTGCAGTTAGATCCTCACAGTTTCTTTCACTGATAGAGAATTCCCTCAAGGTAACCCTGCAAACATCCTCAGGCGCTATGCCACTGAGTACGGGTTCGATCCTGCTTTGGTCCATATTTTTTTCTGTTGTTGGTTATTTGTCAATTTTTCCGAGTGCTGTAAACAAACCTCTACCTCTGAATTGATTCACGGATTATCGCCTCGGAAGTTTCCCTCTATAATAATATTCATTTATTATTATGTGTCTCCAGTCTAAACCACTGGAAACTACTATTCGTGCTGTTTCGTCCTAAATGTTTGTCTGCAACGCAAGTATTCAGGCCTACCCTATCCGGGAGATACTTGTCTTAACAGGAAAAAAAACAGATACACTATGTATTTCCGAGCTGTGATCGCAACGTTATGCTATAGTCATGAGAACAAATGCGCGAAAGACATTGCCTACGAAGCTAATTTTTTAGTTAGCTGAGTGGCAGTGTTCCCTAGCGTAAAGCGTTTGGCTTTTCGTGGCAAGGCGCTGTGCCACTGAGTAGGGGTTCGATCCTGCTTTGGTCCATATTTTTTTCTGTGGGCAAGGACACATGCTTGTTTGACTCCACAATTCATTTCAAAGGGCTGGGAAGATCTACCATCAACCTGGATGATGGGAGACATATTGTTGTGAAATAGTTAGATCATATTGAGTAAAGCGGGAGGGTAGCCAACATTTTCTATCAACCTGTATAGACCTGCTCTGTCCACGATGTCAAAATCCTTTGTGAGACAAGCGAAGGCTATACATAGAGGTATTCTCTGTTCCTTGCACTTGTTCTGCAGTTGGCGGAGAGCAATAGTCATATCGGTGGCTGACAGTCCAGCTCTAAAACCACACTGAGTCTCAGGAAGGATACGTTTTGTCAGTTGATGTAGGCGATCTAGAGCAATTCTTACGAATGTTTTTTTTCAGTTATACTTATGAGGGAGATATCACTATAGTTGCTACAATCGCACCTGTCCCCTTATTTTTGTAAAACGTTACAATCTTGGCATCTTTCATGTCCTGGAGTATATCTTAGCTTCTCCAGCATTGGACAAGGAGTTTGTAGAGGTGGAGCAGAAAAGGGAATGGTGTCGTTAGCAGAAGCTTTTCCACAAGGGAGGTCGTGGATGACGTCATGACGTTCCGTCTCAGTGAGTTCATTGTCCAGTTTGGTCAGCACTGAGTATTTTGGGAACAGCTGGTCTAGGAGTGGGTTTGCTGGTTTGTCTTCATAATAGAGAATTTAGTGATGTTCGACCAGCTTTACAGCTATTTAGTTTTGTCACTGATAGGCTTAGCGGTTGCGTCTTTTAAGGGAGACATCTTTTTAGTTGTTGGGCCTTTATGTTGTTATACTTTGTTCATGAATCACCCAGCTCAGCAGCTTTCTGGATCATAGAGCACATATTTGACCAGTACTCGTTCGCACATCTCCTTGATTCCCGTTGTACTTCTGCTCTTGCTTGTTTGAACTGATCCTTTGTGTTCTAGCTTGGGTAATTCTATAAGTTAAAGGGAGCCTCGTTCTTCTTCTCTACAAGGGACATGAGTTTATCGAGTTTTCTTGAACCCAATCCTTGGTGAAGTGTTTGTCTTTACCAACAGAAGAGATGGCACAGTCAAGGATGTGCGATTTTAGCCGGTTCCATAATTCATCTACCTTATCTAGGTCTTCTGCTTTCTCCGTGCATTTCTGGAAGGTCTTAAATAGGACTTGGTCGTCGGGTAATTTTGCTACAGTCTACAGCGATATTAATCTTCAGTCTGGATGGTTCTCTAGATTTGTATATCCTATTGATGGTTGCCTTTACTTTACTAATGACAAGTGCGTGGTCTGTGTTAGTCTGTGCTATGGTATGCTCTGATTATTCTAACATTATTTAAGTGTTGTCTGCCAACTACAACAAAGTCCAGCTGGTGCCAATGCCCATACCTTGGGTGGCGCCATGTTGCTTTTTGTCGGTTCTTAATACTGAAAAAAGGTATGGTAGCACACAGGTTGTCATGGAAACATCATTCTAGTAGTAGTAGTATCTGACCATTCATTTTGCCATTACCATGATGGCCTAGGCATGATGGCCACGAATGATGGTCAGATGCAATGCACGTTTTAGATCACCCAGCACTTAAAGTGTTCTACTTTAGGGATTGAATCCAAGGTAACTTGGTGCATCTTGTAAAATTTATCTTTATCTTTTGTGGTTGCTGCCATAGTCGATGCGTACTCGCTGATGATATTGATTGGTCCAACTTTTGAATATATTTTTAGTGCTATTATCCGTTCTGGTGCACTATTAGGGGTGTTTATAGAATGCTTGAGCTTATGTACAGCAAAACCCACCTACCCACCATTATAACGATAATAAGAAATTATGAAATAGAAGTAACTTCAATATTAGTCAAAATGATATTGTATACAAATATATAGTTTAATATTCCAATATTAGATTTAAGAGCTTCCAAAAACCAACAGATAAAAAGAACCTAGAGAAACTGTTTAATAGCCTAAATACATACTAGTTTTTGATATGTTATCGAATTATTGAGTTATTTGCTGGTCATCATCTTTGCACTCGGAACATATCCCCCAGATCCCCTCCTCAACAAGTCCCGCAGTGTACAGCGACTCCAGTCTGCGCTGGTTGATAAGTCTTCTTATACGCCCACTAAGTTTCTCGTTCCTGGCTGTGCCCATCTTAACTCCCATTCATCCGAAGGTGTGACGTGGACTCATGGTTGTCGAAGTCCTGTGCCCTCCCCACATCTTGGTGGGCATTGATGATTTTAATACGTGGTAATTTTTAATGCGAATCTAATATAGTACGCACATTTCCGCTGTTGTGACAATGTATTTGCCAATAAAGCATTAAATGAAATAAAAATAATAACATTGTGTTTTTTTGTGTGAATATGTAGAGAGAACTATGAATTTGTATTTTTAAAATTGGTGCTCAATTTAAAACATAAATCTTTTCTATCAAGGTTATTGGAGTGACTCTCTTTTTTTTTTCTTCCACACTGCTGGTTTGTTATATTATTGAATATTGTTTTAGCACTTTGCGTTGATTATAACCTGTCCATAATTATGGCCGATCCAGCCCCTAAACTCGAGTCTTTGACTTTACCCATATATTATTTTCGGTCTGTTTAGGAAGACCAGAAAGCTTTTCGGTAACAACTACTGTGGTATACATACATCATATCTGAACTTATTTTTATAAGTATCACTTCTAACTCTTTTCTTGTACTAAAAATTTGCTTAACTAACTCAAGTGAGTAACTTATCTAAGTACTAAGTTACTACTACTTTACCTTCATTATCATTATTCATTATCTATTTATCTATCATTACTTACTACTAAATTCCTAGTAACTAGTAGTAGTAGTTAGTATAGTATTGTTATTGAATTGTAGTATTGTTATTATTCATATTATTTACTACTATATCGCCGTGACTTATGATATGATGATGTTTCTATGAGTGTCAAGTTTCATGTTTGTTTAATTATTATAATTATACTACTGAACTCAGTATGAGTACTCACTCAGCGCAGTGACTTTACTTTAATATAAGTTACTTATAATTATAATACTAGGCTAGTCAAGTAGTCACTCACTAAATAACTTATTATTAAAAGTGACCTACTTTTACTTAACTTAGTAAGTTCAGGGCAACAAACAGCAGCTATGACGAATTAACAAAAGACAATTCCAATATATAAAACAAGGAGTCAGACAAGGCTGTGTTCTGTAACCGGATTTGTTTTCACTTTACAGCGAAATATTATGAGATCAATAGTAGACAAAAAAGGAATTGAAGTCAACGATCACAACATAAATAATTTGCGATATGCGGATGATACAGTCTTAATAGCAGAGACAGAGAACGAACTACAAGAAATGATAGACATAATAGTAAAAGAAAGCAACAAGAAAGGTCTCAGTCTGAATAGTAAGAAAACAGAAGTAATAGTTATATCAAAGAAACAATCATCACCATCATGCAGCATAAAAATAAACAAGACAAATCTGAAACAAGTGCAACGTTTCAAATACTTGGGCACAATAATAACATCAGATGGGAGATGCACCACAGAAATAAAAAGCAGAATAGCTCAGGCCAAAATAGCATTTCAGAAAATGAAAAATATCTTATGCAACAAATCTGTGTCAATAAAAATGAGAAAGAGAGTTCATCGGTGCTATATAGAACCAATTCTGACCTATGGAAGCGAATCATGGACAATAGACAAACAAATGAAAAGACGATTAGAGGCCACAGAGATGGGATTTCTCAGAAGAATGTTCAAAGTTCCCTGGACAGCTAAAAAGACCAATGAGGAAGTTCTCAAAGAGGCCAACACAAAAAGGGAGCTCTTAAAAAAACATCAGAAAGAAGCAATCAACATTTTTCGGGCACATCATGAGAAGAGGAAAGTTGGAATACTTGGTTACAACTGGCAAAATAAAAGGAAAGAGAGATCGCGGACGACAAAGAGAGAAAATACTGGATAGCTTGGTGTCATGGCATGGAAAACATTCAACAACAGAACTGATACGATGCACTGTAGATAGAAGATTGTGGAGGGACATGATCGCCTACGCCAACCGGTATGGCACATGATGATGAGTAAGTTCAGGAAAAGTGGGTCTCTGTAGTCAGAGTAGTCAATATTAAATTATAATAGTAGTCAGGTAGTAGAACTAAAAATTTACTAAAAACAATATAATTGAACATATCGTCCAATGCCTCATGGTGCTATGACTATTTGTACTATTTACTATTACAATTATTACAAATCGTGTCTCAGTCCACTGACTGTGAGTTGTGAATATTTTTGGTTTATACTTTATAATAATATAACATTATTTTTATTTTATTTTTCAGGATCAAAGCTAAGAAATTTAGTAGTATGAACATAAACTATAGTTATTAGTAGTATATTAGTATTAATTATTAGTATATTAGTGGTATAAGTAGTATGCTATAAATATGAGTATTGCTGAGTATGAGTAAAAGCAATGAAGTCTTAAAACAACAAAAAATGCAAAGAGAACTACTTAAACGCAATTCAAACAAGACAAATGAGATTTTTGGGGCATTTTAAAAGTTTATAAAAAAACACAACAGCCGGCTAAAAGTAATCTTGGAAGGGAAAATACAAGATAAAAGAAGCAGACCAAGACTAACATGGACGAGTAACATCAAAAGATGGACAAGTCAGCCTATTGCAATTTACACCATCAAAGCAGGAGACAGAGCGGAATGGTGCTCCATGGTAGCCAACCTTCAATGCGGAGATGGCACTCTATGAAAAAAAAATGAAAATGAGTATGATATGCTTACCATTTTATTTTGAACTATATATACTTTATTTGGTAAAGGCCTAGTTTACAGTACAATAAATTTCAGTGAAAGAATGGTCTCCCCTTAGTTGACATCACAACAAAACTATATTGGTTTTCTAGTGGTTCTCAAATAGTGTTCAAAATCACAAATTAAATCGCTTCACAATTCAGGTGGTATTATTTTTTAAAAATTAAGTGTGGACATTTAGTTTAGGTAACTTTGTATGTTCTAGTGTGCTTCCCTGATGAATTATGCCCTAATTTTAGGTGAGTGCTAATTAATTTGTTATTATTAGAACATGCATACTTGAAACAAATATTGATAATAAGATATAACACTAACACAGTCACTATAACTAGATCGCAAATCTTTTGTGCCAATGGACCATTCCAGTCATTTTTAATGCTGAGATGAAAATTTGATGATTAAGATGATGAACGATATTATTGTAAAAATCTGCCACAAATGAGCACCATGATTGTGAACAAGCTGTGTCGGAAACATAGGACTTTACTCTCGTGTTGTTTCTCTTTACAGATTGAGAACAACAGAATAAAGTGCAGTGTTTACTCAAGGGGATATTACTCTTATATATAACTCCACAGTATTTCTGGTCAAATAGGCCTCCGAATCGGTATGACCAAAACAAAAGTCCAGGATATTACCAACAATGCCTCTGATATAACACTTGACAAGATACTTTACAAATAGTTAAACATTTTACCTACCTATTCTTTAAAAAACTAATGAGATCGTAATTACTCAGGAAACTAAACACAAATTATATTGTTCAATTTCTATGTGATACAATTGCTAACATATTAATGTAAAAGTTGTAAATCCACCCAGCAGATTTTATATAGAAAATTAAATCCCTTTGAAAACAAATGTCTATATAAGATCTCAAACATAAGCTGGAAGAATACATTTCAAAGGAACTGATAAGAAATGAATTTAAACAAGAACATATGTTGAATTTTGTAAGAAGAAGGTGGAAATATATGTGTAATTTGCTGAGATAGAATGAAAAAAGGCTTTCTCATCCAGCATTCAAGTGGAAATCATCTGGTAAAAGAAACAAGGTAGACCAGAAAAGTCGCTGCACAGAACAATTGTTAATGAGGGCTCAGCCTTGGGACTATGAAACCAACCCAAACCTACAAGAAATAGTAAGTTGTCAATCATGAAGAATTTCCACATTTTGCCAGAGAGAAAAATTAATACAAAATATATACTTTTATTACAACTTGAAACAGAACAAGAGGGTAATTTACTGCATATAACATTTCTTTTTGAGAATATCATTAGTTGAAGTGTTGGAAGAAACTTAGCAGTGAAGCATACCATCATACCAATACAATAAGTTTAATAAATAATTTTAATTACTATAATAACTCTTAGAAGTCCGTGGTTTTTTAAAAGTATTTTGGAATATTTGAGGCAGGTATTTGTGGGCTACCACAGAAGTCTTGCTTTGGTTTGAACCTAGATTTATTATAAATAAGTCTATTGAATTGAGGATTGGATGAGCTTTTGCTTAGTTTGAGTGTTTTTGGAATTATAATAATGTGTTTACTGAATAATGTGACCTAATTTCTTTGTTACTAAAAATAAACACTACCTAAAATTGCTCAACATAAATAGTTACCAAGAAGGAGGAAAAAAAGTATGAGGATTATTTTGAAAATCTTTAATACAGTCATTTACAACATTCATTTTACGTAAATTAATGAAAATACTTTGAAAAATAATAAATTAGAAGTACACATTTTTAAAATGCATATAAAATTGACAAACAGTAGTCAAATTGTTCTTAATGTTGCATAAACACATATACAATAGTATATCTTATGTTAGAAAGGAAGGATACCATAATTCATTTTGAAAAAAAATTAAAGACATATATCCACAAAGGTTATAACAAAATGTAATAGTTAATTAAATAAGGTATATACATACTCACACACAAGTGCGCTTGCTTACACACTTTCATACACGAACTCAAACATGCAATGAGTGAAAGTAGCCTGCTGGTTAGGAAAACATCTGCATCAGTTACCAGTCTTATTATCACTTGCAGGAAGACAATTTATCTTGCTGCTGAAGCAGAAAAATCTTATTGCATGTCTGACATATAGACTTCTCACTTCTATTCTTTTGGTTTGGTAACAGAGAAAACAATTTAGTAACAAATGAGATATAGTTGAAACAACCTGATGACAGTTATATTTACTTTATTTACAATCTCAAACAATGGAACAATAATATTTTTGTCTAAACCAGTCTGTTTCTTTATGAGCTCATTAGTAAAATAAAGCTGTCAATACTCCTTAGGTGGTGTCAAAGCTGCATAACTTGTGCTGTTTTTGATGTTCTTGAAATAATAATAATGCATTAACCCTAGCTATGTCCTAAAAATGATAAAATAAAGTTTTCAAGTGCTTATTGGTTTACTTAAGGGATTTGAATTTAGAAATTACTTAATGAGACCTATCTTCTGCCATATACTTATTATAATCACAAAAACTGACAGGTCAACATTTATTTCTTCAATGATACTATGACATTTTGTTCTATATATACATGATGTTTTAGAATTTAAAGATTTGAGCATAGTGGTAATCATACTAACGATTTTATTATTCTTTCCTTGAATAATCCCTATATTGTCCCTTCTAACCATCTCACCTTGCACTTTTCCCTGGTATCACTTAATTTTAACTCTCCTGGAGATGCCCTTTGATTTGCTAAAATGATGCCACAAGCTGATATTTTTTTCATTTGATAAATTTATAAATAAATGAAAAAAAAAGTATAATAATTATCCATAAATATTCTATATCCCTGACAGAAGAGGATTTTTTCATAATTTCATAATGTCAGATCCCAACCCTTGTCTTGAGGAGCTGAATCTTTCCCAGTGTATACTTCAAAGTTATATGTATATCCTGTTACTGTATAGTGATCTGCTGCTACCCACAATTTCATTCTCCATTTTGTTGGTTCATCCTTGGTGTTGAATGCTTTAGATAGTAAGCAACATACAGGGTAAGTCAACATCTAACCAACTTAATTAAAAGTCTCTACATCAACAGCAGCTGCACATTCAGAACATCAGTTTACACAGACAGGAAAGTGTACTATTCCCCCCCCCTACTGTTTATTACATACATGGACTATATATGCAAGTTAGCAAACCCATCAGAGACAGAGGATATCAACAAGCTTCTATTTACAAATGACCAGGCACATGGAAAAATAGAAAACCTACAAGAACATTTATATAGACTCAACAGCACAGGCACTAAATACAACATGAAAATCAACATCAGCATAACGATAGAAAGCAGACAACTAAAACAAGTGGTAGAATTTAAATATCTAGGAAGTCTAGTGACAGAGGACAATTCACAAACAGCAGAAGTAGACTCAAGGTGCAACAAAGCTTGTCAAATCATTGGACAGCTATTACCGCTATTGTAGGGTGACCATTCATCCCCGATTTCCGGGGACAGTCCCCGGAATGTAGAAGTTGTCCCCGAAAGAAATTTGTCCCCGATTTCAGTGAATAAATAAATGTTCATACACGGAATCGGCCCTCTTTTAAAGTAATCACTAGGACTCAGGACGTTACTGAGTTGTGTTTCTTTATCCCAGACTGAGCGGCATTAGCAGGAAGATAAAAGAGAAGACTTGGACGCATTGTGTCGGAGATAGCTCTTTGAACTCTTGAAGCGCGGTGCTACGTCACTTCTATTCCCACCACTCACTTCTATTGGGATGGGTTTAATTTTTTAAAAAGCAGACACTCTCTCTCCCCCCACCCCTGCCTTTCCGGACATCTCCCGCCAAAGTATCTCGCCAAAGTCGCCAACAGTAAAAACTAACATTAATTTATCGTGTGAAAGCTTCAGTGAAAAACGTGCTTCAAATCATGAGATCTTGAGAAAGATACACTCAAAAAACAAGTACCACACCGAGGCAACAACCTCTTCAGTATAAATAAGGTACTGTAAACATTACTTTAATACTGCAATTGATATCTATATGTTGTTTAAATTTTTTTAATTTTAAATATTTTTTTTGTTATTGAGAAACACAACTAGCTATTGTAATGTCATTAAGTGCGTGTATCGCATAAGTACCGTGAATATTAACAAAAATAAAATCAAACAGCAAATGAACAGTTATTATGAAATTTAAAGTTATCTTTTTTTTGCATCTACAAAATTTCTTGCGCACACACAGTCACACACCCACCCACACATATTATAAATATATATATATATAAATAAATATATATATGTACACACACACACACACATATATATATATATATATATATATATATATATATATCGTTCGTCCCCGATTTTGTGGGACAGTCTCAGAAATAAGCAAATAAATCCTCTGAAATGTAAAAAATATGACAAATGTCCCCGGAAACAATGGGAAAAAAATGGTCACCCTACACTATTGTCCAATAAAGCAACAACTCAAGGCAAAATGGGCACTCTACAATACAATCTTCATTCCAACTTTGTGTTACCAATGCCAGTCCTGGACCCTAGATGCAAGAACAATAAGAATAATAACCTCTACAGAGATGAAATGTATTAGACGAATGACAGGAAACAGCCTGAGAGATAAGATCAGAAATGAAGAACTGAGAAAAAAACTAGGAATAATCCCTGCCATAGAATATATAAAGAAACAACAGATAAAATGGTTTGGCCACGTGATAAAGCCAGAAATACAAAACACAACACAATTAGCTGTCAGTAAACATTGCGAGAACATCAAACCCAGGAGCCGACCTTGGAAAAGATGGATTGACGGAATATTAGAAACATTAGGAAACATAACAGCAGCATAGGCGAACAGAAGAGCAAAAGACTGCAAATTATATCTCTCCTTGAAGCTGAAAGGCAAGTGTTGGAAGGAAAGAAAAGAAGAATCCTTGAATTACAGTCTTTATGTCCATCATAAAGAGGGGTACGACAGGGATGCCTCCTATCACCAAGCTTGTTCAATCTATACACTGAGCAAATTTTTAAAAACATAGAGATGCCAGGCCTACAAATTAATGGAAAGATAATCAATAAACCTAAGATATGCTGACGATACTGTACTGCTAGCAGAAAATCCTAAAGATCTACAATTACTTAATGAAATAAACATGACAAGCAAAAATATGGACTAGATATGAATATCAAAAAGACTAAAACTATGGTCATAAACAAAGAAGATACTCAAAACCCACAAGTGGATATCAAAATAGAAGGAATAGACCTGGAGACAGTTCAGAACTACAATTACCTTGGACATACTATAACCAGTGATGGAAAATGTACAACTGAAATAAACAAAAGAATAGGAATGGCAAAAAGTAATTTTAATGTCATGAAGAACAGCAAAACAAATAACACCAGGGCTAAAACTAAGAATAGCAAAATGTTACATCTTCTCAATATTCCTATATGGTGCAGAAACATGGACATTAGACAAGAAAACAGAACAGAGAATTGAAGCCTTTGAAATGTGGATATATTGAAGAATAGGTAGAATTGGATGGAAGGAAAATAAAACAAACTATGAAGTCTTAAAACAACTAAAAATTAAAAGAGAACCACTAAGCACAATTCAAATAAGACAAATGCAATTTTTACGTCATGTTAAAAGACAACAGCCTACTAAAAGTAATCCTGGAGGGGAAAATACAAGGTAAAAGAGGCAGAGGCAGACCAAGACTAGCATGGACGAGTAACATCAAAAGATGGACAAATCAGCCTATGACAACCTGCACCATCAAAGCAAGAGACAGAGCAGAATGGCGCTCCATGGTTGCCAACCTCCGTTGCGGAGAAGGCAATCGATGATGATGATGATGTCCATCAGGGTGAAACATCTGAGTCATGTAAACAAGTCGTTGAATAAACAGACCTCTTGCGATAAACAAATAAATAAGCATTTATCCATTCATCATTATCAAGTACCAAGCCAGCTAGCATAGGTGATCATGTCTCTCCACAACTTTCGATCTTGACACTTATTTATAATTTCTGTTGTTGACCTTCTGCCAAGCCATCCTCTTAAGTTGTCTGGTATCTTTTCTCTTTGCTATCCTCTATCTTTTCGTCCCTCGACTTTCCCAGTTGTCACAATATACTGCAGCTGTTCCCTTCTCATTACATGGCCAAAATATATTGATTGTTTCTTCCTAATATTGGAAATTAGCTCTCTCTTTGCTTTGGCCTCTTTAAGAATGTTTTAATTACTCTTCTTAGCTGTCCATAATTTTCTCAATATTTTTCTCTAAAAAAACTTAACAAGATGTTAAGTCTTTATACAACCTCCAGTGATTTTCTTGTCTTGAATTCATTAGTTTTTTAAAGAATAGGTAGGTAATTTTAAAGAATAGGTAGGTAAAATGTTTAACTATATGTACAATTTCTGAAATAAAAGTGTTATATCAGAGATAATAGGATAGAGAAAGCTGGTCATCATAAAAAACAGTGAAAGGGTTTACTGGTCAATATGGTGGATAAGCGATTGTCATCAAGTACCGGGCCTACTGGCGTAGGTGATCATGTCTCTCCACAACTTTCGATCTCGGCAGCTATTTATCATTTCTGTTGTTGACCTTCTGCCAAGCCATTCTCTTAAGCTGTCTGTTATTTTTTTCTCTTTGCTTCCCTCTATCTCTTCGTCCCTCAATTTTTCCAGTTGTTACAATATATTCCAGTTGTTCTCTTCTCATTACATGGCCAAAAAATGATGAATTGTTTCTTCCAAATATTGGAAATTAGCTCTCTTTTTGCTTTTACCTCTCTCAGAACATCTTCATTACTCTTCTTAGCTATCCATGGTACTCTTAACATTCTTCTGTAAAACCACATTTCTACAGACTCCAGTGATTTTCTTGTCTGTTGTCCTATTGTCCATGATCCGTATCCATATGTTAAGACTGGCTCTACATAACATTTAAGAACTCTTTTTCTTGTTTCTATTGTCAAAAATGGATTGCATAGTATCTTTTTCATTTTTTGGAAAGCTGCTTTTGCCTGAGCCATTCTGCATCTCACCTCTTTTGTACATCTTCTGTCTGAGGTTAACAAAGTTCCCAAATATTTAAATTCATTTACCTGTTTTAATATTGTTCCACTTGTCTTTATTTTGCACTGAGGTGATGTCTTTTTCTTTGTTGTTGCCATTACCTCTGTCTTTTTGCTATTAAGGCTGAGTCCTTTATTTTTGCTTTCTTTCACTATAATGTTCAACATTTCTTGTAACTCATTTTCACTCTTAGCGATTAAGACTGTATCATCAGCATACCTTAGATTATTTATATTATGACCTCCAATTGTTATTCCAGGCATGTCCTTTATGGATCTTAAAATAATCTCACTATAAATATTAAACAAATCTGGAGACAGCACACAACCTTGTCTAACACCTTGTTTTATTTGTTGAAACATTTCCAATTGGTTTCCATTTCTTATGGTCGCTGTTTTTGTTGCCAGTACATGCTCTTTATTATTCTTAGATCTTTGCTGTCTACGTTTATGCTTTCTGAAATTTTGATTATTTCTTGGTGCTTTACTTTGTCAAATGCCTTGGTGTAATCTATGAAACATAGGTATAGATCTGTTTTCACCTCTATGGCTCTTTCTACTAAGGCTCTTATGATATAAATGGCATTGCTTGTTCCTTTCCTTTATCTCTAACATAACCACACTGTTCATCGCTAATTTCTGGACTAATTTTGTTTCGCACTCTTCGCATTTTGATTCTTAGTAATATCTTAGTCATATGACTCATAAGGCTTATTGTGCGATGATCATCGCACCCGATTTCTTTGGTAGGGCTATGAATATTGATTTGAGCATGTTGTCTGGTATATATCCGCTGTTGTAGATATTCAATATTTTTATTATTATTTCTATTCCAAAATCACCCATAGCTTCAATCTCTTCTTTAGTTATATTATCTGGTCCAGGAGCTTTGCCTGCTTTCATATTGCGCAAGGCATCTTCCACTTCTTCTCTTAGTATTTCTGGTCCTTCTCCATTATCCTTAATATTTACTTCCGTTCGTTCATCATTATAAAGATCTTTAATGTATTCTGTCCATCATTCCCTTATGTTTTCTTGATCAATCAACAGTTCTCCTTCCTTTGATCTTAGACATCCAGTTTTTGATTGCATATTTCTTCCTGTCAATTCCTCAATTTATTTGTATATAGCTTTAGCATCTCCTTTTTGTTGCATTTCAATCTCTTTGCATCTCTCTTTTAGCCATGCTTCTTTTGCTTCATTGCATTTTACTACAATTTCTTTATTTAATCTCTTATACTCATCTTTATTTTCTTTATTTCTTCTTCTTGTATCCATTAGCTGCAAAATGTCATCTGTCATCCATTTCTTTCTTGAATTTGTCCTCACTGGTGGAATGAACTCTTTTGATGTTTGTTGCATTGATTCTTTTAGCATTTCCCACTGTTCATCAATGCTTTGTATCTTCTCTATTGCATTGTACCGGTTCTGAATTGTGATTTGATATTTGTCTTGCAGCTTCTTTGTCTGATTTTAATAAATCTAAATTTAACTTGATGTTAATTGAGGTTCGTTTTGTTGTTTTTAATTTTACTCTAAGCTTTCCCACAACTGGTACATGATCACTATTGCAATCTGCCCCTGGTCTAGTTTTCACACACACCAGTCTGTTTCTGAATCTATTGCTTATCATTATATAATCAATTTGATTATGTGCATTGTCCCCTGGGCTTTTCCATGTCCACAGACGTCTTGGATGTTGCTTAAACCAGGTGTTTCCTATCATCATGTTGTGTGTTCTTGCCCAGTCAATAAGTTTCTCACCTCTTTCATTCCTCTCGCCTAAGCCATAATGACCAACTACTTCCTCAACTCTTTCCTTTCCAACTTTTGCGTTAAAGTCCCTTAGAACTATGGTGTTTTCATGTGGTTTGCATTTATGAAGTGCCTCATTTAACTCGTAAAATTTATTGTTTCCTCTAGATTCTCTGCTGTTGGTGCATAAACTTGTATAAGATTTATGTCTATTGGCTTGGATAAGCGATAGAAACTGTTAAAGGCTGTGTCTGAAAAGTGTTCCTTGTTGCAGTTTCCTCATATTCCGTGTCTGGCTTGCTGCTGGAGCTACTGAGTTAAGTGCTCTGTGCACACCATGAGCTGTGCGTTTCATCTGCTTTGATCATGTTTCGATATTCCGATTGCTTATGATGAATGATGATATCGTATGACGGGGAACAGATGGCTGTGTTCACGTTCTGTGAGGTTTCACCTTATGTCTTTGGCTGGCGTGTGCTGAGACTGCTATGATAGGGGATGCAGCTACCTTTCTTTGTTTGGGAGATAAGATATTAATTGGAATGATTCCACTGGCACGGGCGGTTGAGCAATTATGGATTTGAATTTGTCTGCAGTGATACTGGGGCCTTTCATAACCATAACCTAGTATCCATGATTCACATCCATATGTTAAGACTTGTTCTATATAGCATTTAAAACCCTTTTTTCTTGTTTCTATTATAAAAAATGGATTGCACAGTATCTTTCCTTATTTTTTGGAAAGCTACTTTTGCCTGAATCATTCTGCATCTCACCTCTGTTGTACATCTACCATCTGATGTTAACATTATTTATCCATTACTGGGTCAATATTTAGTAACAAATGCTGCAAATCGTATTCTCATAGATAGCAGACTTCCCTATTTATTAGTGAACAGTTGCAAACATTTCCATAGCAGTTGTTGCTAGTAAAAGTAACAATAATTAAATGAAGCACAAATATTATCTTTTTTTGTTTCAAATATTAAATACTGTTGCTATATCTATAAAAACACCAACAAATTCCTCAAACTGCTTTCTGAAAATGTACAGGGCAATAAAACATGCTTGTGATTGAGACACATATATAACATGATGTCAACATACCTCGCTCCGAGTATTGAATTTGTTGATTCAAGTTCATTATCTTCCTCATCCTCAGTTAACACCTCCCTCTGTCTGTGATGATATCATCGCTATTGGTACTTAAATAACAAAATAGGAATCTAGTCAGAATCATTAAATGAAATTTTATTAGTAAAACTATTCCTATTTAGATGCTCAGTCGAAGAGACCTGAACTGTCAGCTTTCAAAATGGTATCATGTCGGACAGAAATTTAGCGTGCTCTTTGGATTAAATTTTTATAAACTAAAATTGAAAAATATTAATTTTTAAAAAACATTTTATCAAAGTCCTACATATTAAATTTGATATTCTGTAATTTCTTCCACCCCCCAAATTCTTGTAAAAAGCTTGGCTAACATTAGCAACCCAATCAGAAAGAATTCTTCAACAGCTATGTACCTCAGCTGTTTGGGAGTTAATAAATTGTATTAACACTATTGGTATGTTATTTTATTCTAAATCTACATAAAAGACACACTTGGCACTGATACAGGGATGGTTTATTCTGTGTGAATGTGCGTAAAATTTGTATGTAATAACCACATTTTAAAAATTACATGTCATGGTTTGTTTTGTTTCTCTAAAAATTGTTTTATTTTTGAGTAGTGGTGTAGTGTTATATAACAGGTTAAATTCACAATTTATTGTTTTATATAGAACCATTACTGAAGCCTTTATTAAAACTTTTTTTAAAACAAATTTGAATATAAACAAATAATATACAAAGCTCATTTGATTTTGTACAAAAGTTGTTCAAGTAGAGCTGGTACTATTTTTTGTCTCATAAGTATAATAAACATGGGTGTAAGCTAAGCTGTTAGTTTTGCTAATTAGAGATAAATGTCTAATATTAATACATAGTGTGCTAACATAATGGGCAATGTAAGCTGTCAGAGCAAAGAAGTGCATAGAAATGTGAAGCTGCAGTAAGGCTGATTGTAAAGGAGAAATGAAAAATAATAGAAAAAATGGTAATGTGAGCCACTTGTTAAATGAGATGGCGAACAAGCCCATGAGTGCAAACATGAAATATCATACTGTTATGAGGTTTCTCTATGAATGGAGGTATAAAATAGAGTGAAATTGACAGAAAACTTCAGGTGCCTAAAATGGCTGCTGTCCAGACATAATTGTTAAGCAATTTAAAATCTATCCATGCTGAAGATGGATGTGGCAATCTAAAAGGTGCACATTTTACAGCATACCTGAAACTAATGACACAATGCATAGACACCCGAGTGAACATTGAATAAAACGAAGACAAACTTATGGAATAGATGCATATTTCTATGAGAACTTTGAATAGAGTAATTCTTTTACAATGATAGGCTGTTGCTAACAATAACAAAGTAAATATTTGCACACAGTTCCATCAGTATCAAGATTAGTGTTAAGGTCTTGTCTTTACAAAAATAAGTGATGATGCAGCCCTACTCTCTCCTAGTGAAGCCACCCTATAATCACTGATCGACAAACTTGACAAAGCATGCAACTTTTTGTCACAGTCTATTAGTGTTCAGAAAAGAGTACTTCTAAGTCAAAGAGACAACAAACCTGTATTAATGACTTTGGAAGATTGTCCACTTGAGTCTGTTCAGATATTCTCATATCTTGGATTCACAATCACGTCAACCATTTCTCTTGATGATGGAATAAACAGCTGAATTAGTAAGGCAGCTACGACTTTCAGCACAATCACACAAGGGCCTGGAACAACATGAAATTAACACTAAGGACAAAACTCTTAATATATCAGACCTGAGCACTTAGCACTCTACGGACAACTGGCATATGGTAAAAGAACTAGGGGGCGCCCAAAACTTCGATTTGTAGATGTGTAAACGTGGCATGAAGACTCTGAACATAAACCCTTGCAGCATGGGAAGACATAGCTGCAGACCGCAATCTCTGGAAACACACTCTAAAGGTTCACCTCAAAGAAGAAGCAGACAGATTCATAGAGAAAGAGAATACACGACAAAAGAAAAGAAAGGAAAAAATAACAGTTCTAGGGGCGCTGAAAAATCCATAGTCAACTATGACTGACAGAGGCTACTAACTAACTTATCACACTGTTATATGGGTCTAAAACCTGGACAACATATTCAAATCATGAAAAAAGACTAAATATCTTCCACATGTAATAACTCCGCAGAATAATGCACATCAAATGACAGGACAAACTAACCAACTTAACTATCCTGCAACGTCCTAAGACCCCAACAATCATGTCAATGCTCAGAAGCCAAAGGTTAAGATGGCTGGGGCTATTGGTTATGGAAGGCCCCGGTATTCACTGCAAATGAATTAAAATCCATAATTGCTCAACCGCCCGTGCCAGTGGAATCATCCGAATTACTAACACATCTCCCAAACAAAGAAAGGTAACTGTAGTCCCCATCGTAGCAGTCTCAGCACACGCCAAAAGACATAAGGCGAAACAGCGCAGAAAGTGAACACAGCCAACTGTTCCCTGTCATACGATATCATCATTCATCGTAAACAAGCGGGATATCGAAACAGGATCAAAACGGATGAGACACACAGCTCACGGTGTGCACAGAGCACTTAACTCAGTAGCTCCTGCAACAAGCCGGACTTGGAATATGAGGAAACTGCAAGAAGGAACACTTTTCAGACATAAATTTCAATGGTTCCCGCCGCCTATCCACCATATACCATGGAAGTTCGCGTCTTCCCGAAAACGATGATCGTCGTAGCACTCGATAATGTTAGGCCATCGCTGATGACTCCAATTCCAAACACATAGACACACAGTGGTGGTAAGTTATCATTTCCAAAATTACTGAGGTTCATTTTGAATCTTTGAAGTGGGCTCATTTTGTGTTTAACTCAAAAGCATATGTGCTTTTTAACCAAAGACCTTTTTTTGGGGGGGACTCAAGGAAAATATCCCCGATGGAAGAATAAATTGTATTATTAGTCCCATAAATGATTCGCTTCCAGAGGTTTATGATGTAAACAAAGCAGTTTTGTCATTGCAAGTTAATAATGTCCACACCTATAATTGGTCAGGATTGTGTAGCAACAGCAGCTTTATAGTGAACAAAGAAAACATCATAGGATTGTGCTGTTCTGAAACAGCTATGCCATGCTACCCTAGAATTGCCTTTAATGGGATTACTGTGACCACAAACCACTCTCCTATGTGTGTGCCACATATTTACACCCCAGAAAGAAATACTGAATATAACAACATCATATGCCGTCTGTGATATTAATGACCACAAACCAGGAGCCTCCTGTATGATTGATACAACTGTTGCACCAAGCACTTCATCAGCAGAGCCAGATCTATGGAATGTTAATCTGACATTGTTCTTGAATGATGTCCAAGTTAATGAGACATCAGAATCGTGTGATTGGCTGGGGCACGTCCAGCAAATCGAATAAAACTGCAATCCTAAGCAAATACTATATTGTGAACTAATACACGGAAAAAAACAAATCTGCAGGGTTAAATGACAATATAGAGATATTTGTCTTCTTTCCTTCCTCATCTACCTTTCAGCGTCGAGGGGAGATATAATTTGCGGTCTTTTGCTCTTCTGTTTGCCTCTGCTGCTGTTATGTTTCCTAGTGCTTCTAATATTCCATCGACCCATTTTTTTTGTGGTCGACCCCTGGGTCTGGTGTTCTCACGTTTGTTGAAGGCTCGTTGTGTTGTGTTTTGTTCCCTCTGCCTTGTCACGTGGCCAAACCATCTCATCTGTTGTTTCTTTATATATTCCATGGCGGTGGCTATTCCAGCCTATTTCTCAGTTCTTCATTTCCAATCCCATCTCTCAGACTGCCTCCTGTCATTCGTCTAACACATTTCATCTCTGTAGAGGTTATTTTTCTTATTGTTCTTGCATCTAGGTCCAGGTCTGACATTGGTAGCACAAATTTGGATGAAGATTGTATTGTATAGTGCTCGTTTTGCCTCCAGAGTTATTTCACCTTTGGACAACAGTGGTGACAACCGTCCGATGACTTGACAAGTCCTGTTGCATCTTGATTCTATCTCTGCTGTTTGGGAATTATTGTTTGTCATTAGACTTCCTAGGTATTTGAATTCCTCTACTTGTTTTAGTTGTCTGCCTTCTATAGTTATGTTGATGTTCTGTTTACCCTTGGCGACATTCATGACTTCTGTTTTGTTGATGTTGATTTTCATGCTGTATTCTGTGCCAGAGATGTCGAGTTTGTCCAAGTGTTCCTGCAGGTCTTCCACTGCCTCATGCATCAGTGCTCGATCGTCTGCAAATAGAGATAATTGTAAATTCATAATTCTCCATTTTCTTCTTCTCCATCTGTGAAAATGACTGAGAACATCTGGCAAAAGATCGCATATCATGGAGAGCCTGTATAAAAAAAATGGCATAATATCATTTGATGCTGTACTATGGCAAAACATGGAAAAGAAAAGACTCATGAAAAAAGATGGAAAACCCTGTGGATCATTGGACCTACTTTTTTTTCTGATGAAAAGAGTTCAGTTCTGTGGCCAAGTGTGTTTAGTCAAACATTGTTAGAATCAACCATGAGAGAAGCCATTCGACAAAAACAAGACTTCCAATGGAAGAATAAGTTGTATTATTAGTCCCATAAATGATTCGCTTCCAGAGGTTTATGATGTAAACAAAGCAGTTTTGTCATTGCAAGTGAATAATGTCCACATCTATAATTGGTCAGGATTGTGTAGCAGCAGCAGCTTTATAGCGAACACAGAAAACATTATAGGATTGTGCTGTTCTGAAACAGCTATGCCATGCTACCCTAGAATTGCCTTTAATGGGATTACTGTGACCACAAACCACTCTCCATGTGTGTGCCACATATCTACACCCCAGAAAGAAATACTGAATATAACAACATCATATGCCGTCTGTGATATTAATGACCACAAACCAGGAGCCTCCTGTATGATTGATACAACTGTTGCACCAAGCACTTCATCAGCAGAGCCAGATCTATGGAATGTTAATCTGACATTGTTCTTGAATAATGTCCAAGTTAATGAGACATCAGAATCGTGTTTCAGCAGCTACAAGAAGGGAGCAGAAAACATCAAGTTCTGCTGCTATAAAGGAGACTTGCCTTGCTATCATAGCATTGCCTTAAATTGGATCTCTGTAGTTGAAAACTTCTCCTCTTGTGTAACCTACACATTCACATCCAAGAGTGAATCAGTGAAGGTCACAAAATCATATTCTCTCAGTGGTTTTACTAATTACAGGTCAGGTGGCTTCTGTTGGATTAGAATGATAACTTATCACCACTGTGTGTCTATATGTTTGGAATTGGAGTCATCAACGATGGCCTAACATCATCAAGTGCTACGACGATCATCATTTTCGGGAGGACACAAACTTCCGTGGTATATGGTGGATAAGCGGCAGGAACCATTGAAGGCTATGTCTGAAAAGTGTTCCTTCTTGCAGTTTCCTCATATTCCAAGTCCGGCTTGTTGCAGGAGCTACTGAGTTAAGTGCTCTGTGCACACCGTGAGCTGTGTGTCTCATCCGTTTTGATCCTGTTTCGATATCCCGCTTGTTTACGATGAATGATGATATCGTATGACAGGGAACGGTTGGCTGTGTTCACTTTCTGCGCGGTTTCACCGTATGTCTTTTGGCGTGTGCTGAGACTGCTACGATGGGGACTACAGTTACCTTTCTTTGTTTGGGAGATGTGTTAGTAATTCGGATGATTCCACTGGCACGGGCGGTTGAGCAATTATGGATTTTAATTCGTTTGCTGTGATACCGAGGCCTTCCATAACCAATAACCATAACAATAATAAGACTTCCAAAAAAAAAATACGTAGTAACTTCCACTAAACCATCTGACATGACAAAAAGGGCCATATATATATATATATATATAGGAGCCTCAGTGGTTTTTTTCCCTCACCTGTCCAAGTTCATCCCTTCTTACAGTAATGTGGTTTGAGATAGTCATAACAGTTGTAAAGTTAAGCAGTGATTGTAAATTCCTAAACAAAACTTATTTGTGTCTGTTTATTTTATTTTGATATTTTTCAAAGATTTTGTTAACCCTAGATTATGAAACCATCATAAAAATTACCACATGAAAACACAAATTCTTCAAAATTTGACAGCTTGCCATGTCCAAACATTTACCCTCCCCCAAATGTGTACCTTCCTAATTACTACTTCCGGTGACCCTTGAGTTTTGAAATTATTTCTATTGATGTAGAATTTTAAAAAAATTGCACAAGGTAAAAACTACTCCGCTATCGTATAATGTGATTACTTTTTAAAAATAAAATTTGTCAAATTTTTAGAAATCTGTTTCTTCTCCAGTTTTTTCTGTCATGACCAGGGAAATTTCCCTGTCTATCAGTTTTCACATCAAAGAAACCTTTTAAACACGGGATAGACAATCATGCTGGATTCTTTGACTACTGGCAGCCATGTTAATAAACACTGTAATATTTCTTATAGACACAACATTTATGTGTTTGAATTTTTGGCTGTAAAATGAATCTAATCTAGGAATGATTATAGCGTCCATGTTTCTTTTTGGGTACAGACACAGCATTCTAAACCAAATTCAAAGGAAATACTATTTTAGAAATCAAAATGTTACAGTTAAGGGGTAGTAATTTTTACTACGGTATAAAAACATGTTTTCAAGATAGATATTGTAATCTAGGGTTAAACACATATATTTAATAAAATAGCCTTTTTATTATTTTGTATATACTAATCATATAAAATTAAAGAATATATTATTCATAATAATGTGAGAAGCAGATCACAAGGACAGCAAGAAAAAAATCATTTAAGGGCACACTTATAAAAACACCCCACCCACTTTTTTTTAAGACAATCTTTTTTGAGCAAACTGATAGTTATGTGTAAGGAAATGACATATATTTAGAGATTTCTTACATTTTATAATTGTAATAATAATAAATATATAATTTATAATTTATTGAACTGCTAATATTTTGCAGGTGTCATGAAGTGTAAATAAATGCTAACCACTCAGTCAAATGCTGACAGGTGTGAAAGAGAAGTTCAGAAGAGTGGTTATCAATTAGTCATCATTTATACATAAAAGGTGTTCTGGTTAAGGATGTTTGGATTGAGCAGGCTGAATCGAACCCATCGTTTGATGTTGGGTGTTATCATACTACTTATTGTTGATGTTATCTGGGTGGTTTCTGCAGAGATTACAAAGGTTTGTGACGTTTTTTTTTGTTCTTTCTTTTAAGTTGCAGCTTAAAATACTTTGCATTTCAACTGATTCTTTATTTCATATCCTATAAAGAAAACTTGATGTTAAGTCAAAATATACACCATAAAACACAAATTGTTTGGCAGTTTCAGATTCATTTTATGAAAAGAGCAAAAGCATAGAACATCGAGCTGGAAGGGAGAAGACATTTGAGACTTCTACAGCTTTTCATTTACTTTATTTTGGCAGAGAGCTGCAGTGAATGCTCCATCAGTGTGATCTACAATATTAACATAAACATTGTTTACAACATTGTCTAACTGACCTTTTAAGACAAATACCATAGATTTAGTAGTACACTTCTGTATATAATGTTAAGGTAATCCCAAAGTATATAATGCTTTGTGAGTAGGAAATATTATAAACTTACAGTGCCAAGCATTGTATTTTCTATTTGAACAAGGTACCAAATTTGCAAACAATTTCTTTTATCATATCTCCCCTAATTGTGAAGCTAATTTGAAATCACTGCTCTTATTATATAAGGTTACTATTGCAGTAATTAATTTGTATACATGCTTGCCTTGTTATGTACATATTTTTCTAGTTGTATTAAAACTTGACTTGATAAAGTGCTTCATTATCATCATCATTATGTGCCATGCAGGTTGGCATAGGCGATCGTCTCACTCCACATCACTTGGTCCTTCATCCACATAATTTCGGTCGGTGATCTTTTGTTATGCCATTTGGATAAGCTGTTCAGATGTTTTTTCTTAGTTTTCCTCTACTCTTCTTTCCATTCATTCTGCCTGTTGCTATAGGCTACTCTCAATGGCTTCTTTTTGTATGACATATCCAATAAATGTAGATTGTCTCTTCCTTATGATTTTGATTATATTTCTGGTTTCTCGAGCTCATTTTAAACATTCTTCATTTGTAATTTTTGCTATCCTTTGAATTCGTAGAATTCTTCTGATTTTTTTTGGGTCTTATCATCCATGACATGCTTCCATATAGAACAGGTTCGATGTAGCACTTTAAGACATGTTTTTTAACATTAATTGACAATGATTTGTTACATTGGATATTTTTCATTTGATGAAATTCTGTCTTTGCTTTTCCTATTGTTTCTAATTTCTGCAATGCATCTGGCATCTGATGTTATCATTGATCCCAGGTATTTGAATCTATGCACTTGTTTCAGTATTTTTCCATTTAGTTTTACTCTACATTCTTGTGTTTGTTTTCTTTGATATTATCATAGTTTCCATCTTTTTTATGTTGAGGGTCAGGCCTTAATGTTCACTTTCTGTCACAGTTCCATCTAACACATTGTGTAGATCTTGTTGGTTTTATACTATCAATACTATGTCATCTGCTTACCTGAAGCATTCGGTGAAAACTTATATTTTTGAACATGCTGCTTTTTTTTATGAACCTGGGGATTCCAATTCTGCCAATTCTCTTTCAAGAAACCTGTACCAGCACAATTCAGGCTTATGTTATACAACTTACAGTTATAATTTGTTGCTAGCCACATCTTCCTGTCTTAAATTATGTCAGTTAAGCTAATGGGTGTTAGATTTTGTTACTTAAATATTAGACAGGCATTCACATGAATGATGATGGCCGAGTTGTTTAAATAAGCATGAAGACAAATAATAATAAATGAATATCATTTTGAATGGAAACTTTCCTTGGTGACGGGTTAGTGAATAATTTCAGGGGAATAGATATGTTTACAGCTCGGAAAATATATAAAATATATCAAAATATATATAGAATGTACTTTCTTAACAGTTAGCTCTTTGTTCACTTATAAAACAACCCATCATCTTTATAAAGCTGATGTGTCTGCTGGTGTAGGTGATTAAGTATCTCCACAACTTCTTTCTCAACAGTTATCACTTTTACTGTTGGTTTCTACCCTGCCATTCTCTTAAGCTGTCTTGTATCTTCCCTCTCTGTTTCTTTCTCTTCTTTAGCTTTTTCCAATTCTAAACATATGTTCCAGCTGTTTCCTTCTCATTACGTGGTAAGAAATAAATGATTGTTTCCTTCTGATTTTGGGAATAAGTTTTCTTTTTGCCTTGGTCTCCTTTAGAAAATCCTCATGACTTGTTTTTAGCTGTTCATGGTATTCTCAATATTCTTCTGTAAAACCACATTTCTACTCTATTCTATTCATGGAATCAGTTTCCTTGCAATTGGGGCATCCTCATATCTGCTTTTTCGCCCATCCCAGCATTTCTCAAAGCATACGCAGACTGATTATTTCTGTAAGGTGTTGATTATAGATACATCTGTTTTTTGCACTAAGCACTCCAGATCAACCAGATCCCTTTTTCACCTTTTGACTCCCCAGTCTGTCTATACATCATTGTCTTACCCATTCTCCTCCTCTCTTAAGAAATGAAGAACAAACTTGGCAATGTCCTCTTTGTCCAGAGTAAGGCCACACTCAGTGGCAGAGCTGCCAGTGAGCTTATCTATTTCATTGTCATGCACAACAGCTTGCCCTGGACAGTAAAACCACATTTGTGCAGTCTCCAAAGATTTTTCTTGTTTGATAATCCAGGATTCACTTCAAAATGATGAGAACTGGGCTGCACATAATATTGAAAACTGTATCACTTGATATTTAGTTCATTACTTTCCTATATAATGTGTATGAGGCAAATGTGTTATACACTCTATCCTACTCTGGGTATACCTTGAATTATGGTTCCCTTCTCTTTTTGTAAATTCCTTGTAAAGTATGGAATCAATATAAGAAGGGCAATTACTGCAGAGCAATATATGAAGATATCTCAAAATATTCATAAAAATTAATATAAAGTGAATAAAATGATCAGAGCCTATGCTAGATAAAGTTTGTTTTGAAATTTAACAAAAACCTTAAAAGAAGGAAGTCACCAGTAAGTGATGATATTCCAGCTGAATTCATCCAGGCTGAAGGGGAGGCCAGTGTTCATATTTAGCATGCACTGTGTGTGAAATTTGGAAAAATGCTGACTGGCTAAAAGCCTGGAAAGGTCAGTGAAATCCCCATTCCAAAGAAAGTAAATCTGAGGCTATATTCTTGGTGGTTGGGTGGTTAGTGTGATCAGAAGGGTCAGGGTTTACTTAGTGATAACTGGTGGATGTTTTTTTCAGACCAACAACGCTCCAGGGTTCACCCAGCATCTAGAAATGGGTACCAGAAATTTTTCTTGGAAGTAAAGATGGCCTGGCATGATACTGGCCACATAACTAAAAATGTGCAATGGTTATGAAAAATATGGTCATTAGCACCATATTCCGTATACGCCTGGTAAGACATGGAGGGAACCTTTGCTTTACTTTACATTTATACAAACTACAGAATGATTGCCCTAATAAGCCATGTAGCAAAATGCTGTTACAGGTCATCATGAAGAGGATAGAATGGTAGAACAGGAATTTCACATTATTTCAGACATATTAGATGCACCTGGGACCACATCTTTAACTTGAGGAACATTTTTGAGAAGTGTAGGGAATGCAACATAGATTTACTTCATAGATTACAGCAAGGTCTGTGGCTGCATACATTAGAGTCTGTGGAACATTTCCAACACACCTAATACAACTTATTGAATAACTATGTCACTAACAGCAAGCAAGCAGCTTTCAGATTAGCAGATGAAACAGCAAATTGGTTTGAAGCTTAAAAAAGGGTGAGGCAGGGGTGCATCCTTTTTCCATACCTGTTCAACATCTGTGGTGAGAACATCATGACATGAAAAATATCAGTAATGATTTGACAGATTCATGAAATTTGACTGACCATTTCACAATAAAGGGAGCCACGATAGCTCAGTGGTTAGTGAACTGGACTTCAAAGGACAAGACCGACCACATTACCCCAAAAATAATGTGCCGAAGGTCTGTAAAATTTATGGTTGCTAACACCATATTCCCTATACGCCACTTGCCTTTCCAGGGGTACTTTACTTTTTTACTTTTATTTCACAATAAATAGCATAATAATTCCAGAACTCTGATGCGCTTGATGACACAGTCCTCTCAGACAGTGCAAATGGATTAAAAGAGATAATTGAGTGTGATTAAAAAAACAGTGAAGAGCAAAACCTCTATCTAGATATACAGAAAGCCAAGATAATGTCCATTGACAAAGCAAAAAAGGCAACCCAAAATCAGTATCAACAGTGAAGAACTTGAAATTGTAGCAAACTATGAGCATCTGGGATCTGTAGTCTCAATGGATACTGCCAGAGAGGGATCAAAAGAAGATTAACAATAGGAACACAACAATTAAATGCAATAAAAAACATGTAGCAAAATTCCAGCAAAGTAGTAATATTTAAATTGTTGAGTGATCATCCCAATAGTTAAATGAGGTTGTGAATCATGGACAATCTTGCAGGCAACAAGGAAGAAAATCTATTCATTTGAAACACAATGTTACAGAAAAATCCTTAAGATACACCTTGAATAATGGAAAAAAAGTAATAAAGACATATTGAGAGTCTTAAACATTGGAAAGAACTAGCTTATAAACAACATTCTACATAGGAAATTAAAATACTATGGCCATGTCAAGAAAAGACACCACAGCGGGAAAGAACAAATTACCATCGCCAAGAAGAAGGTAGTTTCAAGGCATCAAAAAAGACTTTGCACATGACAACAGAAGAAGTGGGTAACCTGACTAGAAACAAAGATTTCTTCGGACTGGCAATGGTGAATGCAACATTCTGCAATGAACCTGTGACCTGATTTTTGATGAGTAAAAAATCACAAGGCATAATTATCTATCTATTGACCTTTCGAGCCGTAGCTGGCCTATATGGCATAGACACAGATACTCTTTCTCTTATCTAAATTGTCATTCTAGCAGTTTTCAATCCTTGTAAAGATCTTTTATCAAATCTCGCCATTTGTCTCTGTTCTGTGCAAGCAACTCTATCTCATTGAGGGAGTCGATTCCTGCTGCTCTTGCCTTTCTGATGAATGTTCTTCTCAGTGTCTCTCTGGGTTGGCCTTTTTTCCTCTTACCTGTTGTTTCCTACATGAGGGCGTGCTTTGTTATTATCTCTCCTCATCACATGTCCAACATATGACCTTTGTCTTTTCTTGATTACTGAAGATATTAGTGGTTGATTGACTGGTTTCCGGTTGGATCCAAAATGGAGAATTTGTTTTTCTCCCGCTTGGTATAGAACCGTTGATCAGAGGTTTAACAAGCTGCTATCGTAAAAACGATTTTGTTAATGAAACGTAGACCATAATTATAATTAAGTGAATTAAGTTTTATTTGCTGTTTCCTCACTCGTCAATGTAAACATATTTAATCAAATGGTATAATGTCCGATTAACATTATTTCATGATAGACCTTTGTTTTTTTTTGTTTTTTTTACTTGATACACATAGTAGGTTTTAATTAGAAGCAAAATATACATACATAGTAGATATATACAGCTGGTGTACAGTAAGATCTAACTTATCTCATTTCTGTTTCTTTTCAGTTCATTTTTCAAGGGACAGACTTTAAGAGAGCATTTTTCACAACTTATGTAAAGACCATTATGTTTTCTATGTACCTTCTTGGATTTATTATATGGAAGCCTTGGAGAGATCAGTGCTGTCATAAAATGGTAAATCACTGTTGATGACATTGAATTTTACACTTAAGGTAGTTTGGTTTTGCTAAACTCATCATTTGATGAAATGATATTGATTTGTCACACTTAAAGTCCCATTCTGAGACTGAGCCCAAATGTATTTTTATGAAACTCACTGATAATAAAGAAAAATAACTCTACTCGATAATAACCAAACATTTTTTAATGAGCAGAAATCAAAGATGAAAACAGTTTTTTTATATTTTTTTAATTAATTAATTTTTTTAAACTTTTGTTCCCACTCAATAAAGGCTGTAGATCAGAAAAGCCAAGTTTTACACAAGAGAGGGAAATTATTAAGATTTCTTCCTACGATTCCTTTTCTGGATTTTTTCTTGCTTTCACTTATTCTTTATTTCCAATTTAGCTCAAAAAGATCATAAATCTACATTCCTTCAAGGCATCCCCCTTGAGGATATCATGGGCCCCAGGAGTTGATGGAGCTCACTTTAAGAACTGCTACTCAATGTAGATATT